>CAWUFW010007856.1:600000-956927 GCA_963921515.1 Calotriton arnoldi | reverse complement strand
AAAGGCAAGAGAGGTCCAGAAAGAAGCAAGAGAGGTGCAGAAAGAAGCAGCAGAGGCAGCAGAAAGAGGTTAGAGAGGTGTAGAAAGAGGAAGAAATGTGCAGAAAGAGGCAAGAGAGGTGCAGAAAGAGGTAAGAGAGGTACAGAAAGAAGCAAGAGAGGTACAGAAAGAGGCAAAAGGGGTGCAGAAGAAAGCGAGAGGTGCAGAAAGAAGCAAGAGAAGCGCAGAAAGAGGTAAGAGAGGTGCAGCAAGAGGCAAGAGAGATGCAGAAAGAGGCAAGAGAGGCGCAGAAAGAGGCAATAGGGGTGCAGAAAAAAGCAAGAGAGGTGCAGAAAGAAGCAATAGAAGTGCAGAAAGAGGCAAGTGAAGTTCTGAAAGAAGCAAGAAAGGTGCATAAAGAGGAAGAAAGGTGCAGAAAGAAGCAAGAGAGTTTCAGAAAGAAGCAAGAGAGGTGCAGAAAGAGGCAAGAGAAGTGCAGAAAGAGGCAAGAGAGGTACAGAAATAGACAAGAGAAGTGCAGAAAGAAGCAAGAGAGGTGCAGAAAGAGGCAAGAAAAGTGCATAACGAGGAAGAAAGGTGCAGAAAGAGGCAAGCGAAGTGCAGAAAAAGAAAGAAAGTTACAGAAAGAAGCAACAGAAATACAGAAAGAGGCAAGAGAAGTGTAGAAAGAAGCAAGAGAGGTGCAGAAAGAAGCAAGAGAGGTGTTGAAACAGGCAAGAGAAGTGCAGAAAGAGGCAAGAGAGATACAGAAATAGGCAAGAGAAGTGCAGAATGAAGCAAGGGAGGTGCAGAAAGAGGCAAGAGAAGTGAAGAAAAACAAGAGAACTGCAGAAAGAGGAAGAAAGGTGCAGAAAGAGTATGAAAGAGGAAGAGAGGCGCAGATAGAAGAAAGAAATGTGCAGAAAGAGGCATGAGAAGTGCAGAAAGAAGCAAGAGAGGTTCAGAAAGAGGCAAGAGAGGTACAGAAAGAGGAAAGAGAGGGGCAGAAAGAGGCAAGAGAGGTGTAGAAAAAAGCAAGAGAGGTTCAGAAAGAAGCAAGAGAGGTGCAGAAAGAAGCAGCAGAGGTGCAGAAAGAGGCTAGAGAGGTGTAGAAAGAAGTAAGGGAGGTGCAGAAAGAAGCAAGAGAAGTGCAGAAAGAAGCATGACAGGTGCAGAAAGTAGCAAGAGATGTGCAGAACAAAGCAAGTGAGGTACAGAAAGAAGCAACAGAGGTTCAGAAAGAGGTAAGATCGGTGCATAAAGAGGCAAGAGAGGTGCAGAAAGCAGCAAGAGCAGTGCAGAAAGAAGCAAGGGAAGTGCAGAAAGAGGAAGAAAGGTGCAGAAAGAGAAAGAAAGGTGCAAAAGAGGCTAGGGAAGTGCAAAAAGAAGAAAGAGGGGCAGAAAGAAGCATATGAGGTTCAGAAAGAAGAGAGTGAGGTGCAGAAAGAAGCAAGTGACGTGCAGAAAGAAGCAGGAGAGGGGCAGAACGAAGCAAGAGAGGTACAGAAAGAAGAGAGTGAGGTGCAGAAAGAGTCAAAAGAAGTGATGAAAGAAGCAAGAAAGGTGCAGAAAGAGGACAAATGTGCATAATGTGGCAAGTGAAGTGCAGAAAGAGGTAAGAGAAGTGCAGAAAGAGGCATGTGAAGTGCAGAAAGAGGCAAGAGAAGTGCAGAAAGAAACGAAAAAAGGTGCAGAAAGAAGTGAAGGGGTGCAGAAAGAAGCAAGAGAGATGCAGAAAGAAGCAAGAGAGGTGCAGAAAGATACAGAAAGACGAAAGAGAAGCCCAGAAAGAGGCAAGAGAAGTGCAGAAAGAGGCAAGTGAGGTGCAGAAAGAGGAAAGAGAGGTGCAAAAAGAGGCAAGAGAGGTGCAGAAAGAGGCACAGGGATGCTGATAGAAGCAGTAGAGGTGCAGAAAGTAGCAAAATAAGTGTAGAAAGAAGCAAGAGATATGCAGCAAGAAGCAAGAGAGGTGCATCAAGATGCAAGAGGGGTGCAGAAAGAAGAAAGAGAGGTGCAGAAAGAAGCAATAGAAGTGCAGAAAGAAGAAAGAGAGGTGCAAAAAGAGGAAGAAATGTACAGAAGAGAGGCAAGAGATGTGCAGAAAGAGGCAAGAGAAGTGCAGAAAGAGGCAAGAGAGGTACAGAAAGAAGCCCGAGAAGTGCAGAAAGAAGCAAGAGAGGTGCAGAAAGAGGAAGAAATGTGCAGAAAGAGGCATGAGATATACAGAAAGAGGCAAGAGAGGTGCAGAAAGAGGCAAGAGTGATGCAGAATGAAGCAAGAGAGGTGCAGAAAGAGGCAAGAGAGGTGTAGAAAGAAGCAAGAGATGTACAGAAAGAAGGAAGAGAAATGCAGAAAGAAGCAAGAAGGGTGCAGAAAGAAGCAAGAGAGGTGCAGAAACAGGCAAGGGAAGCTCAGAATGAGGCAAGAAAGGTACAGAAAGAAGCAAGAGAAGTATAGAAAGAGGCAAGAGAAGTGCAGAAAGAGGAAGAGAGGTGCAAAAAGAAGCAAGAGAAATTCAGAAAGAGGCAAGAGAGGGGCAGAAAGAAGCAAGAGAAGTGCTGATAGAGGCCAGTGAGGTGTAGAAAGAAGCAAGTGAGGTGCAGAAAGAAGCAAGAGAAGTGATGCAGGATGCAAGTGAGGTGCAGCAGGAAGCAAGAGAGATGCAGAAAGGGAGCAAGAGAGTGTGCAGAAAGAGGCAAGAGAAGTGCAGAAAGAGGTTAGAGAGGTGCAGAAAGCCCTAGGGCCCCAGCCATATTTTGTGCTTAACTTATTGTGAAACGTTGATTTGTGCATATGTTTGTCTTCTAATCTCATAAAGAGATTAGTAGAGAGTTATTTAGAAATAAATACATAAATATTTGATATATATACCTGTGTGGTGTCTTTTCATTTGGTGATTCAAGAGATTATATGGTAAAACAAGCTGCTTTACATTCCTCCGAGACTTAGCCTGAAGGCTGCTCTCCACAGCTACCACTAGGATAGCTTTCTTTAAAAGGTTGTCTTAAACCTATCTACCATAAGAGTCGATTTGCCCTGGTGCAAGGTGTCCACTTTAATTAGTGAACAGCATATACCAGGCCAACTTCTCACAGGTACATAAAGAGGAAAGCGGGGTGCAGAAAGAGAAGTGCAGAAAGAAGCAACAGAGGTACAGAAAGAACTAAGAGGGGTGCAGAAATTGGCAAGATAAGTGCAGAAAGAAACAACAGAGGTGCAGAAAGAGGCAAGAGAAGTGCAGAAAGAGGCAAGAGAGGTACAGAAAGAGGCAAGAGTGTGCAGAAAGAGGCAAGAGAAGTGCAAAAAGAAGCAACAGAGGTACAGAAAGAGGCAAGAGATGTGCAGAAAGAGGCAAGAGAGGTGCAGAAAGAAGGAACAGAAATGCAGAAAGAGGCAAGAGAAGTCCAGAAAGATGCAACAGAGGTGCAGAAAGAGGCGACAGAAGTACAGAAATAGCAAAGAGACGTGCACAAAGAGACAAGAGAGGTGCAGAAAGAGACAAGAGAGGTGCAGAAAGAGGCAACAGATCTGCAGCAAGACTCAAGACAGTTTCAGAAAGAGGCAAGAGAGGTGCAGAAAGAGGGAAGAAGGTTGCAGAAAGAGGCAAGAAGGGTGCAGAAAGAAGTAAGAGAGGTGCGGAAAGAAGCAAGAGAAGTGCAGAAAGAAGCAACAGAGGTACAGAAAGAGGCAAGAGGGGTGCAGAAAGTGGCAAGAGAAGTGCATAAAGAAGCAACAGAGGTGCAGAAAGAGGCAAGAGATGTGCAGAAAGAGGCAAGAGAGGTACAGAAAGAAGGAACAGAAATGCAGAAAGAGGCAAGAGAAGTCCAGAAAGATGCAACAGAGGTGCAGAAAGAGGCGACAGAAGTGTAGAAATAGCAAAGAGACGTGCACAAAGAGACAAGAGAGGTGCAGAAAAAGACAAGAGAGGTGCAGGAAGAGGGAACAGGGGTGCAGAAAGAGGCAAGAGAGGTGCAGAAAGAGGGAAGAGAAGTGCAGAAGGATGCAACAGAAATGCAGAAAGAGGCAATTGAAGTGCAGAAACAAGCAACAGAGCTGCAGAGAGAGGCAAGAGGGGTGCAGAAACAGGCAAGAGAAGTGCAGAAAGAAGGAACAGAAATGCAGAAAGAGGCAAGAGAAGTCAAGAAAGATGCTCCAGAGGTGCAGAAAGAGGCAACCGAAGTGCAGAAAGAGCAAAGAGAGGTGCACAAAGAGACAAGAGAGGTGCACAAAGAGGGAAGATGAGTTTAGAAAGAGGCAACAGGGGTGCAAAATGAAGCAGGAGAGTTGCAGAAAGAAGCAAGAGAAGTGTGGAAAGAAGCAACAGAAGTGCGGAATGAGGCAAGAGAAGTGCAGAGAGAAGCAAGAGAGTTACAGGAATAGGCAGGAGAGGTACAGAAAGAAGCAAGGGAAGTGCAGAAAGAAGCAACAGGGGTGCAGAAAGAGGCAAGAGAAGTGCAAAAAGAGGCAACAGAGGTGCAGAATGAGGCAAGAGAACTGCAGAAAGAAGCAAGAGAGTTGCAGAAAGAGGGAACAGGGGTACATAAAGAGGAAATCAGGTGCAGAAATTTGGAAGAGAAGTGCGGAAAGAAGCAACAGAGGTGCAGAAAGAGGCAGCAGATCTGCAGCAAGAGGCAAAAGAGGTGCAGATAGAGGCAAGAGAGGTACAGAAAGAGGGAAGAAGGTTGCAGAAAGAGGCAAGAGGGGTGCAGAAAGAAGCAGCAGAAGGACGGAAAGAAGCAAGAGAAGTGCACAAAGAAGCAACAGAGGTACAGAAAGAACTAAGAGGGGTGCAGAAATTGGCAAGATAAGTACAGAAAGAAGCAACAGAGGTGCAGAAAGAGGCAAGAGAAGTGCAGAAAGAGGCAAGAGAGGTACAGAAAGAGGCAAGAGTGTGCAGAAAGAGGCAAGAGAAGTGCAAAAAGAAGCAACAGAGGTACAGAAAGAGGCAACAGATCTGCAGCAAGACGCAAGAGAGTTGCAGAAAGAGGCAAGAGAGTTGCAGAAAGTGGGAAGAAGGTTGCAGAAAGAGGCAAGAAGGGTGCAGAAAGAAGTAAGAGAGGTACAGAAAGAAGCAAGAGAAGTGCAGAAAGAAGCAACAGAGGTACAGAAAGAGGCAAGAGGGGTGCAGAAAGTGGCAAGAGATGTGCAGAAAGAGGCAAGAGAGGTGCAGAAAGAGGCAAGGGAAGTGCAGAGAGATGCAACAGAAATGCAGAGAGATGCAACAGAAATGCAGAAAGACACAAGAGAAGTGCAAAAAGAAGCAACAGAGGTGCAGAAATAGGCTAGAGATGTGCAGAAAGAGGCAAGAGAACTGCAGAAAGAAGCAAGAGAGTTGCAGAAAGAGGGGTACATAAAGAGGAAAGCGGGTGCAGAAATTTGCAAGAGAGGTGCAGAAATTTGGAATAGAAAGAGGCAGCAGATCTGCAGCAAGATGTAAGAGAGGTGCAGAAAAAGGCAAGAGAAGTGCAGAAAGAGGGAAGAAGGTTGCAGAAAGAGTCAAGAGGGGTGCAGAAAGAAGCAGGAGAGGGACAGAAAGAAGCAAGAGAAGTGCAGAAAGAAGCAACAGAGGTACAGAAAGAACCAAGAGGGGTGCAGAAATTGGCAAGATAAGTGCAGAAAGGAGCAACAGAGGTGCAGAAAGAGGCAAGAGAAGTGCAGAAAGAGGAGAGAGAGGTGCAGAAAGAGGCAAGAGTGTGCAGAAAGAGGCAAGAGAAGTGCAGAAAGAAGCAACAGAGGTACAGAAAGAGGCAACAGATCTGCAGCAAGACGCAAGAGAGGTGCAGAAAGAGGCAAGAGTGGTGCAGAAAGAGGAAAGAAGGTTGCAGAAAGAGGCAAGAAGGGTACAGAAAGAAGCAAGAGAGGTACGGAAAGAAGCAAGAGGGGTGCAGAAAGTGGTGAGAGAAGTGCAGAAAGAAGCAACAAAGGTGCAGAAAGAGGCAAGAGAAGTATAGATTTAGGCAAGAGAGGTGCAGAAATAGGCAAGAGTGTGCAGAAAGAGGCAAGAGAAGTGCAGAAAAAAGCAACAGAGGTACAGAAAGAGGCAACAAGTCTGCAGAAAGAGGCAAGAGACGTGCAAAAATAGGGAAAGAGGTTGCAGAAAGAGGCAATAAGGGTGCAGAAAGAACCAAGAGAGGTACTGAAAGAAGCAAGCGAAGTGCAGAAAGATGCAACAGAGGTACAGAAAGATTCAAGAGATGTGCAGATAGAGGCAAGAGAGGTGCAGAAAGAGGGAACAGGGGTGCAGAAAGAGGCAAGAGAGGTGCAGAAAGAGGGAAGAGAAGTGCAGAAAGATGCAACAGAAATGCAGAAAGAGGCAAGAGAAGTGCAGAAACAAGCAACAGAGCTGCAGAAAGAGGCAAGAGGGGTACAGAAACAGGCAATAGAAGTGCAGAAAGAAGGAACAGAAATGCAGAAAGAGGCAAAAGAAGTGCAGAAAGATGCAACAGAAATGCAAAAAGAGACAAGAGAAGTGCAGAAAGAAGTAACAGAGGTGCAAAAAGAGGGAAGACGAGTGTAGAAAGAGGCAACAGGGGTTCAAAAAGAAGCAAGAGAGGTGCAGAATGAAGCAAGAGATTTACAGGAATAGGGAGGAGTGGTACAGAAAGAGGCAAGGGGGTGCAGAAAGAAGCAAGAGAGGTACAAAAAGAAGCAAGGGAAGTGCAGAAAGAAGCAACAGGGGTGCAGAAAGAGGCAAGAGAAGTGCAGATAGAAGCAACAGAAGTGCAGAAGGAGTCAAGAGAACTTCAGAAAAAGCAAGAGTTGCAGAAAGAGGGAAGAGGGGTACATAAAGAGGAAAGCAGGTGCAGAAATTTGCAAGAGAGGTGCAGAAATTTGGAAGAGAATTGCGGAAAGAAGCAATAGAGGTGCAGAAAGAGGCAGCAGATCTGCAGCAAGAGGCAAAAGAGGTACAGATAGAGGCAAGAGAGGTGCCAAAAGAGGGGAGAAGGTTGCAGCAAGAGGGGTGCGGAAAGAAGCAGTAGAAGGACGGAAAGAAGCAAGAGAAGTACAGATAGAAGCAACAGAGGTACAGAAAGAACAAAGCGGGGTGCAGAAAGTGGCAAAATAAGTGCAGAAAGGAGCAACAGAGGTGCAGAAAGAGGCAAGAGAAGTGCAGAAAGAGGCGAGAGAGGTGCAGAAAGAGGCAAGAGTGTGCAGAAAGAGGCAAGAGAAGTGCAGAAAGAAGCAACAGAGGTACAGAAAGAGGCAACAGATCTGCAGCAAGACGCAAAAGAGGTGCAGAAAGAGGCAAGAGTGGTGCAGAAAGAGGAAAGAAGGTTGCAGAAAGAGGCAAGAAGGGTGCAGAAAGAAGCAAGAGAGGTACGGAAAGAAGCAAGAGAAGTGCAGAAAGAAGCAACAGATGTACAGAAAGAGGAAAGAGGGGTGCAGAAAGTGGCAAGAGAAGTGCAGAAAGAAGCAACAGAGGTGCAGAAAGAGGCAAGAGATGTGCAGAAAGAGGCAAGGGAGGTGCAGAAAGAGGGAACAGGGGTGCAGAAAGAGGAAAGAGAGGTGCAGAAAGAGGGAAGAGGGGTGCAGAAAGTGGCAGGAGGGGTTCAGAAAGAAGCAAGTGAGGTGCAGAAAGAGGCATGAGAGGTACAGAAAGAGGCAAGATGGTTGCAGAAACCGGCAAGAGGAGTGCAGAAAGAAGGAACAGAAATACATAAAGAGGCAAGAGAAGTGCAGAAAGATGCAACAGAAATGCAGAAAGAGGCAAGAGAAGTGCAAAAAGAAGTAACAGAGGTGCAGAAATAGGCAATAGAAGTGCAGAAAGAGCAAAGAGAGGTGCAGAAAGGAAAGAGGCAAGAGAGGTGCACAAAGAAACAAGAGAGGTGCAGAAAGAAGCAATAGAAGTGTGGAAAGAAGCAACAGAGGTACAGAAAGAGGCAAGAGAAGTACAGAAAGAAGCAAGAGAGGTACAGAAAGAAGCAAGAGAAGTGCAGAAAGAAGCAACGGGGTGCAGAAAGAGGCAAGAGAATTGCAGAAAAAAGCAACAGAGGTGCAGAAGGAGGCAAGAGAACTGCAGAAAGAAGCAAGAGAGTTGTAGAAACAGGCAAAAGAGGTGCAGAAAGAGGGAACAGGGGTACAGACAAAGGCAAGAGAGGTACAGAAAGAGGGAAGAGGGGTACATAAAGAGGAAAGAAGGGTGCAGAAATTTGCATGAGAAGTGCAGAAAGAAGCATCATAGGTGCAGAAAGAGGCAAAAAGGGTGCAGAAAGAGGCAAGAGGGGTACAGACACAGGCAAGAGAAGTGCAGAAAGAAGGAACAGAAATGCAGAAAGAGGCAAGAGAAGTGCAGAAAGATGCAACAGAAATGCAGAAAAGGCAAGAGAAGTGCAGAAAGAAGCAACAGAGGTGCAGAAGGAGGCAAGAGAACTGCAGAAAGAAGCAAGAGAGTTGCAGAAAGAGGGGTACATAAAGAGGAAAGCGGGGTTCAGAAATTTGCAAGAGTGGTGCAGAAATTTGAAAGAGAAGTACGGAAAGAAGCAACAGCGGTGCAGAAAGAGGCAGCAGATCTACAGCAAGAGGCAAGAGAGGTGCAGAAAGAGACAAGAGAGGTGCGGAAAGAGGGAAGATGGTTGCAGAAAGAGTCAAGAGGGGTGCAGAAAGAAGCAGGAGAGGGACGGAAAGAAGCAAGAGAAGTGCATAAAGAAGCAACAGAGGTACAGAAAGAACCAAGAGGGGTGCAGAAAGTGGCAAGAGAATTGCAGAAAGAAGCAACAGAGGTACATAAAGAGGCAAGAGAAGTGAATAATTAGGCAAGAGGTGTAGAAAGAGGCAAGAGTGTGCAGAAGAAGGCAAGAGAAGTGTAGAAAAAGCAACATAGGTACAGAAAGAGGCAGCAGATCTGCAGCAAGAGGCAAGAAGGAAGAAGGGTGCAGAAAGAGGGAAGAAAGGTGCAGAAAGAAGCAAGAGAGGTGCAGAAATAAGCAAGAGAAGTGCAGAAAGACGGATGAGGGGCGGAGAAAGAGGCAAGCAAAGTGCAGAAAGAAGCAACAGAGATGAAAAAAGGTGGAAGAGGGGTGGAGAAAGAGGCAAGAGGGGTGCAGAAAGAAGCAAGAGAGGTGCAAAAATAAGCAAGAGAAGTACAGAAAGAAGCAACAGAGGTGCAGAAAGACGGATGAGGGGCAAAGAAAGAGCCAAGCGAAGTGCAGAAAGAAGCAACAGAGATAAAAAAGGGGGAAAAGATGTGGAGAAAGAGGCAAGAGGGGTGCAGAAAGAAGGAAGAGAGTTGCAGAAAGAAACAAAAGAAGTGCAGAAAGAAGGAACAGAGGTGCAGAAAGAGGCAAGAGGGGTGCAGAAAGAGGGAAGAGGGGTGCAGAAAGAGGCACAAGAGTTGCAGAAAGAAGGGACAGAGGTGCAGAAAGAAGCAAGAGAAGTGCAGAAAGAAGCAACAGAGGTGCAGAAAGAGGGATGAGGAGTGGAGAAAGAGGCAAGAGAAGTGCAGAAAGAAGCAACAGAGATGCGAAAAGGGGGAACAGGGGTGGAGAAAGTGGCAAGAGGGGTGCAGAAAGAAGGAAGAGAGATGCAGAAAGAAAGAAAAGAAGTGCAGAAAGAAGGAACAGAGGTGCAGAAAGAGGGAAGAGGGGTGCAGAAAGAGGCAAGAGAGGTGCAGAAAGAGGCAAAAGGGGTGCACAAAGAAGCAATTGAGGTATAGAAAGAGGCCACAGAGGAGCAGAAAGAGGCAAAAGAGGTGCAGAAAAAGAAAGAAAGGCGCAGAAAGAAGCAACAGAAATGCAGAAAGAGGCAAGAGAGGCGCAGAAAGAAGCAAGAGTGGCTTGCACACCATTAGTACCAATTTACACCCACATTTAGCAATAAGTAACAGGTGACCATTCTAGGTTTGCAAAGGACCTTCCACAACGCTATTACCCTTATCGCTGCATTTTTTGTAACGTTTGAGCCTTTTGAGCTAGAAACAAGGCTTTTTTTGTTCAAATCTGCAGATTAGGCAGCAGATGATGGATTATGTGGCTAATGCTGAAAATGTATAATTGTGCGAAAGTCGGTGCAGCAAAACAGTCGCATAATTTCAGTGGCCCTGCTCATACCTCTGACTAGGTCCAGAAGTGCTCCTGAGTGATTCCTTCTTTTTTGTCTCATTGACTTCATAATTTAGCTTCTATGGAAACGAGGAAGACTAAACCTGAGGTTAGCACTCCACAACACAGACTACCATACCACATAATTACTCTCTTTAACACATAATCCCACTCTACATAATTCCTATACACTAAATACCACATACTTTCTATCCACATATTTTCACTGCACAAGATACCATATAATTCCACTACACACAAAGTACATCCACTCCACTCCAAAAAACATTAGTAAAAAACTTTTAGATTTACAACGTCAATAGCTCTAACTCTTGCAAATGCGAGACCTATTACATTACAAATGCTTCTTTAACTGGTAGTCGTGTTTGCAGAGTGGTGGAGAAAGGGGGCTGGGCCTCCAACCAGCGCTCAGGAATTCCGCTGCGTAGGACTTACAGGAGGTACCAGGAGGGATTCTTGGCCCCCAAAGTCCCTCAGGAGTAAAGTGGGCTTTAGCCCCCAACCAGTACTGTGCCCGGAGGCGTGTTTGCAGAATGGTGGAGAAAGGGGGGGCGTGGCCTACGAAGACCTCTTAGCAAATCCACTGTGTGGGACTTAGTGGAGGTAACAGGAGAGGTAGTTGGCCCCCAAGGACAACCTTGGAGGCCAACTACCCCTCCTATTACCTCCAGTAAGTCCCACACAGCAGCATTGCTAAGTTCTCATAGCAGGCCACGCCCCCTTTCCCCACCACTCTGCAAACGCACTCCCTGGTGCGCTCTTGGATGTGGATTATAGTCCCCTTCGCTGCTGGGGGTCCTTAGGGGCTAACTAGCCTACCTGATACCTCCAGTATGCCCCAGATAGTGGGATTGCTGATAGGTGGACACAGGCCACGCCCCCTTTGTCCACCACACTACAGACACTCCTTCTGGCGCGCTCTTTGTTGGGGGATGAAGTCCCCTTGCCTCCTAAGGGTCCCTGGGGGCCAACTAGCCCATCAGGTACCTCCAGTAAGCCCCACACCACTGGATTGCTGAGAGTGGTCCGAGGCCACTCCCCCTTTTTACACCACTCTGCAAACGCACCTCCTGGCGCACTGCTGCTCAGGGGATGAAGTCCACTTGTGACCTGAGGTCTTCAGGACACAAGAGGACCTCATTGCCCCACCAGCAATGCGCCAAGAGGCGTGTTTGCAGAGTGGTGTAAAAAGGGGCATGGCCTCGGAACCTTCTCAGCAGTCCCACTGTGTGGGGCTTACTGGAGGTTCCTGGTGGCCTAGGTGGCCCCCAGGGGCCCTCACTAGCAACAGGGACTTAATCCCACAACGCAGAGCGCGCCAGGAGGCGAGTTTGCAGAGTCATGCAGGGAGGGGGCGGGGCCTCTGGCGAGTTGCTGGTTTCTTTTTTTTCTTTTTTTCCTTTTATGGGAGGGGGGCCGCGTGGCCCCCCTTCCCTGGGCCACTTCTGGCCCCGGGGACCCCATCCCCCGGGGCCTGGCCAGCCTTGTTCTTTTTTTAATACACGCGAAAGAAGGAGCAGTGTTCCAAGAGATAGTACATACTATCGAGCTGTGGTCCAAGAGACAGAAGAGTATCTGGAGCAGTGCTCCAAGAGACAGCACAGAATCAGAAGCAGTGCTCCAAGAGACAGCACAGAATCAGAAGCAGTGCTCCAAGAGACAGCACAGTCAGTGCTCCAAGAGACAGCACAGAATCAGAAGCAGTGCTCCAAGAGACAGCACAGAATCGGAAGCAGTGCTCCAAGAGACAGCACAGAATCAGAAGCAGTGCTCCAAGAGACAGCACAGAATCAGTGCTCCAAGAGACAGCACAGAATCAGAAGCAGTGCTCTAAGAGACAGCATAGAATCAGAAGCAGTTCTCCTAGAGACAGCACAGAAGCAGTGCTGCAAGAGAAAGCATATAATCTGAAGCAGTGCTCCTAGAGACAGCACAGAATCAGGAGAGGAGCTATACTCTCTGAGACTGTACATGATAAGGAGCAGCACTTCAAGAGAGAGCACACAATCAGGATCGCTGCTCCTAGAGACAGTACAGAGGCAGTGCTCCTAGAGACAGCACAGAATCAGAAGCAGCGAGTCTACAGACAGCGGGGAATCAAAAGCAGCGCTCCAAGAGACAGAACAAAATCAGAAGCGGTGCTTCTTTAGACTGCACGGAAACATGCGCAGTGCCCACAAGGACAGCACGGAATGAAAAGCAGCACGCCTAACCGCAGCAGGAGCTGTGCTATAAGAACAGCATAAAGCAGAGACCCATACTGCTAAATCTGTACTGCTGGAGCTAGAGAAGATCTGTGCTCAGAGGACCCAGAGGCCAAGATCTTACGGAAAGAGGAGGTCTGAGAGCAGCTGAGAGTGGAAGTCCAAAGACAGCACTGAAACGGGAGCTGTGGTTTTGGGGTCCTCAGTGACTCGTTACTCGATATTTTAGGGACAGTCGGGATTTAGCAGCCGAGGTCTCAGGGAAAGAAAAGACTCAGGGGTCAGAGGTGCGGCCGGGATTGGGAGTCCTAGGGACAGCACAGAAACAGGATCTGACATTTTGGGACCTCGGAGACTCGTTAGTCGATATTTGAGGGACAGCCAGGGCTCGGGAGCTGAGGACTGAGGGGCAGCACGGGTTGCGAGCGTGAGATCATTGCTCGCTGCTTCCGGGTCCCTTTCAACAGCCTCAATGGGACGGTGGTGAGCAGGTTTAGGCCTCAGGGGTAGCAGGGGTAACCCCCAACTTCATGCTTCACCTCTGACCCCTCGGAATGGTATCAGTGCCCGGTGCCGCCTTTGGTTACAGCAAGCCCCCCTCCAATGCTGATCACATGCACCCCTGGTGCAGGTGCGGTGCATGAGGGTATCCCCCTCTTCATTGTGCATGCGCGTCCAGACTAACCTTTCAGAGGGACCTGAGACGGAGGATCTAGTATGAATTTACTCACCCGCTGGACACCATTGTGACGAGTTTACATAAGGAAGTAGAATATTTTTTTTTTAAACTTACGATAAATCAAAATAATGTCCCTCGCTACATAATACAGATGTGTACTGTTCTTCATCTGCCGTGTAAATTTCTTTCTACCCGCGTAAAAAAAGTGTAAATCCACAGCACCCGGGCACACAAGAATGTAGTGTTTTGTTTCGCGTTTGCAATGACTTCAAACCACGTCATTCACGGGATGACATTATTCCTGTGAATTGTGGAACCTCCACCTATACAAGTGTGGAGAACACAAATATACATAGTACAGCATTACCAGCTAAGGGTATCACAACAAACAAATGTGAATAGAACCCGAGACTGTATTATGCACACAAATATGGGTGTGTACACACAACATATATAAAAAAATGTGCATATACACAGACACCGTATCCTGCATACAAACACGATACACGGGTCCTCGTGTATGGTAATAACATAATGTCATACAATCTTTGGGTTCTGGAAACATTTACACCTCGCTCTGCCTTTGGGTTGACCCAACCCCTAGGTACCAGTGCTTGCCTTGAGTACTTGCATGCGCGTATACACACGCACCTCACGCGCAGATTAATACACATGTGAACAACTAATACTCACGCAGGTGCATACAGTAAACATTTGTGTTCATGTATGTATGTAACTGAACACACATATATACCACTCAACCAGTGTGCATCTTTCCTCTGCACACACACGAAACCATGTGCTGGTGCTCGGTGTAGAGCTCCGTGTAGGCACACACATACCACACACAAACACGATGCCCATGTGTGGTGTTGGATAAATATCTCCGGCCGGACGCAGGCGAAATGTTTCCCCCTGGCGTCTCGCTCTGGCGACTCGCTCCGGATGACCGGAACCCCAGAAGTTGCGAATGCCAGGGCTGGCGAGACACGCAAACCCCAGAAGCCCCCTCTCTGGAGCAGCCCCTTGGTGTGGACAGAACCCGAGAGACAGAGTCCACGTGCTACTGAGTGTTACACATAGGACGGTGCACAAAGGCAGTCCCATGCTGTCCACATGCGCGGGTGTTTGGCATTCTGCAAACACATGTCCCCCTTTTCAATGTATGGAAAAGGAATTACAAAAAGTGCTGTTGGGGTAAGGACGGGTCCTGCTCTTGTATGGGGCAGTTGTGGGGGGGAGGGGGTAGTTGTGTGCTGTGCTCGAACAGGTACAGCACATGGGGAAAGAAAGGAAGAGACTCTGTACACGCCTGGGCAAGGGCTAGGTGAGGGCGGGGCGTGAAGACGAGACAGGTAGTGAAGGGAGCAACCCCCCCACCACTCACACACACACGCGCTGGCAAAGGGCTAGTGGAGGGGTCCTGTATTCACTCGGAAAGGTGCACTGGGTAAGGGGCAGGTTGAATGATGGGCGCTGTACTCAACCGGGTAAGGGGCAGGTAGAGGCTTCCTTTACTCACCCACATAAGAGACAGGTCTATGAGCCGGTCCTGTGCACTCTCGAGTGAGGAGAATTTGGGGGTGGCTCCTTTAAACCCCCGGTAAGGAGCCGGTGGAGAGGTAGGAGCTGTCCTCCCACATGTGAGGGACGGGGAGGTGATGGATGGATGGGTCATGTACTCACCAGGTATGGGGCGGACAGGTGGGTGGATGGATCCTGCACACACGTGGGTGAGGGATGGGTGGTGATGGATGGATGGATCCTGCACACACACGAGTAAGGGGAGGGTAAGGGAGGGTTGTCTACTCACCCGGGCTAAGGGCCAGTAGAGTGATGGGCCCTGCACTCACCCGGGTAAAGGTGCAGCCAGGGAGAAGCATGCGAACTCTGCTCTCTTGGGTGAGGGACAGGTCTGCACACACTCGCGGAAGGCGGAGCCTGTTCTCACCCAGGTAAGGGCCTGTACTCACCTGAACATGCACGCATGTTCTGCACTAACCCGGGTATGGGTCATGCAGCTAGGGATGATGGAGTATGTGCTCACCAGAGTAAGGCCAGGCAGCTAGGGATAATGGTGTGCAGGTATTCACCCGGGTAAGGGTCAGGCAGGTAGGGATGATGGCTTATGTACTCACCAAGGTAAGGGGCAGTCAGCTAGGGATAATGGTGTATGGCTCAGGCATGTAGGGATGATGGCGTAGGTACTCACCAGGGTAGGGGCCAGGCATGTAGGGATGATGGCGTATGTACTCACCAGTTTAAGGGGCCAGCAGAGGGAGATGGCTGCATGTAAATCCGATTCTAGTACAGACCTGGTTCGGGGGCAGGATATTTGATCATTCGGGTTTACCGAACATGGTTCTGTACCCTTTTGCATGTGTGGGAAGTCCTGAAGGGGTTGGATTCGGCTCCCCTGCCTCAGAGTGTACAGTCAGAGGCTGACCCTGGGAAGGATACCTAGGTGCAGTACTCAACATGCTCAGAGGGTGTGCAGCACCGGCCCCTGCTGGAAAATGTGAAGCGGGTGGACGATGAACTTTACTATATCAGAGTCAAACAGCATGCCCTAAGCAAGGAGTCCCTGGTCATTTGCTTTATTCTGTGTGAGTAACACACCCGCCCCTTAAGCACGATCAGTGGCTCGGTTTATTAAAGCATTCATTCCAGGATTTTGTGTATAAGCCCGAATTCTGGCAGGTCTACTCTGCCTTTCATCCTTCAGAAGTCGATCAAACGAGTACCATTGACTTGAGTAACTATAAACATCTGTTATTTCAGCACCAAGAGACCACAATGAACATGCTTTACGAATACAAGTTGTTAAATTTAACTCACACGCCGTCCAATAACTGCATGGGGTACAATACCCACCTCTTTAGAAGCCTGTATCACTTACCACAGTCACTGTGAGCTTTCCTCGGTCTGTGAGTGTGGGTGCTCACTCCTCACCCTGGCTTGACCGACTCTACTCTTGCGCCCTTGCTCAGCCCTCACACCCTTCACTGCCGCACTCCGAGAGTTGAGGCGCGCTCCACTCCCTCCAACAGCTGCGTCTTGCACTCACTCTACGCCGGTCAGTCCTATCCCACCTA
The DNA here is from genome assembly GCA_963921515.1 of Calotriton arnoldi. Taxonomy (NCBI): domain Eukaryota; kingdom Metazoa; phylum Chordata; class Amphibia; order Caudata; family Salamandridae; genus Calotriton; species Calotriton arnoldi. Next base: position 940,912 of record CAWUFW010007856.1, on the reverse strand, counting down.
AGGCTGTGAGTGTGGCACTAGTGCGTGTACTCTCTACAGCAGTTCTTTGCGCTCAGTTCTGCCCCCCACACATACTTTTTAAGTTCTCCAAAACGCCAGCCCAAAGTTGAGGTGCACCGTGCACTTACCTCACCGGCCGTCCGTGCGCTCCCGGATTGAGATCCCTCTCTTCTGAGTGGGGGCTCTGCTGCTCGCCGCACACTCTGGAGCCGGAGGAATAAGTAGCGTCCCTCCCTCCCCTCCCCGCCCCTCTCCTGTGCCACAGCACCCACCCTCGAGTAGCTCTCCTTCAGCAGGCGAGGGAGCTATGTGCGACCAGAACCTCGCAGACTCTGAGGAGGAGTGTTTGCCTGAGGTCCACCCCCTGACGTCTAGCGCAGGGTGCCCGTGGGTGTGGGGCCAGCCTTCATTAGGGGCAGAGCTCTGCTGTCAGAGCCATATATCTCTCACAGAAGCGCACGGATGCCACGAGGCACTTTCAAATGCGGTATCTTCGGCATAATGCGATTTTGTTATTTTCTCGTCATTTATGTTACCGATAAAACTGTGCACTTCTTTCATTTCTGGGCAGTGTTCGCGATGTACACAAAGTGCAGCTAAATAATAAATGCACCCCTGCCCCTCCACCCCCATGGCAATTAAAGGACTGCTGGGTTGGTGGGGGCGGGGGGTTGGGTCGATGCCGGGTCGCTGCTTTTATCAGACTTGTGGACAAAGCAAGCAGGGGCTGCTCGAGTTAACGAGCGTTATTGACAGCTTTGAAATACAGGAGGGGGGTAACTTCAGGGAGCTCCTCGGAGCCACCGGTGGGAAAAACTTATAGAAAACGAAGCGCAGCAGCCCGCGCTTAATTTTTTTTAAATTTTCTCAGACAGATTCGCGCACACAGCGCGAATTCGGACAATTTTTAAAAAAAAAAATGCTTTTTTTGGGCCTGGGGGTCCTTGTGGGACCACCATGAGCAGGCCTAGGGGGGACATGGTGTTTCTACCCTGCCCCCTTTTCTTGTTTTTCATCTTTGTTTTACTGTTTTCTTGTGACTCGGTTACCGAGTCACAAGATGGCTGCCAACACTTTTCTTGTTTTTCATCTTTGTTTTACTGTTTTCTTGTGACTCGGTTACCGAGTCACAAGATGGCTGCCAACACTTCTTGGTTTGGAGTGTTGGGCAGCCGATCACAATGAAGCTCGTGCTCGGGAGGGTTCGTGAATCCTCCTTGGTGCACAGATATATACATTTTTATTTTTTGAATTTCTCAGCAACTATTGAACGGATTTACACCATTTAAAAAAAAGGTCGCTTTGTGGACCAAGACCTACCTTTTTGCCAAACTTGGTGTAATTCTGTTCAGCAGTTCGGGCTGTAGCTTTGTCTAAAGTTCCTATGGAAATTGACATGGGGATAACGTGTTTTGGGACCCCCCTTTTTTCTATGTTCCCACTTGACGAACCACCCCGAAACTTTCAGGACAGGAGCTAACCTGAGTGAACCATTATTTTTGAAAATTTCGCGAAGATTCGTCAAACGGCGCCAAAGATATTGGCAAAAGACAAAACACTTTTTGAATTGAAACAAGGTCCAGTAAGTAATATATATATATATATTATCTCCTGGCGGTCGCCAGTAGATAGTTATAGTTAGGACCACGTTTCCATAGGAAAAGCATTTTTGATGTGCTTATAACTTTGGCGTCGTTTGACGAATCTTTATGAAATTTTCCAAAAGTTCCTCTTTTCAGGTTAGCTCCTATCCTAAAAGTTTGGGGGATTCGTCAAGGGGGGCTAAGAAAAAGGGGGTCCCAAAACGTGTTTTCTCCATGCAATTTCCATAGGAAACTTTAGACAAGGCTACAGGTCAAACTGCTGAACGGAATTACACCAAATGTGGCAGAGAGAAAGGTCTTGGTCCAGAAAGCACGCTTTTGTTTAAATGGGGTAAATCCGTTCAGTAGTTTTAGAGAAATATCAATTTTCCAGATATCGATATTTAAGAATTCTGACATCTGATTGGCTGAGGCGTTACGAGCACGAGCTTGCAGCTGATTGGCTGCGAACTGTTGAAACTAGGAAGTGTTGGCAGCCATTTTGTGATTCAGTCCGTCAGCTCACAACTCTCCCTCTACAAGGCATCAGGTCCGTAGTTCTACCTCTGCGAGGCAACACTACAAATATACCGCAGCTCTGTGTGTGCGAGATACCCCTTTCACGGTCCCTCTCCCCACATCACCAGCTCGTGGCTATGCCTTTAGAAGCCAGTCCATCGCCTCGCAGCTCTGCGACTGCGAGCTGTCAGCCAGTTTGTGACTCAGTCCGTCAGCTCGCATCTCTCCCTCTAAAAGGCATCGGATCTGTAATTCTACCTCTGCGAGGCAATACTGAAAATATCCCACAGGTCTGTCTGTGCGAGATACTCCTTTTACGCTCCCTCTCCCCACATCATCAGCTCGCGGCTATGCCTTTAGAAGCCAGTCCGTCGGCTCGCAGCTCTGTGTCTGCGAGCCGTCGGACCCGCAGCTCTACCTCTGTGAGCCACCTAGTTAGCTCGTAGCTGTGTCTGTGCTAGCAGGCCCGTCGGCCCGTTACTCTCCCTCTGCGAGTTAGCCTGTCGGGTTGCATCTCGGAGGGCTCGCAGCTGTATGTCTGCGAGCCAGCCCGTTAACTGATAGCTGTGTCTCTGCTAGCAGGCGTGTTGGCCCGTTGGTCTCCCTCTGCGAGTCAGACCACAGCTCTCCTCTGCGAGCCAGTACGGTGCTGTGCTTTTGCGAGCCAACGGCTCGTAGATCTCCCTCTGCGAGCTGAGCCCACGGGCCGCAGCTCTTCCTCTGCGAGCCTGCCCGACGGCCCGCAGGTGTCCCTCTGCTAGCCGAACCGCAGCGGACACTCTGCGAGCCGAAATTGGGAATATAAGGCGGCTCTAAAAAGAGCCCTTGTGTTTATTAGTTGGAGCTACATTTAAGTGCGGATGCACAGCTTCAGGTTAATCAGGAAAACTCGGTTTCCCTCACCTGTGAAGTGTACTCCATCACTTCTGTAGATATCAGCCATATCAAAACGTATGTTGTTGTTGTAGATCAACCCCATTCTATGGTCTCTGAGGTATGCAGACACAGCTTTGTTGACATTCTTCCTAGATTTTTCAATCTTATGACAAAATTGGTTTGACCATTTCCACTTCTGTCTTTGGCATATATTGGAATATACAAAGACAGTTTGAGGCTAAAGTAACATCAATTTGTCCAAAGGTGTCCTTCATAAGCATTTCCAAACCTACCCAAGTCAATGTGCCTAGGTCGTTACCACCACAGTGCACAATCATGAGATCAGGGTGTTGGAGATGCAAACAGGTTTTAACCAAAGGGAGCAATTGGTGCCACTTCAATCCTCTCTGTGCAAACCATTTAATGTGCACATTTTGTAAACCTAGGTCTAAGTCAATACGTCTCTGTTCTGCATACCTCTTGCAACAGAAAACATAGCTATGTCCTACAATCCACACTAGCATTTTGAAGGTATGGCTAGAAGATATGGATAAATGTCTGTAGCTCATGCAGTCCGTTCGTAGAATGAGAGATATGTTTAAACATGGGGAACTACTTTTTTTCACATACAAAACGTTAACCGATTGGGAGATGAAATGTATTGTGTCCTAAAAAGTAGGGTGTATTTTAGTTTTGATGAAAAGCATCTATGTGATTGGTTAATAAAAAAGCAGTTTATACGTGGAGCACATATTATAGGATGAAATTTGCTCAGCTCAACCACGGCTGCTAATTGTATTTGGAAGGTGCAGTTCAAACTTGAAAGAATGGTGAACTTTTGACCTGCACGTGCTGTTAAATGTTGGAGAAAATGTTGCAAAAAAATATATCGGTAGGTTTTTAAAAATGATGAACTTTTAACCTGCACATGTCGTAGAATGTTCTAGAAAGTGTTGATACAATACATTGAACTTTTCACCTGTATGTGTCCTTAGAAAAACTGTTTATATGGAAAGTTCAAAAATATGCAATAAAGAGAGGTTTTGCAATCTAAAAAAATAAGGAACTATTCTGATTTGTTCTTTACATGGATTTATGTGTGGAGCAACAGGGAAATTGTGCCATTACTTGTTCCATTCTTGATGAAAGCGGTGCATTACATGTACTGTGTGACAAGAAAAGAATTGCATGCGTTTGTGACATTTGAAATCTGCATACCAACTAGGAAGGTTTAGTAGAAATTAAGAAGGTGTGTTATGTGCGGGGGTGTATCCCTTTGGCAAGCTTCGCCTCTGTGAGCCAGACATTGTTTTTGCATAGGTGCTGGATGACATCTGATGCAGCCCCATCACCTACGCAGTCTGATGTGTCAAGTGAACAGAGCCATGCAGCCATCACCCCGCCACACACACCGGACACAGAACCCGTATGAGGGGAGTTTTGTACCACATTGCCTTCATTGCTGATGTTCTGTGATTGATATGTGTGTGGGCTGCATTGTGGGGGAATTGCCTGTGCACGGATGGCGATGCACACCCACATGTTGGTATGTGGAGCCAGGTGCCCGTGCGGCCTTGCGCTGCTTGTGCTATCTCACTCCGTCTCTCTCCCTCGCTCTCTCCCGCCCTGTCATAGCAAACTTGTGAAAGCGATGGGTGCGCAGCTCTCAGCGCGGCACTCGAGTACTTCTTAAGTCTTTCAAACACCGAGGGATATATTCTCAAGGACATATCGCCGAGTTAACGGTACTTTATCGCAACCAAAATAGTGATAAATTTAACGCACCATTCACAAGCTGGAGCAAACAGCCCATATCACCAGTTTACCAGCGATAGCAGCCTCAAAAAGCATCGTGACGGATGAGTCCGGCAAATATTGCTAATGAGATGTAGAGTAGGCGTTCTCGTGCAAAAAGCAGCAAACACATCACTTCGCAAGTGTCTCAACCACCAGCAAGATCGTCGAAGAGAGTACAAAACAGGTGATAAGGTGCGTTAGTAGCAGAAAATTTACACCTGCTCTGAGCTGGTGTAAAGTCGGACTACAACCTGCAATATGAAAGGAGCCCACCCAGAGCCATACGTGAATGACAACAGATGCAATGGAGCCAACGATCATGCAGCTCGGACACCCAACACTGCTCCGCCACCCCCCGCCACCCGCCCCTTGTCTGCCATCCCCCCTCACCTCCCCCACACAAACAAATGTGACAGCAACGTTAGGAAATCTGGAACGTAACAAATTGGCTGATGTCGCACAATAATAGTAAAGAAGATGCATGTGAGGTTGGACAAATAAGAATCTCAGTCATCTATGGATTTACATATAAAACATTTTATTTAAACAAAACAACAAAATAAAAGTAGGTACAGGTATGGCGTGTCATCCCTCGACAATTTGTGAATCACAGCCTGCAAGACAAAAAGAAAGATAAGATTGTGCGTCATGCGTCCATGAAAGGAGAGAGAGAGAGAAAGAGAGAGAGAAGTAGTGAGAGAGAGGAAGAGACAGAGAAAGAAAGAGTGAGACAGAGAGGAAGACAGAGAACGAGAGAAAGAGATGAGAGAGAGAGGAAGAGAAAGAGAGAAAGAGTGAGATACAAGGAAGTGAGAGAGAAAGAGAGAAACAGTGTGAGAGAGAGGTAGAGAGAGAGAGAAAGAGTGAGACAGAGAGGAAGAGAGAGAGAAAGAAAGAATGAGAGAGAGAGGAAGAGACATAGAAAGAGAGAAAGAGTGTGAGAGAGAGAAAGGAAGAGATACAGAGTGAAAGAGAGAAAGAGAAAGAGTGTGAGTGACAGAAAGGAAGAGAGGGAGAGTGAGTGTTGACACTGTGGAGAAAATCCTTACAGCTCACCTTTCTGCCACCGGTGTGTCTCCAACCACGTGCCGGGACATAGTGGAGTCTTGAAGTTTAGTCATCTGAAACATAGTATAGAATCAGTAATGGCAGAGTACATACAACTGCACACGCCTAATTCTCTGTTTCGCCCCTGCGCACCCAGGCTGCTGCACCCCATCGACTCCCGCCGCCCAGAGGTGTCTGCCCGCATCTGCGCACCTAGGCTGCTGTATCCCATCCACTCCCACTGCCCAGAGGTGTCTGTCCGCTGCTGTGCACCCAGGCTGGTGCACCCCATCCAGTCCCACTGCCCGGAGGTGACTGCCCGTTCCTGCGCACCCAGAGTGCTGCATCCCATCCACTCCCACTGCCTAGAGGTGTCTGCCCGCTCCTGTGTACCCAGGTTGCTGCACCCCATCCACTTCCACTGCTCGGAGGTGTCTGCCCGCTCTTGTGCACCCAGGGTGCTGCACACTATCCACTCCCACCGCCCAGAGGTGACTGCTCGCTGTTGCGGAAACAAGGCTCTCTGCTCACCTTCCGCCACCGGCGTGTGTCGAAGAGGGTCCACCACGTGCTGAAGCAACCTCCTCAGGCGCAAGTTGCGTACACGTGGTCAAGCCGAGCTCACAATTCAGAGCGGGTATTGATTGCAGGATAGCCATGCATCATCGCAGGCTGCACACGCGCTCAGCTCTGGTGGCACTAACTCAGTGGAACTGAAGTCATCGCCTCGTGGCGGGAAGTCCATGTCGGGGGGGGTCGTCAATCTGTGAATGACATCCTGCTAGACAAAAAGCAAGATAAGATTGTGCGTCATGCGTCCATCAAAGGAGAGAGAGAGAGGAAGAGAGAAAGAAAGAAAGAAAGAGTGAGAGGTAGACAGAGAGAAAGAGAGAAAGAGTGAGAGAGGAAGAGAGAGAGAAACAGTGAGAGAGAGGAAGAGAGAGAGAAAGAGAGAAACAGTGTGAGAAAGAGGAAGAGAGAAACAGAGGAAGAGTGAGAGAGAGAGAAAGAGAGAGAGAGGTAGAGAGAGAAAGAAAAAAACTGTGTGAGAGAGAGGAAGAGATAGAGTGAGAGAGAGAGGAAGGGAGAGAGAAAGAGTGTGAGGGAGAGAAAGGAAGAGATGGAGAGGGACAGTGAGTGCCGACACTGTGGACAAAACCCTCCCAGCTCACGTTTCCATCACCGGTGTGTCTCCAACCATGTGCCGGGACATAGTGGAGCCCTCAAGCTTAGTCATCTGAAACGTAGTATGGAATCAGTAATGGCAGAGTACATACAACTGCACACGCCTAATTCTCTGTCCCACCTTTGAAATTTGAAATTTGTACTTGTAAAGCGCACTTATACCCCCAAAGAGGTGTCCTGGCGCTGTACGCATACCGCTGTGGAACCCTTCCTGGCTTTTCCCTGTGAAATGTCCACTCCTGGGCACCCCCAGGGTGAAGCCAGGCATCCCAGCGCTGTTGGGGCCATTGTGGAGATTAAGCAAGCTATTGCCCAGAGTTGCAGAGTGGGACCCATGATTAGAATAGGCACCGAGGCGAGAATTATCAGGTCCGAGGAAATTGAGCCCAAGACCCGCCGAGGCGGGAATTGAACCCTGGTCCCGGGCCAGATCTCTGCATCAGGGTCTGCCGCTCTAACCATTGAGCCACACTTCTCCGCCTTTGTGCATCCAGGCTGCTGCACCCCATCCACTTCCACTGCCCAGAGGTGTCTGCTCGCCGCTGCGCACCCAGGCTGCTGCACCCCATCCACTGCCCGGAGGTGACTGCCCGCCGCTGCACTAACAAGCCTCTCTGCTCACCTTTCGCAACTTGCGTGTAGAAAAGAGAGCCTACTTTGTGCCGCTGCAAGCCCCAAGCCCTGGGCCCACGGACAAGCACCCTGCATGTCATGCAACCCCTCTCCGCAGGCCACCAGGTCTCACATTTGGTGCTGGGTCTTGATTTCGCCATGGCAGAGGACATGCCAGTGCACCAGGCTTTTCATCGCAGGCTGCACACCCGCTCAGCCCTTGCGGTGCCACTAACTCTGTGACCAGCGAGGCGATGCCACGTGGCGGTAGGCCTGCGCTGTCTGATGGCTCAGGCCTACACTGGGGTCCAGCAGGGCACACAAAACCTGAGCTGTCCAGGCTGCCGGGATGGGCCATCACCACAGGCTGCACACCCGCTCAGCAGTTACGGTACCTGTACCTCAGTGGACCAAAAGTCACCGTCCCCTGCCGGTGTGCCTGTGCCGGCCGCAATGTATCCGGTGCGAGCAACTCTGAAATGGCGTCGAGCACGTGCCCCCAATCTTTTTTATTGGCAGGGTCACGTGTCTTGTGACGCGTGTGCTGGATGGGTGTGGTGTGGGTGTATACTAGTGGTGAGGGAGTGGCTGTGGCGTACTGACAACTAGGGTGTGACCAGCAGATCAGTGTAATGAAAATCTGGGCCATGTAGCGTTGTTGTCCTTCCCTGTAAGCGTAAGCGGAGTGGGCTGGCCTGGCGTATGCCAGTCCTGCGTGAGGCTGTGAAGAATGACTCCGGAGCTATGGGCGTGGCTCCGTCCTGGTCTGTATGAGGAATCAACTGATGCGGGTGTCCCTGTTGTAGTGCTGACGTCACCCGGGTCGCAAGCGCCAATGTGTCACTCTGCGAGCCAAGTCCCACAACATGGCCAACATGGAAGGTACGGGGAATCACTGACCCTACATTCATCCATAGTTCCACACATGAAAGATGGTGGACATGACACATCTGTGTGGATATGAATGTTTATTGCACATTCAGTGGAGTGTTGCAGCTGTAGCAATACAGGGCCATGGAAAGTTTAAGTTTCAGTTTTTGGAACATGGAGGGCAGCCAATTAGAGCCAAGCTTGTGCTCGGGGTTAGGCTGCGCCAACATATGTACTTATAGAATTACTCCGCCAATCCCCAAGCACTTATAAATTCACTATACACTCTCCTTGCAGTACTGTAATGATCCAGTCTCTACGTACGTACTTGTACAATGACCGAGAGAAAGTTACATAACCAAAGTTTTCCCCACTGCCAGAGTAACATGGTTGCATACACTGTCCACAGCACAATGTAATGTGGTAGGGCCCAGGGGCGGCATCTTGCATACATAATGAACACACGGACACAGATAGATAGTGGAACTGGGTACGGGCACGTGCGCTCGACTCATTTTTATTACCAGGGTCACATGTCCAGTGACGTCTGTGCTGGATGCGTGTGGGGTGAGTGTAAGCCAGCCCTCCGGGAATGGTTGGTGCTGGCAACAAGTACAACAGTAATCATTGGATCAGACACATGGATTCAATCATAAAGGGTCAATGATTTGTGCTGCACTAACGTAGGGGCAACAGATGTGAAATAATACATAGAAGATTGTATCGTAAAGGGTCCATGACTTGTGGTACACTGAGGTAGGGGCAGCAGATGTGAAATTATACAGAAAACATTGTGTCATAAAGGGTCCATGAGTTGTGCTGCACTGAGATAGGGGCATGAGAAACATTTAGTGTGTGCGCAGCAAGCGATGATGCGTGGGACGGGCGAGCCGCACTGGGAGCAATGTCTGTTGCCTACTGGACTGAGTCATCTGCAATCGCGACTCGATGTGAATTCTGAGCCCTGCTATCCGCAGTGTAGATCGAAGGCAGTAGTCAGCACAGACATCGAAGAATGCTTTTAGTCACTTCCTGTTTACAAAATTCGAGGACATAGAGTACAATTCTGTCTGCAATAAATAAATCATGTCTCAATTTAAATTGTGAGCTCTGCTAACCGCAGTGTAGGTGTATGGAACAAAGGATGAAACATTTATGGAATACACTGTCGAAATATGTAGGTTTCAGGGACGTTATAGTTAGTTGCCTACTGGACTCTGAAATTAATGAATGAAGACTGAATTTGAATTGTGAGCCCTGCTGAGCACAGTGTAGGCCGGAGGCAGTGGTCAGGAAGGGCCTACAGCCACGTGGCGTTGACTTGAGCTGCATACAGTTAGTGGTAGGTGTGGCGCTCAGCGTGTGTGCAGCCAGCGATGATGTAATGTCTCTTGCCTACTGGACTGCGTCATCTGCAATCGCAACTCGATCTGAATTGTGAGCCCTGCTGACCGCAGTGTAGGCCGGAGGCAGTTGTCAGGAAGAGTCCACAGCCACGTGGCGTTCAATTGAGCTGCATAGAGTTAGTGGTAGGTGTGGCACTCAGCATGTGCGCAGCCAGCGATGATGCAATGTGTCTTGCCTACTGGATTGCGTCATCTGCAATCGCGACTCGATCTGAATTGTGAGCCCTGCTGACCGCAGTGTAGATCGAAGGCAGTAGTCAGCACAGACATCAAGGAATGCTTTTTGTCACTTCCTGTTGACAAAATTCGAGGACATAGAGTACAATTCTGTCTGCAATTAATAAGTCAAGACTGAATTCAAATTGTGAGCTCTGCTGTCCGCAGTGTAGACTGCCATTCAGTGTTCCTTTGGACTTGCAAGATGAAGTTGGTCATTGTACTAAAGCTATAACTGATATAAAACAAGTTCTTGAAGCAAGGATACTAAAAGGATATTGTGTAGGTTTTAGGGACGTAACACTTAGTTGCCTACTGGACTCTGCAATTAATGAATCAAGAGTCAATTTTAAATGTGAGCCCTGATGACCGCAGTGTAGGCCGGAGGCAGCGGTCAGCAAGGGCCCACAGCCACGTGGCGTTGAGTTGAGCTGTACAGTTAGTGTCACCTGAAGCAACCAGCGTGTGTGGAGCCTGCGATGATGCGTGGTCCGGTCGGGCCACACTGGTAGCAATGTCTTTTGCCTAATGAATTCTGTCTTAATAAGTCCACGTGGCGTTGACTTGTGGTGCACTGAGTTAGTGGCACCTGAAGCACTCAGCGTGTGCGCAGCCTGCGATGATGCGTGGTCCGGCTGGGCCACACTGGTAGCAATGTCTTTTGTCTAATGAATTCTGCCTTAATAAGGCTACGTGGCGATGACTTGTGGTGCACTGAGTTAGTGGCACCTGAAGCACTCAGCGTGTGCGCAGCCTGCGATGATGCGTGGTCCGGGCGGGCCGCACTGGGAGCAATGTCTCTTGCCTACTGGACTGCGTCATCTGCAATCGGGACTCGATCTGAATTGTGAGCCCTGCTGTCTGCAGTGTAGATCGAAGGCAGTAGTCTGTACAGACATAAGTCTGTGGTGCTCTGCTGCTGGGTTCGCAGGGGGCCTGTGTCGAGGAGGCCGGCGGTCACGGCAGAGGCCTCATTGCAGGGTGAGGGCTGCCGTCCTGGCAGACGTTTTGGCCTTCCCACAAGTGAACCACGCCCAGAGCCCCAGCCTATTTATTCATACTCCTACGCTGGAGTGGGGTACGTTGGACCAGCCCACTCCGCTTCCGCTTCCAGATGGGGACAGCACAGCTACATGACCGAGATCTTCCCCACTGCCTGAGGTAACATGGTTGCGTCTATTGTCCACAATACTACAAGTACCAGCAGTATATGTCCACATGGAGAGGTTTGTGCTCTGCATAGTGAGGTCTATCCAGCACATCACCGCTACACTTGGTATTGTGTGCATTTTTATTGATGGGTGACTTGCGTCCTTCACACATACTTGGTTGCCACATCTCCCAACATTCAGCTATTGTGTGGCTGAGGGACCATGCCGTTTTTGGAGGGTGCGCTGTCCTGTTCTGCGCTGCCTCAGTGGTAGTAGGTGTTGAAGGGATTCTGCACATATACAGAGCTATGCACAGGATAATAGGACCTCGGAATATAGTGGTGAGCCAACCATAAACCTTAGCACCTAAAACCCTAATCCGACTAGCTGTAGCGTCTCATTAGCAACAATGCTACCAATGATTAGACAACCCAGAACACAGTATCTCTCTCTCTCAGGACTCGCAGTAGCAAGAACACCCTTTCATAACTCACTCATACCTGTCCACAATCGTGCGTAAGAAGAGACACTGTATAGTTTAAAATGTTTATTTCAACTAACGTGCTCTAAGATACAGTACACGTGCCAGTACTATCAGCATAATGCATAATGATAAAATAAGCAGCATAGTTACAACTCCATAGAATACAAACGGGGAAAGCATTTCATAAAGCAGTGGATATAAGGATATATGGCCTTACCACCCTCCCCGTGCTAGTAGCTAGTTTATTATAAAAATAGAAGACCTCTGGGCTTTGACTAGCGAACCCCCATACCTCAATATCTAGATGCACAGTTTACATCATCAGATACAAACAGCTCTTCTCTCTGGAAAGGTTGTTCTTCAAGTGTCTTCAACATTGAAATCACAATATTAAAAGCCCACGAATTTCTCCAAGGCAGCTGTAAATAGAGTGTTATGTCTAAGTGCGAGGGACTGGCCAAATCAGCAGGAACAAGGAACGTTGTTTATCGACCTTGTACATGGTGTGCAGACAGTATCCCAAAAGGGAACAGGAGACAAGGTGAAAGTTAGAAATGCAGACAGTGCTAAGATAGCCTGGCAGAAGCAGAGGCTCGAAAAACAAGGGCACAAAGGAACGTGCGCAAAAAGGGCCTCATGGCAGCTAGGCCGAGGCCAACGTAGTAAGGTAGACCAGGAGGCCACAAACCACACGACACCCTCCCCTGGGCAGTCCAACGTCCAAGAAGACGACAGAGTTCAAATAAACTGAGCAGAACAGAATGAATGTTGTGAGACGTGGGAAAAAAATATGGACACACATCCAGTGAGGCAGGTCACAGAAAGCGAAAATCCACTCAATCCAAAAGAGTGTACGTGCAGAAAAACGCCACACTTTCCAAGAGGACATCATTGGAATCATCGGAAAAAAGCAACGCCATCCAATCAAGTAAATCAAAGCTGCAGCCATGATCCTCGCAAGAGGGAGTAGCAAAGAGCAATGTGGGACAACTTGCGTGATACTCAATATAACTCTGTTGTAGGAGATTCTGAGCAGCCGCCCAGATATCCCATTGTGCCAAAATCCCCAGTGCAGCCGCACGCGCCATGTAGCCTGCAGCGGAACAGTCCCGTTCATGGGCCTCTAGAGGACCCACCAACTGAACAAAATCCGGAACAGACAAAGACGTATTGGAGAGGCAATAATCCATGGCCCACGAGAATGGACATCTGATGCAAGACATCACAGGTTGCACGCAAGTGAAATACGCAAAGCGAAAAGAAAGTGGATAGGACACACTCATTGTCGCCAACAGCAGGACGCCGAAGCCAGCGAGGAGGCGTTCACGGAGCATCTGGAGCCGACCTGGCTCGAGAAGGGCCCATGGAGGTGCAGCCATTGCATAGGAAACAGACCAACAGCAGGACACCAGCCACCAAGGCGAGGATCAGTGGAAAGCCACCAAAGACGCTGGAAAAGATGGAATGAATAAAAGCCGGTATTACACCAAAAATAGTCTGATAAGAGGTCACAAGGCCAGAGCCCACAACTTTAAAAAAGTGCACCAGACCTTCAGTGCGGGACGCATTAAAAACATGGTGAATCAGTTCACCGAAATGGTGTGGGAGGTTAGTGTTCAAAAGGGCCTGTATTTCACTGTGGGTACTTGCCACCTGGAGAATGAACGTCTCCCGGGCAGATGTGAGCATAACCTCCTGGTTCAATAATAGCGCCTTTATTCTGCTCAATTTATTGAAATCCGCCTTCAGAGTAGGAATGGAAGGCCACACAGAACTATCTATGATGTCGTGCGGGGGAGGAAAAAGCACATTTTTGCAGCAGACAACCCTGTGTGGAAACAGTAACAATATATGGTATGCCGGCAAGCAGGCCACAGCAGTCTTGGTTATTCAAAAGCAAATAGCTACCATTAGCAAGCACAGTGAAAGTAGGAGAAATAGCAGGAGCTGGAATACCCTTCAACACACAAGCAAGATTCGGAGCCGAAACGTTACAAGCTCCGTGCAACTTAATGTGTTTGCAAATAAGGGAATGACCCACAGTTGAATCGCATGACTCCCCGTGAGAACAACCTCCCTCCCGTCTCTAAGGCATTTAAACATGAAAGGCAGGGACCAAAGTTCATGCAGAAAGGCACTGCCCAAAGGCTGGAAACGGCCTACAGGATAATGCTTCATGCACGAACTAAATTCAAACAATGAAAAGGCAAAGCGATAACCCCGTGTACTAGCCACACAGCAGAATCCAATTCCGCAATAGAGAATGGTAAGGGCTCTATCTTTTCAATATGTAACAGAGTGTATGTTGCATCCTTCATGGACATGAATCGCTGTTTCTCAGTCAAATTAAAAGGCGAAAACAAGGGAGAGGTGTTCAAAAATTGCCAAGGAACTTTCCCCATTTTAAGTGTTTGCAAAGTCCATGCAAACTGCATTACTGAACGCAATTGATCCTGACCATGATATAACACAGAAACATCATCCCGTACAATATCACAACAGAGGAAATAATATTCTCTAAGGTGTAAATGCGGGAAGACAGGGTATTAATACTATTGTCAACAACAGCAAGCACCTTTTCCAAATTTACTTGATCGATTTCCCGCAGACGGGAAGCAGCTTCAATTTGCGAAAGCTTCCAGAGTTCATTATAAGTTTCATAAATGAATCTCTTAGGTCGAGGACCACGAGGCCCCAGAATAAAATCGGACAGATCAATGTTGCCTGATAGGAGCGTTAAATGTTGTTTAACAGAATCTAGGGAAGAGTGTTGCAACCACTGTTTACATAATTTACCAACAGAATATGTTGTAACAGTATGAGAGTCAGAAAACCGTGGATCTGGCTTGTCTTGTATGTAGCCAGTATCCGGGTTATGAAAACGCAGTTGGCAGGCATTTGACGCAATTGGCCAAGCCAACCAGGGTGACTGAACAAATGCAGAGACATTAAACGAATTGTTTTGAAACAAAACTTGCAATTCGGTAAGGGACTTATTAAAGTACAAACTTTCGTTGGGAGTGGAAGACAAGACAGGAAAGGATGGTGAATTTAATTGTTTAGACGTAGCCAAACCCCAACATGTCGTTTGATAGACGGTCTGATTTAAAAATAGAATTTGGGCCGGGATGAGGCAAGCACGATGCAAGGCTTCAGTGCCCTGCACCTGCCATGCTTTGGAGCCCCAAATAGACTTCAAATCAATGGTGTCACACCAATGTTCATACCCACCCACAGCTAAGGCTTTTAAAAAGGAGCCGGAATATAGTAATTTGGTATGAGTTAACATGATTTTTTCAGTAAAGGAAGTGTTTAATTTAAAGAAATAGGACCCAGGGTTCAATCTATTAAAATCTGTAAAATAAGTAAACTTATTTCTAAGAGTCTGGGAGCTACCTGGCAAAGGGGTCAGACAATGTTCCCATTGGGTGTAATTAAAAAGACCCCGAAGGGTACTGGGTTTATGAAGGAAGTGGTTACCCCAATGCTGGTAACAATACAAATCAGCGTAATTTGCAGAATTCATGTACAGATCTTCAGCATGAAAAGCAGCATAATATTTCAAATCAGTAAATAATGCTTCAACTGCATGTGCATCCCAATCGCCAGAATGAATATTACTTTTTACGACATCACCCATTGAAACACGAAGGACATTTGGTACATTATTAATTTTGGTTGGACCATGAATTTGGAAGTTCACCGCATCCCAAACGATGCTATCAGCAACTGGAAACGCTGAAATGTTCACAAATGTGTGGTCTCGCTTCATGATGTGCGATGAAGAATGTGGAGCCAAAGTTCCAGCGACAGAGTTCACCGCAGAGCGTTCTGGCAAATAGTGTCCATTTATGAGCAGAAAAAACACGGTGACAAAGCCAATAGACATGAACAAAAAAATTAGGAACAGCACCAACCAAATGTATGTCCATGGGGGGATCAAAAAATTGTCTCTGAACCAGGATACAAAAATACTGAATTTGGATGGGACAAGTAATGGATTGGAATCCGAGTCAAAGGAATAACGTGTTGGGCTCAGTGGCGTTGTTGGTAGATGAGCCACGGACTCGGTTGTGGGGTAGATATACTCGGGCTCCTCGTTGCAAGGGAATCCGGGTAGTCGTGCAGATTATCAGGCAAATCTACCATCTCGATAGCAACATCAGTGACCGTTTGTGTAGGAGGGCCACGAACATTCGTCCGGTAAATGACAGGACAAGAGACCGCTGGTGTAACACTATTCAGGATCGGCCAGATGTTGTAGTTTGACATTTTCCACCGAGATGTATCTGTTCTCCTTGCGACCAGGAAGCGGTGGTAAGATGACTGTACGAGTTCCCTTCAAGCCAAGGACTGGAACCGGTGCACGATAAGAGGGGCCGAATTCTTTTTTGTTCTCCACCTTCTCTCGAACCAGATCTCCAATCTTCGGAAGCCAGCCGGCAACCGGAATCTGCAGCGTCTGTGGCTGAAGGTATATGTGCAATCGCAAGTTTGTCTCGGGCTTCTTGTAAGTCCTGTAACATAGTAGAATGATTATCTACATCAAAGATGGCGGATTGCACCGCCATGTCTAGACCATCAAGGTCAGGCACAAACATTCTTATGCCAAAAAGCATTCGTATGGGGTCCGCCCACCCAGAGGTCTTCTCAGGAGATTATTAAGTGCACGTTGTACGGTATACAAATGGGCCAGCCAGTTCCTGCCAGTACCTAAGACTCTAGCTGTCAAGGATTGCTTTAAGTCACGGTTCATTCGTTCAACAATCGAATTGCCCTCAGGCCGATACGGTGACGAAAATTTCACCTGCACCCCCAGTGAACCCATTGCGTCCTTGTAAGCCTTAGAGGCAAACGCTGGACCTTGGTCAGAATGGAAGGTGCCACAGGCGAAAATTCCCACAAAGACACGCAAATCCCTTATGACATTTCGAGCATCAGCACTCCGTTGTGGCCAGACCCAGACGAAACGTGTGCACGAGTCCACTGCAACTAAAATATATTTATATGCAGTGTCTGATGAGAATGGACCGCAGTGATCCAGGTAAACACACCCAAAAGGTCTGTTAGAAATGCAGAGCGGGGTCTGTGGTGGCCGAGTAACCGTGGAAGGCTTAATCTGCTGACACACGTCACAAGAAAGCACATAAGTACGGGTTTGTTTGTATAAACCACGCCACCAGTAACGCTGCTGCAAGATGGAAACAGTCGCTGACACTCCAGCATGAGCTGACGCCATGCCTTCGTGTGCCGCTGTTATCAAGGAAAGTCTGCGGTCCGCGTTGGGAATCAGCCGATCACCAACGTTTGGAATTCTTACATAAGGAGCCTGTTCGGGACCTAATTGATAAGAGTATTTGGAAGGGAAACCCCTAGGGTAATTAGCACCTTCCTTCATCGCAGCAATAGCTGCTAAAATATCAGAATCTATTTTAGACATGGATCTGGTAACTGCTGCGACTGAGCACGTGGCTACTGCTGATTTGGCAGCTTCATCTGCCAAACCGTTACCGACAGCATGTGCGCCCACACGCTGATGGCCAAGAGTGTGTACCACCTATTTTTGTTGTAAATCTGCCACTCGAACCCAAAGCATTTTATGCTTGATTGTGCTGCCTTTTGCGTCTCTGTAGTCATTTTGTGACCAAAAGAAGAGATTGTCATTGTAAGACTGAACACAGTAGTAGGAATCGCATACAATAAGAGTGGTCACATCCGGATTAGCGAACTCAAGTGCTAGCACCAATGCGCGCAGCTCGGCCAATTGTGCAGTACTGTCTCCCAGTGCTTGAGTATGCACCACAGTTGATTTAAATTTTCCGTTCACAAAAGAACCTGCAACAATCGCACATGCGGCTGAATAAGCATGCTTGGAACCCGTGGCCGGTTGTGCCGAGCCATCGGTATAGATAATACATTCGTATTCCTCAAGCGGTAGCAATGACAGAGGAGGAGGATGAACAAATTCATACTGTAAAAACTCCTGTCTGAAGAGAAGAATCAAAGATAAAAGTGACATCCGGAGACGTCAAAGATGTTGCCCATTGTATCCAACGGGGGTGCAGAGCTTTAGAGTTCGGAACACTTGCTTTCGTCACTGCCTCTAGGGCAGGATAGGGTGTTACCACCAAAATGCGTTTTCCCTGTGCCAGTGCGCGTTCCTTCAGAATCGCCATTTGCACTGCAGTCAAAACTTTCTCCACAGATGAAAAATGCATTTCTGCGGAAGTGTAAAGATGTGACTTGTATGCGATGGGTACTGTGTCACCTTCGTTAAAGGTTAAATACGTGAAACCCACTGCCCCTGGAATGATTCTAATCACCAGGTTGGTGTGGTTGTCACGAGTCAACAAGTATTTAGACTCAAGTAAGTCTGTCTGCAAAGACTGCAGAATGGAGGAATGCTCCGGAAGCCAGCATGACTTCGAAAAGTTAGGTTGTATCAAGGAATACAGTGGCTTGATACGCTGGGCATATTCGGGAATGTAAGTACGCCCGAAGTTCAGAAAACCCAGCAAAGACTGAAGTTTCTTCAGAGTAGTAGGAGGGCACAGAAGTGCACATTTCTCCAGGAAATGGGGGCTAAGCCCTTACCTTCATTGTTGAGCTCATAGCCCAAAAACAAAACGGTAAATTCAGCAATGTGAGATTTGGCAAAGTTAAACTTGTAGCCTAGAACCGCAAATTCTAGAATAATGCGGTCCACTCGGGAAAGATGCTGGAACAATTTGTTGTCTGTCAGATAAATATCATCGACGTACGAACATGCATCCGGGTCAATGCCGTCTAACAAAGAGACAACACGGGCAGCGAATACACCTGGACTGTTTTTGTAGCCCATAGGTAGACGCCGGAATTTGAAGAATTTACCACCGGAGGTAAAAGCGCTCCATTGGCTACTCTCCGGGGCTAAGTTGTGCGTGTATAATCCATTGGATAGGTCAAGAGTCGTTTTATATTTTTTACGAACAAGACTGTCTACTAGCGCAGAACTATGTGTGTTTTGCACCGCAAAGGTCCGACAATGAGAGTTCAAATGCCGGTAATCCAAAACTAAGCGGTACGATCCATCGGGTTTAGAAACCGCGAAAAGGGGATTATTCATCGGTGACTCGCATGTTTCAATCACTCCCTGATATTCCAACTGAGTCAGAATTTCAGAAACGGGACCTTTGGCTTCCCGTTTGATGGGATATTGGGGTTGTGGCTGAGGTTGAGACCGCAGAGGTATTTCATGGGGTGGTGATTCTTCATCCCAGCCCACATGGTTGCGGTATAACGCTGGAGCCAGGGACACAGCCCATTCAGCTGCAAGAGCCTCTGCTTTGTCTTTTGGGACGTGTCGAGAAAAGCTCGGAAGGATTACCTCCTCCCCTTTACGCGCAGCAAGTACGAATGGGGGCGGCCAATCCGCCTCAGCTAACAAAATGTCATACGAAGAGGTCAGATTTTCCCAAAAAATCCCTTTTATAACACGCTGTATATCACCTTCAATTTGAATAACAATATTATATAGTCTGTCAGGGGAGCCACTCTGGTGTCAGCTGTCTCGACAGTAATGAATGTTTCAGTTGCTGTCGCCTCCACATGAGGACGTAGCGCCTCCCGCACTATGGTAACTTCCGCGGCGCTGTCTAGGAGGGTCACTGCCCACGTCCAATCCAGGAGTCTCGTTCTCACCATCTGTGGCATATTTCGCTGTTACAGCGGCAACTTTTTTCTTCTGAAATTGTGGGCGAGAACGTTGAAAATCGTCTGGTTTCCCTCTGACTTGTTGTCGAGGTTGGTCTCGTCCCTGTGGATCCTCTCGACCCCTTCCTCTATCCTGGCGATCTCCTCCACCAGCCTGCGAAGATGTTGGTGCCTGTGAAGAACGAGGAGAACGCGAATCAGGAACTTGAAATCTCTCTGGAGATTTAATTCTCGCCCTATCATGCAAATCATAAGTGCGTTCAGAAGAGACGGAAACCGGGGATGCGCCTTGTGACCCCGGCTTCTTCTGTTGCTTACCCTGTTTTTTCAACCTCCAGCTCTTTTTAGTAAAAACTGGTTTCTCATCTTTTTCAGACTGAGTTTTTGGTTGTTGTTGCGATTGTATTTGCGATTTGGCAAAGGGCTTAACTCCCAGGCTATTGCGACCAATGGTTTTGTAAGCCTGAGCAATAATTTTTGGTAATTCGCGCGGCCTGTCCAATTCTGGGACTAGAGCCAAAGCATTAGCTACTTGAAAGTTCACTGCATCACCCTTGACATTCGCAAGGATCAACTCAGCTACTACGTCGAACACTCCCACCAGTCTCATCCCTAATTCCACAGCCGCTTCAGGGCCATGTTCATCCTGTACTCGTTTAATCACAGAGGGGAGAACCGTCATGGAAGGAGTGCTGAAACACTTCGCATATACTGCGGCGAATACCCTACCCCAGTTGTTACATGCTGCCAACTCGGGTACTAAGTCTTTTGGCAAACTAATCGTCAAAATCCTGTGTTTTTCCACGGGAGATGTATTTGGAAAAACTGCCTCCAGCTGGTCAAATTTTTCTGCAAGTCAATAAGGAAAATCATCCTTATTTTGTGGGCGCTTGCCCATCACCGAATTCACCATGACAGGACTTATGGTTACACCGCCTGCACCAGCTGGATGGGCCGCAACTCCAGGTGGGGCTCCCTGGATGTTGCCTGTAACATATTGTACTAAAGCTCTATGCACTCGTATCAAAGACGAATGCATATGTCGCAGTTCAGCGACTGTCAACGTCATATAACGTGGATGTGGTGTATACCCAGCCAAGACAGGCCAAGTGGCCCCATCAATTGATAAGGGGCCTAAACGAACCACGGTAACCGGTTGGGGGAGGGCGCCATCAAACCAAACACGGTGTTGCCAAGCCGTGAGCAGTACTTCAAGATTCATATACGGTCTATAGTTATTAGGAACAACGGTGGCTTCATATTCATGGAACAAATTATCTGCCCCATCCACCGCTGGAAAGGTGATCCAAGAGTAAAACACCTCAAAGTGGTAAGCTGGATCTGCTTGTACCACAAAGATCAGATCGACACCCGCGTCAGGCACTCCATACACTGTCAAGTGAGCTCGGAGCGCTGCGCGGCTATGTGCCGCGATTTGAACAGCCATTTCAGGCTAAAAGTTCACGACAACCTAATGTGTGGCAGCACAATAGAGGGTATTCTTTTAGAAAACCTTTTAACAACTTCAAGCTTGAAAGAACCTATAAAAATGTCAATATACGAGGTATCATCATCACACACGCTTCCGGAAGCGCCTGTGAAGGGAGTTGTGGACAAGCACAAATATTACTCAAGCGTCTCGCAGATAAGCGGCACACTCGTTGGTTGCGCCATGTTGTAGGGATTCTGCACATATACAGAGCTATGCACAGGATAATAGGACCTCAGAATATAGTGGTGAGCCAACCATAAACCTTAGCACCTAAAACCCTAATCCGACTAGCTGTAGCGTCTCATTAGCAACAATGCTACCAATGATTAGACAACCCAGAACACGTTATCTCTCTCTCTCAGGACTCGCAGTAGCAAGAACACCATTTCATAACTCACTCATACCTGTCCACAATCGTGCGTAAGAAGAGACACTGTATAGTTTAAAATGTTTATTTCAACTAACGTGCTCTAAGATACAGTACACGTGCCAGTACTATCAGCATAATGCATAATGATAAAATAAGCAGCATAGTTACAACTCCATAGAATACAAACGGGGAAAGCATTTCATAAAGCAGTGGATATAAGGATATATGGCCTTACCACCCTCCCCGTGCTAGTAGCTAGTTTATTATAAAAATAGAAGACCTCTGGGCTTTGACTAGCGAACCCCCATACCTCAATATCTAGATGCACAGTTTACATCATCAGATACAAACAGCTCTTCTCTCTGGAAAGGTTGTTCTTCAAGTGTCTTCAACATTGAAATCACAATATTAAAAGCCCACGAATTTCTCCAAGGCAGCTGTAAATAGAGTGTTATGTCTAAGTGCGAGGGACTGGCCAAATCAGCAGGAACAAGGAACGTTGTTTATCGACCTTGTACATGGTGTGCAGACAGTAGCCCAAAAGGGAACAGGAGACAAGGTGAAAGTTAGACATGCAGACAGTGCTAAGATAGCCTGGCAGAAGCAGAGGCTCGAAAAACAAGGGCACAAAGGAACGTGCGCAAAAGGGCCTCATGGCAGCTAGGCCCAGGCCAACGTAGTAAGGTAGACCAGAAGGCCACAAACCACACGACATAGAGAGGGGGTGGTCCGGGGGAGGTCCTGAGGGTGATGGCAGTGGGTGTTGTGGCCTTCTTGCGTGTCGGAGCTGCATGGTCAGTAGCTCTATGACATGTGTTGGTCTTTAGATGTGGTTATGGGCTGGGCTCCCTTTCACACTGTAGGTAGGCGTCCTGCTTTATACCAATAAAAGGCAGATGTTAAATTCTTACTGCTAACGCAGCTTATCGCCTGTTTTTGGATCACACCCCAGATTTGGCTGCTTGTTGAAAATATCGGGAAGTGGTGTTTTCGTGGTTTTTTTGCACGGGAACACCACCTCTGCATATTATTAGCGTTAGTTGTCGCTCTCATTTGTGGCAAATTTTTGGGCGGAAGCTATTGTTGGAAAACTGGCGATATCGGCTGTTTTCACTAGGTTCAGAATGGAATGATAATTTAAAATTACTGAAAAAACCATAGGTTTAATGAACATTATAATTATAAATTAGCATTTAAAAAACGTTTGAAATTCACTGAAAAAACCATAGGTTTCAGGCACGTTATAGTTAGAAATTAGCATTTAAAAAACCTTAGAAATTCACTGAAAAAACCATAGGTTTCAGGGACGTTATAGTTAGGTGGACATTTCACTCGTACAAAACCATAGAAATTCCACCGTTATAGTTAGTTCAGTTAACTATAACTTGCGCCCCCGCAATGCACTGCTCATGACGTCACATATTACATCATTCCTGGCATGGTCAGTGACATCACTGATGACATCTCAAATGACATCACTGATGACATCATCCATGTGATAATCTGATGCACCTCATCACACCCTAATATAACCTTTAATACACCCACTGTAAAATACACACTACCATTTTCGAAACCATCCACACACCAATACCAGTTACTACATACTCACTCACTGATTCCTAGGTCTGCACACACATCCACTCATTCACGTATACAATCACTTATACATGCAGTCACTTATCAATACAACACTATCATATGCACTCATACACCTATTCAGACACTCACACACCGCCACTGATCCATGGAGTTACTCACACACCTAGTCAGTCATGCAAAGAATCAATCACACTCCCATTTACTCACCTAAACAGTTATACACACACCACCTCACTAATTCATACAGACAGTAACGCATAGTTACTCTCTTATGTAATCACTGAAACAAGTACAGACTCATCCATACATACCACTCTCACAATCACTCAGTCTCACATATAGTTATTTATATACACCATCACTCACATATACTTCCTTTTACATATGTAGTTACTCACATATGTACCACTGAGACATCCATTCACTCACCAACACACCCATACACACACTTAGCCACCCATACAGCCCTTCACAGATGCACTCTTGAACCCATACACCCAGTGAATCACCTACTCACACATCTATGCACAGAGTCACACTCCTCCAACCCACCCACACACACACTCAGTCCCCCATACAAATACTCAAGCAAACAATCAATAACCCATATAGACACTAATGTAGCTACTGACCAACCCATGTAGCAGCTTACACAACAACAGACAGACTGATACAGACATTCACACAGTGTAGTCACTAACCCATGCATTCAGTAAGACATGTTTAATCAGTCACTTATACAATCAGTTACATACCTGCTAAATCCTCCATCCAGACACTTATACACCCACTCATTCTTCAATACACCTTGCCATATATATAAAACATATTTAAACTTTACAGAAACACACAGTCACTGAATGATGTCATCAGTGATGTCATCAGTGATGTCATTTGAGATGTCATCAGTGATGTCATCAGTGATGTCACTGACCATGCCATGAATGATGTAATATGTGACGTCATGAGCAGTGCATTGCGGGGCGCGAGTTATAGTTAACTGAACTAACTATAACAGTGGAATTTCTATGGTTTTGTACGAGTGAAATGTCCACCTAACTATAACGTCCCTGAAACCTATGGTTTTTTCAGTGAATTGCAAAGGTTTTTAAATGCTAATTTCTAACTATAACGTCCCTGAAACCTATGGTTTTTTCAGTGACTTTCTAAGGTTTTTTAAATGCTAATTTCTAACTATAACGTGCCTGAAACCTATGGTTTTTTCAGTGAATATATATATATATATATATATATATATATATATATATATATATATATATATATATATATATATATATATGTATATAGATACAGGTTGCAGGGACATTATATTTAGGCTCAGATTTCATTCATACACAACCAGTAAAATCCAGCAGTTATACTTACCTGAGCTAACTATAACTTACTCTCCCACAGTGCACTGCTTATGACCTCACATATTACATCACAGATGACATCTCAAATGGCATCACTGATGACATCATCCAGTGATTGTGAGTGTTTTCTAAAGGTTTATGAATGTTAACCATATGTACTAAGGTACTACAAATGTTAAATTAGGATACTTTGTGTACTACTGAGTTATACTATTTCTAACATATATTATGTATGTGACTCTGTGAATCTGTGTGTGAGTGGGTATGTGAGTGACTGTTTGAGTGTGAGTTGGTGTAAGTGGTTGTATGTGTGAATAAGTTGGTGTGTGAGTAGCTGTATGGATGAATAAGTGGGTGTGTGAGTAGCTATATGGGTGAGTGAGTGGCTGTGTGAGTAGCTGTATTGGTAAGTGAGTGGCTTTATGAGTGAGTGAGTAGTTGTATGGGTGAGTGAGTGGCAGTTTGAGTGGATGTTTAGTTAACTGAGTGGGTGTAGGAGTAGCTGTTTTAGAGAATTACTGTATGAGTGGCTGTATGGGTGAGTCAGTAGATGTGTGGATGCTTGTATGGATGTGTGAATGGGTAAGTAGGTGTATGGGTCTGTGAGTTGCTCTGTTGAGAGGCTGTATGGGTGAGTGACTGGGTGTGTGAGGAGCTATATTGGTGAGTGAGTGGGTGTGTGAGTGGCTGTATGGAAGGGTGAATGGCTGTGTGAGTAGGTGAATGGGTAAGTGAGTGGCTGTATGAGTGGCTGTGTATGTAAGTGAGTGGGTGTGTGAGTGGCTCTGTGTATGTGTAAGTTGATATGTGAGTGGTTATATGGGTGTGTCAGTAGATGTATGAGTGGTTGTTTGGGGGTATGAGTGGGTGTGAGAGTGGTTCTGTGTGTGGTGTCATCAGTGATGTCATCTGAGATGTCATCAGTGATATCATCAGTGATGTCACTGACGATGTCATCAGTGGAGTAATATGTGAGGTCATTAACAGTGCATTGCAGGTGTGCAAGTTATAGTTAGATCAGGTAATTATTACTACTGAATTTCACTGTTTTTGAACAAGCAAAATCCGAGCCAACTATAACGTCCCTGTAACCTTTGTTTTTTTTTCAGTGAATTTCTAGGTCTTTTTAAATTCTATTTCCTAACTATAATATCCCTGCAACCTTTTCTTTTTCAGTGAATTTCAAAGGTTTTTTAATGTTATTTCCTAACTATAAAGTCCTTGTAAACTTTGTTTTTTTCAGTGAATTTCGATGTTTTTAAGTCTTATTTCCGAACTATAATGAACTCTGTAAACTTTGGATTTTTACTGAATTTCTACATTTAAAAAAATGTATTTTCTTAGTCTAACCTGTAACCTTTGAGAGTAGGTGTCTGAGTCGCAGTACAAGTCATAAATGGGTATGTGAGTGACTGTATGGGCAGGTGCATGGGTGTGTTAGTGGTTTTGTGGGTGTGTGTGTGAGTGGCTGTATGGGTCAGTGAGTGAGTGTGTGAGTGGTTTTGTGGGTACATGGGTGGGTGTGTGAGTGAGTGGCTGTATGGGCAGGTGATTGGGTGTGTGAGTGGTTTTGTGGATGTGTGAGTGAGTGTGTGAGTGAGTGGTTGTATGTTCGGTGAGTGAGTATTTGAGTGACTGTTTGGGTCTGTGAGTAGATGTGAGAGTAGCAGAATGGGAGTGTGCGTGGGTGTCTGAGTGTCTGTATGGGTGTATTAGTAGCTCTGTGAGTGACTGTGCTAAAATGAAACCTCACCTGCACTTTTATCCAACATGAGTCCACAGCTTTGCACAAATTGTCTACCAAACTAGAGTCCTTTCTACTGCTTAATTAGTAAGTGCGACCGTGTTGTGTATGTATCTACTGCATATTCTACACTACAGCTGCATAATAAACCACGAGGAAATGTTTGCAGTTACCATGTGCACATTTTGACAAAGTGATTGTTTCTCATGCGTCTTCATCCAGAAATGTGTGATAATCTGAATCCTTCTATAGAGAAGACACCAAGACCACAAAGAGGCAAATCTCCACAAAACAAGGGTACTTCCTCTTAACTATATGAAGTGAGTGCTTCTTTGCTTGATGGAGATGTACTGATATTCCTTGGCATCAAGAACGAGTCACCAAAATCATTGGGGAACGTGTTAGTGAGCCTTTTGGTAGCATCCTAACAAAAGGCGGGAAGGCCAATGCATACTGCTAATGTGAACGGGGCAGGACCAAACAGGTGGAGCTTGCAGTGATTTTGAAGATATCTATACTTGTGGTTGTTTAAAGGGAGAACCATGGAATCTGCTCTCACCAGGTAAGGACAAGAAAGAGCCCACTCATCACAGTCACCGCAGATTGCGTTCCAATAGATCAACGATGCATTCACCTGCATGAAGCATTTCAGATCATCTTTCAGTGTGGAATTGCCAAGAAAACACACTTGCTTTGTCTTCGTCAAGCCCAAGAAGTCTGGATCATTTGTCCTTTACAGAAGTGAAGCTTCAACTGGGGCACCTGCTATGTTTATATTTATACGTCCTTGCCATTGAGGTTTCACTTCTTTGAAATGAGCATCAGGGCCAGAAAGGAACATCAACTGTCTGTTTATCCAACAAGAGCCCAGAATTTTGTATAAAAGGGCTACCCAGCTGGAAAAGTTTATACTGGTTAATTTGTAAGTGCTGTCTCATTTGGTAAATTCCAGGAGCATGCATAATGGATCACAAGGAAATGTCTCCTGCAACCTTGTCTGCGTTTCGGTAATTTTATTGTTCCTCATGTGTCTTTATCCAGAAATCTGTGATAACATGAATCCTGCTATAGAGTAGACGTCGAGACTACTAAGAAGTGAATCCCCCATACAAGGGAACTTTCTACTAACTATTTGAAGCAAGTGCTTCTTTGTTTGATGCAGATGTCCTGATTTTCTTGCCAATCAAGAACACGGCATCATTTTCTTCAGCATCAAGAAATGATGTGCCCAGAAGGCTTTTCTTTTTTAAATTTCTTTTTTGTATTTGTTTTTTTTTAATTATCTCACACAAAGAAGGGTCTGGAGGGAGCATTATTCACCTGACGTTCACCGTACTGCAATCTAGATATATAAACACACACTATGTATGGGGGTGAAGGGGTAAAAAACAAAAATGAGGAACACTGCTTGTGTTCGGATGAGAACCCTCACTTACCCTAGGGTGACATGCTCCATCATAGGGTCCCCTTCGCACACTGGGGCTGCAAGGTACCCAGTGTGGGCTACGACTCTCCCGAGGGAGAGGAGCAGGGGTGTTCTACAGCACATTTAGTACTACTTCCTATGTAGGCAGAGTGAGGAGCAAAGTGCAAAGAAAAAAGTGAATAAAACTATCTTCTTGTGGGCGAAAAACTTTATTCTGGTGCCCACAGTGGATGGGGATAAAAAGCGAAGTGAAGTAGGGAGATAGATATTACCTATCCAATGGTCAACATGTTTCTGCCATGTGAGACTAAAAAGTTCTAGGCATTCCTCAGAACCAAAGTATATATGCCACTCTGCTATACGTAGTGTGTAGAATGCAGAACAAAAAAATAATAAGAACATACAGTCAGCTCAAAAGCTGTTCTTGTGGCACGATCATCTGAAACAGTCCAATGGACGCTGTAAGAAACATAGAAAATTTAAATTTAAAGAATTTAAGAGGCACAGTTCCTCATATACAGTGTGCGACACCAGTGTCCATCACCAACACTACAAACTGTGTGTTGAGTGTATCTGTGTTCCCACTGAGCATATAACACAACCTTATCATCAGCATGTAGGCAAGGGTCCACTCAACCATCATCAGACATTTCCCAGCATGTAGAGCTATATGTATATATACACACAGAACAAGTGAAACTAGAAAAAGGACACATCAATCCGTAGACAATATGTCGACACCTATACCATAGGTGTAGTAGTATGTCTGACTAGTAAGTGTGATCATATAGAAAAACAAAATGAAATAAAAAATAACATTTTAAAACTTTTTAGACTACAGGGGTTGTGGCCACATGGGCAATGTCATTAGCTCAGCCTCACTGTACAGTTATGGTGTGGGAGGAAACCCGACATGTAGGAGGACTGTCCACCTGAGGACAAAGTGGAACAGGAAGGACGAAAAGTGATAAGGCAATAGTCATGTCTCTTGGCAAAATAGGAGTAGGTAGCGCTCCTTAGGGCAACACCAAATGGGGAACTCATCGCAGCGTAACTGTAAATACACAGTGTACAAAATAAAATGAAACCTTTAAAGATGCAGGGGTTGTGGCCATGTGGGCAGTGTCAAACCTCGCGAAAAAGTCATAGTGCGGGAGAGAGCCCCGGCACACAGGCAAGCTGTCCCTCTGTAAGAGATGTAAAACTACACAACAGAATAAAATAAAACCACCCAGTACCAGAAAGGGCGAAAAATAAGTCTCTTAGCAAAATATGGAACAATGGCGCCTCGAATAACAACGCCGAATTGGGAGCTTATCATAGGAACACTGCAAGTACGCGGATATTAATAAGCGTACAAGCACTCGGGTGCAGTCGATGTAGCTCACCTTACAAGCTTCTACTCACGTCCACGTTGGAAATGTCTGGTGGGAGGAAGTGTGCGAGACACGAAGTCTCTTTTAACCTTCCGCATATTAACCTGGAAGTACCGGCAAGGTATTCATGGGAGATGTAGTTTCAACAGGCTATTTCAATAATATCATTATGAGATAGCGTAAACACGGCATGTTGTTAGTTCAAAGGAGATATATAGGCAATGAACACCTCCATGTCACAACATAAAATGAAATAAAATAAAATAAAATGAGGGCGAGAGAGGACCACTAGAACATGTCTCCACCCTGTAAGATATGGTATCCTGGGGCATGTAGTATGTTTCATGAGGGCTAAAGGGCAAATGTAGAACTGTGGCAATATACATGTGTCTCAAGCCATAGTGTTATTGTGTAGTATTTACAAGAATGTCATCACTGTAAGTAGGTGTCACTGGTGCAAATCCTGTCCTATAGAGAGCACTGCGGAATGTCATCGTTGAGACCCCTCAAGTGGCTACTTAATCTGAAAACCCAACGTTTTTTACGCTTCCCATCGCTGCAGCTATTTGGCTTGGTGAATTTTGTTGCAACGACAGTTACTTTGCAAGAAATCACGCATCCATAGTTTTCTATGGGCTCAGTTGCTAAAACCATTTTAAAGTAATTTTTCTTAATAGTTGTATGTTGGATTTTTGTTGTTTTGGTCTTGTTAAGTTTAGATAAAGATACTTTATTTTTCTAAACCGGTTTGGTGTCCATTTGTGATGTTATCACTGTGTTACTGTGAGTGTTAGTACAAATACTTTACACATTGCCTTTGGGATAAGCCTGTCTGCTCGTGCCAAGCTACCAAGGGGGTGAGCAGGGGTTATCTAAAGTGTGTATCCCCCTTACCCTGACTAGAAGCAAGGGTCCCTATTTGGACAAAGGTACCTACCTCTGCCAACTAGAGACACCCATTTCTAGCACCATTTCTTCAGAATGGTTGGAACTTTGTATTTTTAGAATTGAAAAACAAACTAAGGGAACCTGGAGAGGTGCCCTAGTCTACAGACCTCCTTGGCACTAAAACCAATTTTATCAGTATTCTGATCGAGATTATTGCTCCGCGCGTGCTAGCAGCTGACAACTTTTTCCTTATCGGTGACTTTAATTTTCATGCAGAACTTCTTTCTGATACGGATACGAATCAAGTGATCTCCAATCTAAACACACTGTGATTAGTACAAATGGTGACAGGACCCACCCATTTGGCAGGCCACACTCTTGACCTCCTGATCACTAATACAGCCAGCATTAAAGTGGAGTCCCCTATCCTTTGATCTGGTCTGACCACAGTCTATTGAAATTCTCTTTACAAACAGCCACCACTAATAATAACCCTAGTAGTGAGCAGGCCCTGGAGAAAAGTTAGTCTAGCTACTTTTTCTCCCTATTTCAGCCCCCTGCCTCTAATAAGCACTGAGAATATAGATCATGCAGTGGCCGCCTTTGAAAAGGCAATTATACAGGCCCTTGACATAATTGTACCTCTGTCGAGGGTTAAGCTTAAGTCTAAGGTATTACCCTGTTTCACTGAATCACTAAAATCTGAAAAACTAGCCAGTAGGAAAGCCGAACGCAAATGGAGGAAAACCAAAAGCACTGAAGACACACAGGCGTACAAGCTCACCTACAGATATTACCTAGATAATATTAAGTTAGCCAAAAAAATTATTTTATCAATAGAATCCACAAGGCTGCTAATTCAAATGAGGAGCTTTATAAAATACTAAAGGAATTTACCAATCCTTCCTCCTGTCAGTCTAACAACCCTTCTTCACAAAAGTGGGTGGACACGTTATCCACCTTTTTGAGGAAAAGATTAATACCATTCATAACACCTTTATTCATCACAATATCAAAGATCATTATAACGAACCTGACACTAATCAGACATCTGCTACTTCACTTCTAGAAGAGTTTACCGAACTCACCCAAGAAGAAGTCAGAACCGCCCTCTTTAAGATCAAATCGGGCTCTCCGGTCGACCCAGTCTCACCTCACATTCTGTATATCAATGCCCCAGCACTCCTCAAGAGTCTCACTGACCTTTTTAACATGTCCTTAAATCAAGCAATAGTTCCTATGAAATGGAAAGCAGCCAGGGTCAAACCAATTCTGAAGAAAACCTTCTGCAGATCCCAAAGAGCCCAGTAACTATTGCCCTATTTCTCTTCTTCCTTATTTTGGAAAGGTACTCGAGTCCCTGGTTAACAAACAACTCACAACCTATCTAGAAAGCCACAAACTATTGGACACCTCTCAATCAGGGTTTAGGGCTGCCCACAGCACTGAAACCTCGCTGGTGGAGGTAGTTGACAACATAAGACTTGCCCAGGACAATGGGCAGTCAGCCATGTTTGTCTTGTTACCCCTGTCGGCTGCCTTTAATACCATCTCCCACAGAATTCTAGAACAATGACTGTGGAAGATGGGAGTCAGGGGAACAGTCCTAGACTGGCTTAGAAACTACCTAATAGATCGAACTTCCACCATACAACTAGGCACCCTGGTCTCTTGTAGTCGATTGGTAGATAAGGGAGTCCCCCAGGGATCCATTCTAAGTCCCATGCTTTTCAATCTCTATGTGGCACCCCCGGCCAAAGTGATCAGATCCTATGGGTTTGATATAGTGTCTTATGCTGATGACACCAGCTACTGATCACTCTTGGTCCCAATCCAACTGACACCAGACTCAGATTTATAAACTGCATGACCCACAATAACAACTGGATGCAAACCAACCACCTTCAACTCAATGCCAGTAAGACAGAGGTCATCCTTTTTAGGAAGGCACATGAATTCTGGTCTAACGACTGGTGGCCTCAGAGCCTTGGCCCCTTTCCATCTCCCAAACCCATGGTACGTAACCTTGGAGTATAGAGCGACAACAAGCTGTCCATGAAAGACCATGTAAACCATATAATGAGCACTTGCTATGGACTAATGCGTAGCCTACGTAAGATCGATCAATGAATTGCAGTAGAATCAAGGAAACCGTTTGTCCAGGGTCTAATTATAAGTCGGATCGACTACGGTAATGCCCTGATGGCTGCCATTAATGAAGAGCTTTTTACCAGACTCCAAGTCTTGCAGAGCACTGGCGCTAGACTAGTGCTAAATCTTCCATCACGGTCCCCGTATGCACCCAGTCTGAAAGCCCTTCACTGGCTCCCCATCAGGAAACGAATCTGTTTCAAGATAATCAGTCTGGTACATAAGACCATGTATGGAAACGGGCCGAGCTACCTTGCCAAACAACTCAACTGGTATTTGCCTAATAGGACTCTCAGGTCAGGAACTAAACAGGACTTATGGTTACACCGCCTGCACCAGCTGGATGGGCCGCAACTCCAGGTGGGGCTCCCTGGATGTTGCCTGTAACATATTGTACTAAAGCTCTATGCACTCGTATCAAAGACGAATGCATATGTCGCAGTTCAGCGACTGTCAACGTCATATAACGTGGATGTGGTGTATACCCAGCCAAGACAGGCCAAGTGGCCCCATCAATTGATAAGGGGCCTAAACGAACCACGGTAACCGGTTGGGGAGGGCGCCATCAAACCAAACACGGTGTTGCCAAGCCGTGAGCAGTACTTCAAGATTCATATACGGTCTATAGTTATTAGGAACAACGGTGGCTTCATATTCATGGAACAAATTATCTGCCCCATCCACCGCTGGAAAGGTGATCCAAGAGTAAAACACCTCAAAGTGGTAAGCTGGATCTGCTTGTACCACAAAGATCAGATCGACACCCGCGTCAGGCACTCCATACACTGTCAAGTGAGCTCGGAGCGCTGCGCGGCTATGTGCCGCGATTTGAACAGCCATTTCAGGCTAAAAGTTCACGACAACCTAATGTGTGGCAGCACAATAGAGGGTATTCTTTTTAGAAAACCTTTTAACAACTTCAAGCTTGAAAGAACCTATAAAAATGTCAATATACGAGGTATCATCATCACACACGCTTCCGGAAGCGCCTGTGAAGGGAGTTGTGGACAAGCACAAATATTACTCAAGCGTCTCGCAGATAAGCGGCACACTCGTTGGTTGCGCCATGTTGTAGGGATTCTGCACATATACAGAGCTATGCACAGGATGATAGGACCTCAGAATATAGTGGTGAGCCAACCATAAACCTTAGCACCTAAAACCCTAATCCGACTAGCTGTAGCGTCTCATTAGCAACAATGCTACCAATGATTAGACAACCCAGAACACGTTATCTCTCTCTCTCAGGACTCGCAGTAGCAAGAACACCATTTCATAACTCACTCATACCTGTCCACAATCGTGCGTAAGAAGAGACACTGTATAGTTTAAAATGTTTATTTCAACTAACGTGCTCTAAGATACAGTACACGTGCCAGTACTATCAGCATAATGCATAATGATAAAATAAGCAGCATAGTTACAACTCCATAGAATACAAACGGGAAAGCATTTCATAAAGCAGTGGATATAAGGATATATGGCCTTACCACCCTCCCCGTGCTAGTAGCTAGTTTATTATAAAAATAGAAGACCTCTGGGCTTTGACTAGCGAACCCCCATACCTCAATATCTAGATGCACAGTTTACATCATCAGATACAAACAGCTCTTCTCTCTGGAAAGGTTGTTCTTCAAGTGTCTTCAACATTGAAATCACAATATTAAAAGCCCACGAATTTCTCCAAGGCAGCTGTAAATAGAGTGTTATGTCTAAGTGCGAGGACTGGCCAAATCAGCAGGAACAAGGAACGTTGTTTATCGACCTTGTACATGGTGTGCAGACAGTAGCCCAAAAGGGAACAGGAGACAAGGTGAAAGTTAGACATGCAGACAGTGCTAAGATAGCCTGGCAGAAGCAGAGGCTCGAAAAACAAGGGCACAAAGGAACGTGCGCAAAAGGGCCTCATGGCAGCTAGGCCCAGGCCAACGTAGTAAGGTAGACCAGAAGGCCACAAACCACACGACATAGAGAGGGGGTGGTCCGGGGGAGGTCCTGAGGGTGATGGCAGTGGGTGTTGTGGCCTTCTTGCGTGTCGGAGCTGCATGGTCAGTAGCTCTATGACATGTGTTGGTCTTTAGATGTGGTTATGGGCTGGGCTCCCTTTCACACTGTAGGTAGGCGTCCTGCTTTATACCAATAAAAGGCAGATGTTAAATTCTTACTGCTAACGCAGCTTATCGCCTGTTTTTGGATCACACCCCAGATTTGGCTGCTTGTTGAAAATATCGGGAAGTGGTGTTTTCGTGGTTTTTTTGCACGGGAACACCACCTCTGCATATTATTAGCGTTAGTTGTCGCTCTCATTTGTGGCAAATTTTTGGGCGGAAGCTATTGTTGGAAAACTGGCGATATCGGCTGTTTTCACTAGGTTCAGAATGGAATGATAATTTAAAATTACTGAAAAAACCATAGGTTTAATGAACATTATAATTATAAATTAGCATTTAAAAAACGTTTGAAATTCACTGAAAAAACCATAGGTTTCAGGCACGTTATAGTTAGAAATTAGCATTTAAAAAACCTTAGAAATTCACTGAAAAAACCATAGGTTTCAGGGACGTTATAGTTAGGTGGACATTTCACTCGTACAAAACCATAGAAATTCCACCGTTATAGTTAGTTCAGTTAACTATAACTTGCGCCCCCGCAATGCACTGCTCATGACGTCACATATTACATCATTCCTGGCATGGTCAGTGACATCACTGATGACATCTCAAATGACATCACTGATGACATCATCCATGTGATAATCTGATGCACCTCATCACACCCTAATATAACCTTTAATACACCCACTGTAAAATACACACTACCATTTTCGAAACCATCCACACACCAATACCAGTTACTACATACTCACTCACTGATTCCTAGGTCTGCACACACATCCACTCATTCACGTATACAATCACTTATACATGCAGTCACTTATCAATACAACACTATCATATGCACTCATACACCTATTCAGACACTCACACACCGCCACTGATCCATGGAGTTACTCACACACCTAGTCAGTCATGCAAAGAATCAATCACACTCCCATTTACTCACCTAAACAGTTATACACACACCACCTCACTAATTCATACAGACAGTAACGCATAGTTACTCTCTTATGTAATCACTGAAACAAGTACAGACTCATCCATACATACCACTCTCACAATCACTCAGTCTCACATATAGTTATTTATATACACCATCACTCACATATACTTCCTTTTACATATGTAGTTACTCACATATGTACCACTGAGACATCCATTCACTCACCAACACACCCATACACACACTTAGCCACCCATACAGCCCTTCACAGATGCACTCTTGAACCCATACACCCAGTGAATCACCTACTCACACATCTATGCACAGAGTCACACTCCTCCAACCCACCCACACACACACTCAGTCCCCCATACAAATACTCAAGCAAACAATCAATAACCCATATAGACACTAATGTAGCTACTGACCAACCCATGTAGCAGCTTACACAACAACAGACAGACTGATACAGACATTCACACAGTGTAGTCACTAACCCATGCATTCAGTAAGACATGTTTAATCAGTCACTTATACAATCAGTTACATACCTGCTAAATCCTCCATCCAGACACTTATACACCCACTCATTCTTCAATACACCTTGCCATATATATAAAACATATTTAAACTTTACAGAAACACACAGTCACTGAATGATGTCATCAGTGATGTCATCAGTGATGTCATTTGAGATGTCATCAGTGATGTCATCAGTGATGTCACTGACCATGCCATGAATGATGTAATATGTGACGTCATGAGCAGTGCATTGCGGGGCGCGAGTTATAGTTAACTGAACTAACTATAACAGTGGAATTTCTATGGTTTTGTACGAGTGAAATGTCCACCTAACTATAACGTCCCTGAAACCTATGGTTTTTTCAGTGAATTGCAAAGGTTTTTAAATGCTAATTTCTAACTATAACGTCCCTGAAACCTATGGTTTTTTCAGTGACTTTCTAAGGTTTTTTAAATGCTAATTTCTAACTATAACGTGCCTGAAACCTATGGTTTTTTCAGTGAATATATATATATATATATATATATATATATATATATATATATATATATATATATATATATATGTATATAGATACAGGTTGCAGGGACATTATATTTAGGCTCAGATTTCATTCATACACAACCAGTAAAATCCAGCAGTTATACTTACCTGAGCTAACTATAACTTACTCTCCCACAGTGCACTGCTTATGACCTCACATATTACATCACAGATGACATCTCAAATGGCATCACTGATGACATCATCCAGTGATTGTGAGTGTTTTCTAAAGGTTTATGAATGTTAACCATATGTACTAAGGTACTACAAATGTTAAATTAGGATACTTTGTGTACTACTGAGTTATACTATTTCTAACATATATTATGTATGTGACTCTGTGAATCTGTGTGTGAGTGGGTATGTGAGTGACTGTTTGAGTGTGAGTTGGTGTAAGTGGTTGTATGTGTGAATAAGTTGGTGTGTGAGTAGCTGTATGGATGAATAAGTGGGTGTGTGAGTAGCTATATGGGTGAGTGAGTGGCTGTGTGAGTAGCTGTATTGGTAAGTGAGTGGCTTTATGAGTGAGTGAGTAGTTGTATGGGTGAGTGAGTGGCAGTTTGAGTGGATGTTTAGTTAACTGAGTGGGTGTAGGAGTAGCTGTTTTAGAGAATTACTGTATGAGTGGCTGTATGGGTGAGTCAGTAGATGTGTGGATGCTTGTATGGATGTGTGAATGGGTAAGTAGGTGTATGGGTCTGTGAGTTGCTCTGTTGAGAGGCTGTATGGGTGAGTGACTGGGTGTGTGAGGAGCTATATTGGTGAGTGAGTGGGTGTGTGAGTGGCTGTATGGAAGGGTGAATGGCTGTGTGAGTAGGTGAATGGGTAAGTGAGTGGCTGTATGAGTGGCTGTGTATGTAAGTGAGTGGGTGTGTGAGTGGCTCTGTGTATGTGTAAGTTGATATGTGAGTGGTTATATGGGTGTGTCAGTAGATGTATGAGTGGTTGTTTGGGGGTATGAGTGGGTGTGAGAGTGGTTCTGTGTGTGGTGTCATCAGTGATGTCATCTGAGATGTCATCAGTGATATCATCAGTGATGTCACTGACGATGTCATCAGTGGAGTAATATGTGAGGTCATTAACAGTGCATTGCAGGTGTGCAAGTTATAGTTAGATCAGGTAATTATTACTACTGAATTTCACTGTTTTTGAACAAGCAAAATCCGAGCCAACTATAACGTCCCTGTAACCTTTGTTTTTTTTCAGTGAATTTCTAGGTCTTTTTAAATTCTATTTCCTAACTATAATATCCCTGCAACCTTTGCTTTTTCAGTGAATTTCAAAGGTTTTTTAATGTTATTTCCTAACTATAAAGTCCTTGTAAACTTTGTTTTTTTCAGTGAATTTCGATGTTTTTAAGTCTTATTTCCGAACTATAATGAACTCTGTAAACTTTGGATTTTTACTGAATTTCTACATTTAAAAAAATGTATTTTCTTAGTCTAACCTGTAACCTTTGAGAGTAGGTGTCTGAGTCGCAGTACAAGTCATAAATGGGTATGTGAGTGACTGTATGGGCAGGTGCATGGGTGTGTTAGTGGTTTTGTGGGTGTGTGTGTGAGTGGCTGTATGGGTCAGTGAGTGAGTGTGTGAGTGGTTTTGTGGGTACATGGGTGGGTGTGTGAGTGAGTGGCTGTATGGGCAGGTGATTGGGTGTGTGAGTGGTTTTGTGGATGTGTGAGTGAGTGTGTGAGTGAGTGGTTGTATGTTCGGTGAGTGAGTATTTGAGTGACTGTTTGGGTCTGTGA
This sequence comes from Calotriton arnoldi, assembly GCA_963921515.1. NCBI lineage: Eukaryota > Metazoa > Chordata > Amphibia > Caudata > Salamandridae > Calotriton > Calotriton arnoldi. The sequence continues at coordinate 903,175 of CAWUFW010007856.1, read as the reverse complement.
GTAGATGTGAGAGTAGCAGAATGGGAGTGTGCGTGGGTGTCTGAGTGTCTGTATGGGTGTATTAGTAGCTCTGTGAGTGACTGTGCTAAAATGAAACCTCACCTGCACTTTTATCCAACATGAGTCCACAGCTTTGCACAAATTGTCTACCAAACTAGAGTCCTTTCTACTGCTTAATTAGTAAGTGCGACCGTGTTGTGTATGTATCTACTGCATATTCTACACTACAGCTGCATAATAAACCACGAGGAAATGTTTGCAGTTACCATGTGCACATTTTGACAAAGTGATTGTTTCTCATGCGTCTTCATCCAGAAATGTGTGATAATCTGAATCCTTCTATAGAGAAGACACCAAGACCACAAAGAGGCAAATCTCCACAAAACAAGGGTACTTCCTCTTAACTATATGAAGTGAGTGCTTCTTTGCTTGATGGAGATGTACTGATATTCCTTGGCATCAAGAACGAGTCACCAAAATCATTGGGGAACGTGTTAGTGAGCCTTTTGGTAGCATCCTAACAAAAGGCGGGAAGGCCAATGCATACTGCTAATGTGAACGGGGCAGGACCAAACAGGTGGAGCTTGCAGTGATTTTGAAGATATCTATACTTGTGGTTGTTTAAAGGGAGAACCATGGAATCTGCTCTCACCAGGTAAGGACAAGAAAGAGCCCACTCATCACAGTCACCGCAGATTGCGTTCCAATAGATCAACGATGCATTCACCTGCATGAAGCATTTCAGATCATCTTTCAGTGTGGAATTGCCAAGAAAACACACTTGCTTTGTCTTCGTCAAGCCCAAGAAGTCTGGATCATTTGTCCTTTACAGAAGTGAAGCTTCAACTGGGGCACCTGCTATGTTTATATTTATACGTCCTTGCCATTGAGGTTTCACTTCTTTGAAATGAGCATCAGGGCCAGAAAGGAACATCAACTGTCTGTTTATCCAACAAGAGCCCAGAATTTTGTATAAAAGGGCTACCCAGCTGGAAAAGTTTATACTGGTTAATTTGTAAGTGCTGTCTCATTTGGTAAATTCCAGGAGCATGCATAATGGATCACAAGGAAATGTCTCCTGCAACCTTGTCTGCGTTTCGGTAATTTTATTGTTCCTCATGTGTCTTTATCCAGAAATCTGTGATAACATGAATCCTGCTATAGAGTAGACGTCGAGACTACTAAGAAGTGAATCCCCCATACAAGGGAACTTTCTACTAACTATTTGAAGCAAGTGCTTCTTTGTTTGATGCAGATGTCCTGATTTTCTTGCCAATCAAGAACACGGCATCATTTTCTTCAGCATCAAGAAATGATGTGCCCAGAAGGCTTTTCTTTTTAAATTTCTTTTTGTATTTGTTTTTTTTTAATTATCTCACACAAAGAAGGGTCTGGAGGGAGCATTATTCACCTGACGTTCACCGTACTGCAATCTAGATATATAAACACACACTATGTATGGGGGTGAAGGGGTAAAAAACAAAAATGAGGAACACTGCTTGTGTTCGGATGAGAACCCTCACTTACCCTAGGGTGACATGCTCCATCATAGGGTCCCCTTCGCACACTGGGGCTGCAAGGTACCCAGTGTGGGCTACGACTCTCCCGAGGGAGAGGAGCAGGGGTGTTCTACAGCACATTTAGTACTACTTCCTATGTAGGCAGAGTGAGGAGCAAAGTGCAAAGAAAAAAGTGAATAAAACTATCTTCTTGTGGGCGAAAAACTTTATTCTGGTGCCCACAGTGGATGGGGATAAAAAGCGAAGTGAAGTAGGGAGATAGATATTACCTATCCAATGGTCAACATGTTTCTGCCATGTGAGACTAAAAGTTCTAGGCATTCCTCAGAACCAAAGTATATATGCCACTCTGCTATACGTAGTGTGTAGAATGCAGAACAAAAAATAATAAGAACATACAGTCAGCTCAAAAGCTGTTCTTGTGGCACGATCATCTGAAACAGTCCAATGGACGCTGTAAGAAACATAGAAAATTTAAATTTAAAGAATTTAAGAGGCACAGTTCCTCATATACAGTGTGCGACACCAGTGTCCATCACCAACACTACAAACTGTGTGTTGAGTGTATCTGTGTTCCCACTGAGCATATAACACAACCTTATCATCAGCATGTAGGCAAGGGTCCACTCAACCATCATCAGACATTTCCCAGCATGTAGAGCTATATGTATATATACACACAGAACAAGTGAAACTAGAAAAAGGACACATCAATCCGTAGACAATATGTCGACACCTATACCATAGGTGTAGTAGTATGTCTGACTAGTAAGTGTGATCATATAGAAAAACAAAATGAAATAAAAAATAACATTTTAAAACTTTTTAGACTACAGGGGTTGTGGCCACATGGGCAATGTCATTAGCTCAGCCTCACTGTACAGTTATGGTGTGGGAGGAAACCCGACATGTAGGAGGACTGTCCACCTGAGGACAAAGTGGAACAGGAAGGACGAAAAGTGATAAGGCAATAGTCATGTCTCTTGGCAAAATAGGAGTAGGTAGCGCTCCTTAGGGCAACACCAAATGGGGAACTCATCGCAGCGTAACTGTAAATACACAGTGTACAAAATAAAATGAAACCTTTAAAGATGCAGGGGTTGTGGCCATGTGGGCAGTGTCAAACCTCGCGAAAAAGTCATAGTGCGGGAGAGAGCCCGGCACACAGGCAAGCTGTCCCTCTGTAAGAGATGTAAAACTACACAACAGAATAAAATAAAACCACCCAGTACCAGAAAGGGCGAAAAATAAGTCTCTTAGCAAAATATGGAACAATGGCGCCTCGAATAACAACGCCGAATTGGGAGCTTATCATAGGAACACTGCAAGTACGCGGATATTAATAAGCGTACAAGCACTCGGGTGCAGTCGATGTAGCTCACCTTACAAGCTTCTACTCACGTCCACGTTGGAAATGTCTGGTGGGAGGAAGTGTGCGAGACACGAAGTCTCTTTTAACCTTCCGCATATTAACCTGGAAGTACCGGCAAGGTATTCATGGGAGATGTAGTTTCAACAGGCTATTTCAATAATATCATTATGAGATAGCGTAAACACGGCATGTTGTTAGTTCAAAGGAGATATATAGGCAATGAACACCTCCATGTCACAACATAAAATGAAATAAAATAAAATAAAATGAGGGCGAGAGAGGACCACTAGAACATGTCTCCACCCTGTAAGATATGGTATCCTGGGGCATGTAGTATGTTTCATGAGGGCTAAAGGGCAAATGTAGAACTGTGGCAATATACATGTGTCTCAAGCCATAGTGTTATTGTGTAGTATTTACAAGAATGTCATCACTGTAAGTAGGTGTCACTGGTGCAAATCCTGTCCTATAGAGAGCACTGCGGAATGTCATCGTTGAGACCCCTCAAGTGGCTACTTAATCTGAAAACCCAACGTTTTTTACGCTTCCCATCGCTGCAGCTATTTGGCTTGGTGAATTTTGTTGCAACGACAGTTACTTTGCAAGAAATCACGCATCCATAGTTTTCTATGGGCTCAGTTGCTAAAACCATTTTAAAGTAATTTTTCTTAATAGTTGTATGTTGGATTTTTGTTGTTTTGGTCTTGTTAAGTTTAGATAAAGATACTTTATTTTTCTAAACCGGTTTGGTGTCCATTTGTGATGTTATCACTGTGTTACTGTGAGTGTTAGTACAAATACTTTACACATTGCCTTTGGGATAAGCCTGTCTGCTCGTGCCAAGCTACCAAGGGGGTGAGCAGGGGTTATCTAAAGTGTGTATCCCCCTTACCCTGACTAGAAGCAAGGGTCCCTATTTGGACAAAGGTACCTACCTCTGCCAACTAGAGACACCCATTTCTAGCACCATTTCTTCAGAATGGTTGGAACTTTGTATTTTTAGAATTGAAAAACAAACTAAGGGAACCTGGAGAGGTGCCCTAGTCTACAGACCTCCTTGGCACTAAAACCAATTTTATCAGTATTCTGATCGAGATTATTGCTCCGCGCGTGCTAGCAGCTGACAACTTTTTCCTTATCGGTGACTTTAATTTTCATGCAGAACTTCTTTCTGATACGGATACGAATCAAGTGATCTCCAATCTAAACACACTGTGATTAGTACAAATGGTGACAGGACCCACCCATTTGGCAGGCCACACTCTTGACCTCCTGATCACTAATACAGCCAGCATTAAAGTGGAGTCCCCTATCCTTTGATCTGGTCTGACCACAGTCTATTGAAATTCTCTTTACAAACAGCCACCACTAATAATAACCCTAGTAGTGAGCAGGCCCTGGAGAAAAGTTAGTCTAGCTACTTTTTCTCCCTATTTCAGCCCCCTGCCTCTAATAAGCACTGAGAATATAGATCATGCAGTGGCCGCCTTTGAAAAGGCAATTATACAGGCCCTTGACATAATTGTACCTCTGTCGAGGTTAAGCTTAAGTCTAAGGTATTACCCTGTTTCACTGAATCACTAAAATCTGAAAAACTAGCCAGTAGGAAAGCCGAACGCAAATGGAGGAAAACCAAAAGCACTGAAGACACACAGGCGTACAAGCTCACCTACAGATATTACCTAGATAATATTAAGTTAGCCAAAAAAATTATTTTATCAATAGAATCCACAAGGCTGCTAATTCAAATGAGGAGCTTTATAAAATACTAAAGGAATTTACCAATCCTTCCTCCTGTCAGTCTAACAACCCTTCTTCACAAAAGTGGGTGGACACGTTATCCACCTTTTTGAGGAAAAGATTAATACCATTCATAACACCTTTATTCATCACAATATCAAAGATCATTATAACGAACCTGACACTAATCAGACATCTGCTACTTCACTTCTAGAAGAGTTTACCGAACTCACCCAAGAAGAAGTCAGAACCGCCCTCTTTAAGATCAAATCGGGCTCTCCGGTCGACCCAGTCTCACCTCACATTCTGTATATCAATGCCCCAGCACTCCTCAAGAGTCTCACTGACCTTTTAACATGTCCTTAAATCAAGCAATAGTTCCTATGAAATGGAAAGCAGCCAGGGTCAAACCAATTCTGAAGAAAACCTTCTGCAGATCCCAAAGAGCCCAGTAACTATTGCCCTATTTCTCTTCTTCCTTATTTTGGAAAGGTACTCGAGTCCCTGGTTAACAAACAACTCACAACCTATCTAGAAAGCCACAAACTATTGGACACCTCTCAATCAGGGTTTAGGGCTGCCCACAGCACTGAAACCTCGCTGGTGGAGGTAGTTGACAACATAAGACTTGCCCAGGACAATGGGCAGTCAGCCATGTTTGTCTTGTTACCCCTGTCGGCTGCCTTTAATACCATCTCCCACAGAATTCTAGAACAATGACTGTGGAAGATGGGAGTCAGGGGAACAGTCCTAGACTGGCTTAGAAACTACCTAATAGATCGAACTTCCACCATACAACTAGGCACCCTGGTCTCTTGTAGTCGATTGGTAGATAAGGGAGTCCCCCAGGGATCCATTCTAAGTCCCATGCTTTTCAATCTCTATGTGGCACCCCCGGCCAAAGTGATCAGATCCTATGGGTTTGATATAGTGTCTTATGCTGATGACACCAGCTACTGATCACTCTTGGTCCCAATCCAACTGACACCAGACTCAGATTTATAAACTGCATGACCCACAATAACAACTGGATGCAAACCAACCACCTTCAACTCAATGCCAGTAAGACAGAGGTCATCCTTTTTAGGAAGGCACATGAATTCTGGTCTAACGACTGGTGGCCTCAGAGCCTTGGCCCCTTTCCATCTCCCAAACCCATGGTACGTAACCTTGGAGTATAGAGCGACAACAAGCTGTCCATGAAAGACCATGTAAACCATATAATGAGCACTTGCTATGGACTAATGCGTAGCCTACGTAAGATCGATCAATGAATTGCAGTAGAATCAAGGAAACCGTTTGTCCAGGGTCTAATTATAAGTCGGATCGACTACGGTAATGCCCTGATGGCTGCCATTAATGAAGAGCTTTTTACCAGACTCCAAGTCTTGCAGAGCACTGGCGCTAGACTAGTGCTAAATCTTCCATCACGGTCCCCGTATGCACCCAGTCTGAAAGCCCTTCACTGGCTCCCCATCAGGAAACGAATCTGTTTCAAGATAATCAGTCTGGTACATAAGACCATGTATGGAAACGGGCCGAGCTACCTTGCCAAACAACTCAACTGGTATTTGCCTAATAGGACTCTCAGGTCAGGAACTAAACTTCTTCTTACTCCTCTCAGGATTCGCACCGCCAGGAATGGCGGTAGATCCTTTTCTCATCTGGCGCCTGTCTTTTGGAATGAACTTCCATTGCAGCTTCGTATGGTCACGGACCACAAACAGTTCCGTAGGAGGCTACAACATGGCTCTTTTGACCGCCTTCCTCCTTATGTCAGTCGTCTATCTTTCTCTTCACCAGTGTTCGCTAGCACTCTGAGACCCCCGGGTGATATGTGCGCTCAATAAAACCTTATGACTTATGACTTATGTATCGAGCATTTCAGTTGGTTCTCTAGAGATTGAATCTCTACAATGAGAAGATCTGCTGTTTCCTTGGCTGCGTTGATCAGTAAAATCAGCCAATCTCTTTTACATTTCCAAGCAATTTTAGACCAATTGGTTTTAAAGAGTTTACTATCCAAGAAGAGTTTAGGAGCATTGGATACAATATGACCTTGTGGGGCAATGTTGCCCCTCAGGTATTCAGTGAGGATTGCTGCATGAAGAGCTGTCCTTATGTTTTGTTTTTTTAGGTTTGTAAGTTGAGTTCATTCCTCTGATTGTGACAGTGTCTGTGAAATATGTGCATCTAAATTGCTGGGAGTCTGTAATATGGCTTGTACCATATCCTCATCAAAATCTTGGCCTGTGTTGTCAGTCATCATAAGCCTATACAAAGATGGAGGATGGGCTAATATAAACTAATTTTGTATAAGAATCAAGACAAGTGAAAAGACCCACAGCCAAAGGGCTGTACTAAAGTATTATCTCACACAAAGAAGGGTCTGGAGGGAGCATTATTCACCCAACATTCACCGTACTGCTCCAATCTAGATAGATAAACACACACTATTTATATTTGCGTGTTTGTCATGAAAAGTTGCACTACATATATTCTGGTATCACAAATGTTATAAAAAACTGTGTTATTTTTAGAAAGTGTTAATAACATATATATACACATTGTAATTAATGTTTGAGGTCCGTAGTTCACTAATATAACATGTAAATCGAGATTTTCAGAAGTAAATATATGGTTCAACAATGTTTTATTCCATTTCCAGTTTTTGCATCTACATCGGCATTCGCAGAGACGTCGGCATTCCATGAAATAACGGGATTTCGTTGGGCAAGACACTTTTTATTACTCTAGAAGGGAAGTCCCCACCCACTTTTCTTTTCTTCACACTTGCAGTGCTCAAAATGGAAGTATTTCCTGCAGAACCTACTAATTTCAATAATAGGATCTCAATTTGCTAATTTTTAGGGAAATATTTTGAAAATAAAATGGCTTCTGGTGGCAGTGGAGAGCAAGAGACACACCCTGATGAGCACAACTCATCCAATGAGGAGCTCCCAGTGAAGCAGCATTCCATCGCCAAGGGGAATTTTTTATGTTTCCCTCCAGGAAAAAAAAACTGTAGTGCAGCATGTGAAGTGCTCATCACATGAGAAGACCCTGTCCAGGGGTACATAAAAAAAATGCTCCTACGGCACAACAAGTATGTTAATGCATCTGAAAACATACCATAACAAGCACTTGATCAGAGCCCAGAAAGAGTGCACTGAAGAAGATGCATCAACTTCAAGCGCAACACCGATTATGTCTGGGGAGCCTATTCCTGCAGAAGTTGAGCAGGATCTCCCAGAGAAGTCCCTGGACCTCTGAAGAATAGGCACATTTCGTTTGGACTGTAAAAAGTGCTAACGATAGGGGAACAACAGTTGCCACACTTCTAGAGGCAGCTAACAACTACAAGTGTTAATTTTTTTTTATTGCACTTGGGACCCCAGTTTTGAGTTTTTCTACTAATATTTACCCAGTTGCAATTTTCTTTTTAAAACTTTAAAATACAAAATGTTAAAAAAACTTTAAAAAAACAGTTATGGAAAAAAAACAAAGGCTCTTGTTAGAACCACCTTTCTTGGTTTAAAAAAGATAAACTGTTATTTGTATATTTACAAGGAGAGTATGAATCACTCACTTTCTGTATTAGCGAGTAAGTGGATGCATGAGTGAGTAAGTGGATGTGTATGTGTTTCAATGAGTGGGTATGTGGGTGAGTGAGAGGGTATGGCAGTGGGTGCATCGGTTCCTGAACGACTATGAGTTTATATTTATATGGGTATGTGAGTGGCTGTTTTGGTGAGTGACTGCTTGCATGAGTGAGTGTATGGATGTGTGACTAGGTGTGTGAGTGGCTGTTTGGGTGAGTGAGTGGATGCGTGGCTGTTTGTATGGGTGAGTGTGTGTGTGTGTGTGTGTGTGTGTTAGGGTTTGTGTTACTATCCTTGTGGGGACTTGGGTATGATAACACACTCACGCTGTGGGGACTTGATTGCACTGTGGGGACCTGAACCCAAGTCCCCACAAGGCAATGTCTTCTAAATTATATAAAATGACTTCAGGAACATCTGTGTCAATTTTTACAACTTTTTAAAAAGTTGCCTTGTGGGGACCTGTGTTTCACCAAGTGTGTTTATATTTCTGCTCACTCTGCCCCTGGAGACAGGAGGCGGTACTGCAGTCTTAAACACACTTTGCATTTAAACACACTTTGCTTACCTGAAACACACACTAGCAGCAGAAAGGACAGACATTTCAAAGGGGAAGCTGCATAATACACTATTTATCCAAATATTTTTCAAGCAAATTAACCTTTTCTCTATGTATTTGAATAATACTGTATTTACATGAAGCTATTTATTTTAGAGTTTTTGAGTCTGAAAATTGTTAGTTGTTTTGTAAACATTTCTAAAATGAATTAGGGTCAGTTTTAAATCCCAGAATGCTTCACCTTTATCTTTTGATGCTTATCTGTAATTAAAAAATGATGATGCACTGTACTGCAATACGATATGAAGTGATCTGACCCTTTTTCGCAAATAACTTAGAGGCATCAGTGAATATTGTTGCACGTAACACTTGTACTAGAAATTCAGAGTCTTAATGTTGCTTTTTCTTTGTTCACATATTAATATTCACTATGGAATATGTTATTTTTGATGATATCTAGAGAAGCCATGGACTAGCTTTGCATTGCGCTAAGGGCTACTTTCTCACAGACAGTGCACTGAAGCAAAGTCATGCCTACAAAATATTTTTTACAGAAAAGGCATGTTCTTATAAAATTAGTGGACTTCTTAGTAGATATATTCAAATATCATCATATTATTTATTTTGAGTGATTTCAAGGGCAGAACAAAATGTGGTTTGACATCAGTGCATGACAGATTTATTACTTTCAGTTCAAAATCAGTACACAATTTCAAGTTGCTCTTTAACTGCAGCATACCTTTGTAGTAGGTCAGCACAATGAAAATTTTTCCTTATATGTCTTTTGAGTTAAACTGAATGCTTGAATTCCTGCCTTTCCATTTAGATTTTAGCATTGTGAAAATTATGGGTTTCTTATGTAGGAACCGGTTAGATTGCATGCACTTAAAGTCAGGTTATTATAAGTTGGTTGACTGTGTGTGTGCAAAATCTTTATAGCGCTAAAATATAAGAAAACCATATCTATGTTCAGGCAGACTAAAAATTAACAGTGCTTTGTCTTGGTGACATATTCATACACAGAAGGCAAGTCGTAGAGAAATTCAGCTTCTTATGATGCACCTTCAAGTTTCACCCTGTATTGAAACTGTCAATTATTTAACTAAGGGCCTTATTTAGTTCTTGGCAGATGGGTTACTCTATCACAACGGTGACGGATATCACAATGGCCGAAATATCAATCCCATAGGATATAATGTGATTTATTTTTCGGCGGACGGTACGTCCGTTACCGTTGTGACGGAGTAACCCATCTGCCAAGATCTAAATCAGGCCCTAAGTTAGTAACTACATTGGCATTCCCCTTTTTAGAAACAAAACATTCAAGCAAAATAAAATGCTCTACTGGTGAGTGCAAAAATCAAAGTCAGTATCCCTGATACTGTAATAATGTAATCACATTCAGAAATCATTGCATTTCCCATAATTGCACGTTACTGTAATCAATTTGTATTAGCTAGTGGCAATAAAAGGCTTTTAGAAAGCACTTTATAACACATGTAAAGGCAGAAATAAAAGCTGTTAATATTTATTACCCAGCTTATGGTACTCAATTTACTGAAGTAGGAAGGATGGCAGACTTGGGCCCAGATTTGCGAAGATGTCATGCAAAGCAGCACAGCAACCAAATTTGCGGCATTGCACTGCATTGCATGAGAGGAAGAAAGCAAGAAGTCGCCATACCTACTAAGACATGGCACTCTCCAGCTTTCTCCCTGGCACAGATGCACAATCAGGCTGCCTAGAGCCACACACATCATAATGCAAAGGTGTCTGTATAGCTTAGGATTTGTACATAGATGTGGTGTACAGTGCACCCTGATGACGCCCTTTGTAATGAGGTATGGAGGTGCTAGGGAACCTCCAGGCATAAACCCTGTAGGTGGGTGCAGTCAGGCACTGCTTTCTCCAACAGGGAAAATCCTTGCCCCCTTTCAAACTAAGGCTAGATCTCTGCCTGCAGAGGATGGCAAAGTAGTGGCTTCAAACAGTTTGCCTGACTTTCACTAATGCGCTGTTCACAGTGCATTTGTGGCTGCACTCTGAACACTTCACTGGCTCGAATGCTTTCTGGTCTGTTAAATGTGCACCATTATGAAGAGTGGGACACTGTGCCATGTGTATACTATGGCTCCAAGTAAGGATACCGAGGGTTCCAGCAAAAGTGAAATGTGTTGAATTGAGTTGTGTGTTTGAGGGAATTTTGGTCCTATACCATCAGGATGTCTGGGTTCAGAGTCAGCTAATTGGAATTGGGTTGTCTTCTTGATGTAGCTGACTGTGGTGGCAAGAGATCTCCTGCACTGGAATTAATGGTTGGCTGTGGATAATCTAGTTGACACTATCATAGATAATGCGAGGATGTCTCACAGTGCTTTCTCATTTTCCAGCAAATTGTTTATTTCAGATTATTGGTTCTAAGATTGAACAGAAGTTTGTTTTTCTGGGATAATATTTGGTTTCCTGGTAGCAGTATTCACTCTCCTGGATTGGTGTGGTTAAGCAGATGTATTGGCCATTGTGAGATTTTGGTGCAAGCTGATTTAACGATGGGTATTACAGTAACAGGGCAAGTCTTCCTTTTGGTGGATTTTCTGCCAATGAAGAGTCTATCTCTAAATTATCACTACTGTAGCGACCTTACTACCTGGTTAGAGTTGGATAATAACAAAGAGCCCTTGCATTAGAGAAAGCACTAGATGTAGAGGAGACTTCACCATTGGTAGATCCTCAAACATATATACGATTTAGTGGATAGCATTCAACAGTAGATTCTCATCCAGGTTCAGCGCCTCCTCCAAACATTGGAACATTTCCCATTATGACCCAACTCTAAATCAAACCTTTATTTTCAATGTTATACTACTTTTAATGTCCTGAAGAGATAAGTAGATTTTAAAGCTGGGCAGTAATGGAAAATCCTACACGTTGTGGTGCAAGTGATATGCTCTTCATTAGAGCATTCTTTGACTGTAGAGAGTTTTCATCATCATAGGTATAGCACGACAGATGTAATTCTGATGACCGATTTTCAACTTGTGCAGTCTTCTCAAATAAATGTATGAATGTACGTATGTTTATGGTACAGTGGAGTGGCGTACAGTGGTGTGGCTTATAGTTGAGTGGCATACTGTGGAATACCGTACAGTGGAGTGGCATAAACTGGAATGGCGTAGAGTACAGTGGCATAGAGTGTAGTGACAGAGTGGAATATCGCAGAGTTGAGTGCTGTAGAGTGGAGCTGCTTACAGTGTAATAGCGTAGAGTGGAGAGGCATAGAGTGGAGGAGTATAGAGTGGACTGGCATACAGTGGAGTGTCATAGAATAGAGTGTAATAGCGTACAGTGGATTAGCGTAGAGTGGAGTATCATATAGTGGAGTGACGTGGAATGGAATGCGTAGAGTATAATAGCATAGAGTGGAGTGCTGTAGAGTGGAGTAGCATAGAGTGGAATGGCTTAGAGAGGTATAGCATATAGTGTAGTGACATACAGTGTAGTGGCGTACAGTGGAGTGGCATACACTGTACTAGCATACAGTGGACTAGCGTGCAGTGGAATAGTGTAGAGTGGGATGGAATAGACTGAAGTGGCATAGAGTGGAGTGGCATGCAGTGGAATTGGTTAAAGTGTAATAGCGTAGAGTAGAGTGGAGGGGGGTACAACGGAGTGGCATATACTAGAGTGTCGTAGAATGGAATGGCTTAGATTGTAATAGCGTGCAGTGGAGTGGTGTGGAGTGGAGTACAGTGAAATGGGGGAGAGTGGACTGGTGTACAGTGCATTAGAGTAGAGTGGAATAGCATACAGTGGAGTGGCACAGAGTGGAGCATGTTACTTTAAACGTAGCGTGAAAGTGTGTGAATGGATGTAGATGTAATGTGGCAGGAATGTAGATTGTGGAGTGTAGATGGTAATTTTTGGTAGTAGATGTAAATAGCTTAAGTAGTGTTAAAGGTATAGATCTGACAATACTTACTTATATATTGTGCCTTGGTATACTATGGTAACATTGCGGTATAATGTGGTAAATACCGATAACAAGGTAGCATATGACTAGCTAACAGCTGTGTTTACAAAACATAATAGGCAGCTATGTCGTTTTTAGCCCACTTTTGTTCCATTCGGGGTTAGGGCCTTAGATATAGGTAAGTAGTGTTTATTATTGTTGTACCCTACCTATTACAAATGTATTAGAGTGGTAAAAGGTAGTGAAAATGAATTTATATTTTTTGCTATATTTTTAAAACAGTTTACAGAGAACTGCGCTAGAACCTACAAAGTACCACGGTAGTTCAGGAAAAAAATTACAACATTGAAAAAAAATACAATGTAGTACACTATATTAGTGAAATATAATGTAGTACAGTGTGTTTATAATTTTTTACAGTTTTTTTATTTTTAAGTAGCGTGTTAAAATACACTGTAGTGCACTATATTTGCAAAATATAGTGTACTACAGTGTATTGTTAAGTTTGTTACATATTTAATTAAAAAGAATTAATTACTGCAGGTATGCCTAGGTAGGATTGCTGTACTCTGATATTTTTTTAAATATTGAGAAACTTATAGATAATTTTCCCTACCTATTACCACTTTGTTAAAGTGGTAATAGGTAGGGAAAATATATAAAACCTAATACTTACCTTTATCTAAGGCCCTAACCCAGAACAGCCGAAGTGTATATAAAAACAACATGGTTGAATAAAAGCATGGGATGGGCAGGGAAGATAACGCAAGCTACACCCCTGTGGGACGCAGAGAAATTAGGCACGTTGAGAAAATCAAAGGGCTTTGAGGGCTGGGACTTGATTGGGATTTCCTGAGAGGGTGATTTATGGAAAAAAGGTGGGGTGGTCCCCTTTGCACAGTTACAAAAAGAGTACGAAATGGCTGAGAGAGAAACATTTTGTTACTTGCAGGTCAAACATGCACTACAAGCGGCCATTCCAAAAGGTCAGTCACTCCCTGAGTCCTCCCCACTTGAAGATGGGATCCTGGACGAATACATGCCCAAAAAAGCGATTTCTATGACATATTGAAAATTAGTCAATAACATGCCTGACCCCCTCCTACAGCTCCGTAGTCACTGGGAGAAAGATGTGGTGGAGCTGGAGGATGACGATTGGCAGGATGCCCTCGCATCTCCCAAAGAGATAGCAATTTCGTCTCGGTTGAGGTTAGTACAACTCAAAATACTACACAGAGCTCACTTGTCAAGCACCGCCCTGATGAAGAGGGGCTACAGAGACGACCCTGGGTGTAGTAGAGGGTGTGGCCAGGAAGGCACCTTTATTCATACCATCTGGGAATGTGCTTACATCCAACGATACTGGGCGGAGGTGACCCAGTGTATGGCAAGAGTGATGGGAAAACAAGTAGAGCCCAAGATAAAATTATGTCTTTTAAATGTGTGGGATCCCACTGACTTGAACGGGAAAGAGAAAACCTGGGTGACGCTAGGGATGACAGTGGCCAAGAGAAATACTGCAAAACTGTGGAATGCTCGTGATACACCAACACTTGGTGCATGGAAGAAGGACATGGACTGGTGCATGGTAATGGAAAAAACTGTATATGAGTCACGAGGTTGTCCCAAGAAATGGTCACAGGTCTGGGGTAAATGGAACGAATATAGAGGGAATATTTGTGCGCCCCCACAGGCAACACAGCATCCTGAATCGGACATAGACTAAAATAAATAAACAAATAAATAAATGAACAATGTATAATGATTAATGCAGATTTTAATTAGAACTGCTGCACCCTTTCCGATTTCTCCCTATAGCCATACAACCAGGATCTCATAGCCCCTTCTAACAAGCTCAAGGCTGGATTTCAGACCAGCCAAGAATCTTTGATCCTCCATAAGAAAATGCTGTGAAGAAGAGATCTGAACTAGATAGTTGACTTCAATCGCAGTGCCTCTTTTTAATGGTGTCCTATTTAGTTTATAAGTTCCTATTGCTAGCCTTGATGAACTGCATCTTAAAGCATACTCGGTAATTTCACAAGAATGAAAGGTCATCAAGAAAGGTGTTTTGAATATAAACACCAATACCCATGTTATAATGGTCTGCTTAGATTACTTAAAAAAAAAAAAAAAAAATACAATAGTGAATTACTACATTTGGGAAACAATTTGGTATATTCAATAAACAACCCCTTTATAAAAAATAAAAAAACAACATGGTTGCCTTTAAATTTTGTAAAGGCAGGCATTAGCCAATCAATCCCTCATTAGCATGTACCACAGTACTTTCGCAAACTTTCGCGTAACTACAACGGCCACAGTTATCACTAAGTTAAAAGGCCTTATAACTTTGAGAAATACTTACTCTACTTATCTGTACTACCCAAAAGGATCATCTACACACCATAATCTTTACTCCAGCCACATCAGTGCAGCCGTTTTTGGTGTACATGCAACATAAAAGTCTATGGAAAATGCATTGGTGGAAAAACCTGTTTTCGGACCTCTGTTTTTTCTCTCGACCCTCTTAACGAATTACCACAAAACTTGCCATCAACAGTCAATTTAGCCATAGGCTAGGAAAGTATTGTGGAGTTTCGTCAAATGGGAGCAAAGTTATTAGAAAGCAAAACTCCAAGGAATTCCTATCTTTGGGATTCCTAACTAGAACTACAAAGTGGCTACTGGCACTCAGAAATTTATATCTATATGTATATATCTATATCTATCAATTTTTGTTGTTTTTGGGAGGTTAGGCCCTAGCCCTCTTTCCTTTTTTTGGTCTGTTCTGGGGGTAATCTCAAGTCCCCCTTTTTAATAAAAAAACCTACCTTTACCCCTACCTGCGCCTGAATCCTAAAATCACCCTTATCTTCCTTTACCTCTATCCATCCCTTGACCCTAAAATCACCCTTATCTCCCTTTACCTTATCCCTTAACCCTAAAATCACCCTTACCTCACTTTACCTCTTCCAACCTATTCACCCTAAGCTTACCCTTACCCTGACCTCCATTTACCTCTACCAACCCTAACTCTAATATCACCCTTAACCCCCTATACCCATCCCTCAACCCTAAACTCACCCTCACCTCCCTATACCTCTTCCAACCTCTTCACACTACACTTACCCATTAACTCTAAAATCACCCTTACCTCCACTTACCTCCACTGACACATTAACCCTAAAATCACCTTTACCCCCAATCCCTCTACCTACTCAGTAACCATAAAAACACCCTTACCCTCCATTTCCACTATGCACCTTGTAACCATAAAATCACCCTTAACCCCTTTACCTCTACTTACACCTTTACCCTGTTTCGTTCTTTAAAATAACATAATGCTATTTAAAAAAATATACTTACCTGTGAAGTAAAGTACCGAGTGGTAAAGGATTCATGGTAAGAGTAAAAATCTATTAGCATAATTTACCTGCGTATTACTTATTTGTGTGGTAAATACTGACAGGTAAATGTCATGCAGGGTAAAAAAAAACTCATGGTAAAGGTTACATATCTGAGTGGGGCCCAGTTGGAGGAGAGTTGACTGGCTGCTATGGGTACAGCCCTGTCAGCATAGGCCTGAACGTGTTTACTTAGGGGCATATTTACGACGCTCTAGTGGTGCAAATCACAATTTCATATTTATGAGGCCACGCAAACTCACAATGCGTGGCTTTGAATGGCCTTATAGCTATGGAGTAATGCAAGGCAGCACAAATCGTTGAGTTGTCTTACTCTGCACTCAGGAGGCGTTCCATTGGTTTTGCGGAATTTTCCCCATATTTACGAGAGCGCGTAAACCTGGAGTAGCGCCAAAACCTTAAGCCTCCTGAGGTGAGACGTAAGAAGGAGAAATAACTTTATTTCTCCTGATTTTTCCTCTTTCTATGTGTGCTGCATTCTGCAGCACACATAGAAATAGGAAAACACCACTTAGGATTATTTCTGTGCAGAATTGTGCCCCTTCCTGCAGAAAAACAATCCTGCTGACAACACAAGCACCCTTGCACCATGGTGCAAGGGTGCATACATTGGAGATAGACTGCCGAAACTGTGTCAGTGCAGGTGGGAAGGACAGGAATACTCTGTATTGCATACATACGGTACATTCCTGCCCTTTCACTTTGGCGTAGAGCAGTGCAGCAAGCTGACTTGCTTCGCTGCCCTACACCAAATCCCCAGAAATGAGGGCCTTAATGTCTTGCACTTGCTACTGTGCACACTTAGGAGCAGAGTTACCAACATTTAGCAATGTGTTTTCATCACAAATGTGACGCAAACCAGCACAATGTTTTTATTATTATTTACTGTCAAGTTTTGTGCTCGAAATTGCCTAAAAGTAATGTGTAACACTGCATTGCATTACTTAGCGTAAAGGGGGTATTACATGGACGCTCCCATGCTACCAGCCATGCTTTTTGACAAAAACCCTATCCACCAAAAATGTGAGACAGGGTTGTGCATCAAAAATTAACATTATTTGAAAGCAGGTGTTAAAAGGAGAAATATTTTCCTTTCTAATCTCTTTTCCGACTTTTCATGTGTGCTGCACTGTATAGTGCATATACAAGGAAGGAAAAGTTTTAAAACTGGTCTGAGTATAGTATTTTGTACTGGAAGGGAACCCTTGCAGTACAAAGCTTATGCTAGACTCTCAATGCACCCTTGCATTTTGGTGCAAAGGTGGCGCACAACAGCAAAATTCTGTGCCGGCGCTAGGTAGAGTGGAGAAGAGAGCCATATCTCTGTAGATATGGTGCTCTCCTGCTCCTTTCGTGTCATGCAACGGAGCGCAGTACAGCATTTTTGCCACTTGTAGGATGTTGCGACACAGCCATTGGATCATAATAACAAACATTGTGGCAGTAATTCCATACAGACAGCTATATCCCCCTGCTGCAGAACACTTGATCATGCAGTCAGGGCCGTCACAACGTGCAGGATATTTGTGTTACAGATTTCTTACTGGTGGCCTGACAGTGAGATTGTGACAGTGAGATTGTGTGTGGCCTTCATCTCTTCATCCAGACAGGTAAGAGTCTTTCCCAGTTACTATGACCAGCACATTTACACTTAGGCCTAGGGCTGGGAAGGCCAGCTGTGGTTTTATAAAGCTGCAGCCTGAACAACTTCTGAACAGCAATTTCAGCAGCACTCAAGACAGCGACTTTCATGACCTGCAGAGGCCAGTTCGATTAACATCAGCACCACCAGGCAAGCCCGACACTTACAAGTACACACAGTATCGCTAGAGATGGCAGAGGCGGTCAACTTTAGCAGTAAGGACACTGACATCCAGCTATATCCCCCTGAGACCCATGTACCGAGGTGGTCTCATACTCACAGCTAACTGAATCATGCACAGATTTTATAGAAAAGACAAGAAGTAAAGTTTTTTTAGTGAACCCAGCTAGGGCCCTGTCACTGACTTGTGAAATGTTGAAATACACCAGTGGTCAACACTAGGGTTCACTGCCACCCAGGTTTAGCAGAGAAAATAGCGGACATTTGTATCAAGTTTTACCATTCTGCAAGGTCAAAAGTTGTAGGTGAGAAAGAATTTGTGTAAAATTCTCAGTGTTTGTTGGCAACATGGCAAATTGTTTTCAGTATGATCATCTAAGAAAGGGGAAGTGGGTTAAGGACCTGTTTTTGAGGGAGGTTCAGTAATTGCAACGTCCTTTTAGAGCTTTTCAATGCTCAAAAGTGGTTCATTTCTGATATGTATCTCTTTACATGCACTTCATTGCTTGGTTTTACTCACTAGAAAGTGTTATCATTCAATGTGTCATATGTTTGGCATTAGAATGCCATTCATAGGTACACTGAAACCATAAACACTTCCCAGTCTGCCTTCAACCAGGCATCCTGGTGTGCCCTAGGGCCAGAGTCACTGCCCCAAACTCAACAGCGCCAAGCGCCTACCTGATGTGCCTCACCCAGCACTCACACTACTCATCCCCTCTATCACATCCAGATCAAGACATCATAGATATGCCACACCCACACAGCACACAATTCCAACCACATATACATCTTACTATACACCATGGACCCACAAACTACCAAACACCCATCTCAACTCATGCTCATTAAAGCACATTGTGTTGCCCACCAAGCTCCAAACATTGCAGACCTTATCACAGGCCACATTTTCAGTGCATTCTTCATCCTTGAAACCTGGCCCCATTCTCACACATCCTAGGCCACCTCTTACTTAGAGGCTAAAATATTCAACATACCCATCATGCACATTACAAAGAAGGAGGCCTTGAGGACGTCAACAAACCCTGCCTGGCCCTGCAACCTTGGTAAAAAAACAAAAATGAAATACTTAATACACCACTTCCCAGTGTACACCACCCAATCCAGCACCTTTTATCTCACCTACAGATCTCTCAGATAAAGGAAAAAACCTAACCTTCTCACTACTTCATCCAGTCAACACACCATGCCATCCTCTTCAGTGACTTCAAACTCCCGGACAAAGCACATAGAAAGCATTTGACACCCTCGTGAACTCCTTTGGGAAATCCATGGTTATTCAGTTTTTCACTGAACAAAGCCATTCCAAAGGCCTCCTCCTTCAATGTTGCCCTCTCAACATCGCCGTCAATTCAGTACAAACTAACTTATACCACTGAACTGGATCAACAATGTCGCCATCTTCATCAGCTTGCTTCACATTCAATGGACACATCAATGTCCGCCCAAAAGAGAGCAGCAAACCAGGGAACCAAATACAGCTTATTGCTTTTATAAAAAATAAATAAAGCTTAGTTTAGCTAGATTATCAGTTTATAAAATAGACGGGTTTAGATGTCAATCAGTTGCAAGACACAAATGAAATCAAATCAAATGTTCTCTGCAGCAGTTCAGTGGGTGTCCATAAACCCATACGAGTGCAACAGGGTACTGTACACACTATTTTTAACTGGTAAAAATGGGCTGACTTTTTTAATGATCTGTCATTTTTTTTAATGAATTGTTATATAATTATGCTATCTTCCTTCATCTGGGTACTCCCCACTTTATAATGGCGGGTTTTTTTGCATGTAGGAAGCCAGCATATACAATCTTACAATCCTTCTTAAACGTTCTGCAAGTGTTTATACATATTATGTAAATAAACCGGAATTATTTTCATCATTAGCTGTTGAGATGCTCTAATTTCTTAAAGGAAATATACTGCAGAAAGAAATATGGTTAACTTATTTTACATGTACCAGGTATGTTCCTGAATGGGGCTGGCCTTTCTTGGAGTATGCGACTTTTAAAATGCTCGGATTCCTTGAAATAGCAATTGGTTTGAAAGTGACCCCATTATGACTGAGCGCCCCAGTCACAGCACAAGGCAGCTACACTCAACAAAGCGGCAACTGGCACATTCCTTCACCTGTCCTGAGCTGCTAGGCACACCCTTCCTTCAGCAGTAGCACAAAACAAAGGATAATTGATTTAATTAACATATCTATAGTTGCCGAGCAACTGCTCCCAGGCCCCACCTGAATCTACAATCATTGACAGGAAGATGCACTGTGGCTTTGGCCTCTCTGGAGCGGTGTAAAGCGAGCTCCACAGAGAAGTCTGGCAAGTGTATATATCCTGTCGGAAATGGGGGCTGTTTGCAAACATTACTATTTGTTTTTTAGCCTAACAAACAGTTAAAAATGCATTTTGCTACTGCAGTGTGACGAAAATTTCATTTTAAAACAGTGACCTCTTCAGTATGTAATAACTATAGACAATATGCTTCAACTCCTATTACTGCTCTGAAAAAAGTCGCAATGATTTTGTAACTAGACAAATATTTGTTTAATTGATGGTGCAATCAGAAAGACGTTAACATGCCAGCTAAGCATATATATTGCAGTCCACAGCGTTTCAAATGATTGTAATACACAAAAGCTACTTCGGTTTTAATTAAAATCTAAGCCTAACCCCTAAACTGTCTAAATAATGAAAATATTCGTAATCTTTATAATTACGCACATTCTCCTTGAATGAAAATGCCAGCAACATTGAGAGGAAAAAGAAAGAAAACATGCACAACCTATAAAAACATAGGTCGCATGCAATCCCCAGTTTTACTTTCTAGGTTTTATTATAGCATTGAACCTATTGCCCCTAACGTACAGATATAGGGGCATATTTACCAAAAAGTCACGCAACACAGCAAGTCACCATGCTGCGCTGCGTGGCAGGGCAGGAATGCACCTTATTAAACATAATACTGCGTACTCCTTTCTTTTCTTAGCGCTGGCGCACAATGGGCTGCCTAGCACCAACGCAGTCACCTTTGCACCATGGTGCAAGAGTGCCTGCGCTATATTAAGGATTGGGACACCTTCCTGCACAAAAACAATTCCCTGAGGCGTATTCCTCTGTCTGTGTGTGCTGGAGAATGCAGCACACATAGAAAGAGGAAGTAGTGAGGAGAAACAAAGATATTTCTTGGGAAGGTGTACCATTCTGATGCATTCTCAGGTCTACCAGTATTGGTGAATCTGGGAATGCTTCAGAATCCACTCTTGATTAAGCACCATGGCGACCTTCGTGGAACTGGTATATGGACTTTCCTAAGATGAGGTGAGAGCAGCTCTAATACTGTGTATCTAATCTAAGATCATGCTATGTATACATTCTTCTAGTGCTGCTGGCCCTCTTTGTCCCTTAAGGTTCATCCTACTCTACACCTTCCCACTGCCCTACTTCTTGCATATTGCCCCATGCCTTCAATCTTTTACCACACCTATTTTATTCTTTTACCATCTCGGTCTTCTTTCCCCCTCCCTCGAACTCGTACTACTTCCCGATTGCGATCTTCTTCTCCCCCACCCTTGCTTTCTACCTAGTCTCCATCCTTACACACTTCCTTCTTTACTTCATTTTTGCACTATTCCTCCTTACCCACGCCCTTGCACGCTTCCTTCTCTTGCCGGCCCTTGCACTCTTCCTTCTCTCGCCTGCCCTTGCACTCTTCCTTCTCTTGCCTGACCTTGCAATCTTCCTTCTCTTGCCTGACCTTGCAGTTTTCCTTCTCTTGCCTGCCCTTGCACTCTTCCTTCTCTCGCATGCCCTTGCATTCTTCCTTCTCTTGCATGCCCTTGTTCTCTTACTTTTCTTGCCCGCCCTTGCACAATATCCATCTGGAGTATGAGTGTAAGAAGAGAACTGACGCATGCATTCCAGGACGTCTTGCTGACAAGTGGAAGCGTTTCCCCACAAAACTCTGGAGGATTTCTTGAAGACCACAGCTGGTGACACTGTTAACCAGCTTCCCCGTCATATAAGGTGACATCCTGAGATCTGCTTCTGCAGAAACTGAGGACCTACTTGGATGGGGAGTCACCCTGTTGGATGAGAGACACATTGAAGGTGTCCCTGCCAGAGGAGTCTGCCCAGAGGAGAATCCGACTCTAGCCCTGTGGAGTTGCTGCCCAGAAGGAAATGGACTAAGTTAGCCTACCACCTATGATTGCTCAGCGACGTCTTTGGAAGGAGCAGGCCTGCAGGACTCTGGGCTTAACCCTGTGCCTCTGTCTATAAGTGTGCATGCCTGGTTGTCTCCCCTGAGCTTTTAGGTGATCCTCTGTCCCCTTCTTGACATAGGAGTGATCTGTGGGGATGCTTGCAGGAACTGCACTGGACCTAGAATGTATGATTTGTACTTCACCTGTTGCAGGTCCTATCTGAGCCCTAAGGATCGCTGCACCAAGAAACACTGATCCACATCCTGCAGTTTTATTCTGGGACTGAACTGCACTTTGCACTTGCAAGTGCACCTGTCATATCTGACCCTCACTGTTGTGTTTGCCATGGATACTCAAGCCCAAGTTCTAAAACCAATGTTAATCTTAAAATAGATTTCTGTTAACGGCTGCAAGAACATGTGAGTGGGGGCTTGACTCTTCATTTGGGCAGTAAGTTTGCTGGACCTGTGAGGTTAAAACCTGCAGTGGCTAACTGGCTCACCTGTGACCATCCGCACTCTACCAAATGACTCCAGTAGGAGGCAGCAATGAGCAGTGATGCCTGAAGGGTGCTCCTAGTGGCATCGGCTCATGATGCAAATCACTGCACAGGCTGAAGGTAACACAGCTTCTGTGTAAGCAGGGGTTCAAGACTTAACATTGCCAGAGACCATCTTGTGAAATTAAAGTATGGTACATTTATAGAGGCAAATATGAAAGCAACATATTCAATAAACTGGACGTGCCAGAAATTTTTAACATAATCCACATAACAGCCAAATAAACAAGGGCGGAGCTACTATTAGTGCAGCACATGTTATGGTACCAGGGACTGGTGGTGGGAAATATTCACTGTTTGTCAACTATGGCAAGGGCCACTAAAATGATGCAACTCCTCAGCTGTGGCTTTTTTTCTGCATAATTAAGGATTTGCTGCATTTGCCACACAATTCATCATTAGCTGCATATTGTGCAGATTTTAACAAACCAATTTGTTTCTAGCTCAGATGGATCAAAAGTTACTATCTGCACATCTTGCAAAACTCTTCACAAAGGTTAATTGGTCATCTTTCAGTTTCTTATTAATGTATTTGGTTGTTAAACTGGTACTAATGTGGTGAAATCTTTGACGAAACAGCATTACCATGTGTAAAAATTACAAAATAATGAAGTAGTGCTATAAGAAATGTGGCACTTTACCACATACTTTGCCTTTTCTGGCAGCATAATTTAACCAACCCTGCTGCATAATTTGGTGCTCCCTGCCACATAATTCCAGCGGCTCTGATTATATCTGTTTTCCTACCCAACCATTGATAAGTGGAGTATGTTTTTCTTGCCTGCATCAGGGCTCATGACAACTTTGCTACGCCATAGCAAATAAATAAATTAATACCCCATCAAAATTCTATAAGAATGAGCCTGCTAAAAGTGCACTGGACTACCATTTGTTTTTATATTTAGAGAGTAGGCCATGAGCTGAAAACAAAGCAAATAAATAAGTGATGGCCTTTTTAGACATATGTAAATATAGGTATTTTAGAATAGCAAACGTCTTTCAAGCAAACACTATAACATTACATTTTTACAGTGGTGGGTTTGTAGTTTTGTGCTATGTTTCTGCTAGGATTGACAAATGCACGCACTCTCAATAAACATCTGTGACATAACTCTCCCATGTGTTTTTTTTTTTTTTTTTTAAATGCACCTTAACCAATCTTGTGTGAATCTACTCTAATCTATGCTGAATTAAAAAGAAGGTAACCAACATGATTGTAAATGCACACAGCGCTTCGACGCCTCGTCAGGGGTAGTAAGCGCCACATAAATGCAGTTACAATACAATACAGTACATGCGCATCCTAGTTATGTAACCTTGCCATCAATATCAATCAGTGTATGGGTTTCCGAGTGTCTATACTGTACGGCCTCTGGAAGCACCTCCATCTTTTCTAAACAACCCTGCAGAACCATATTGCACACTTTACATCTATGCGCGTGTGATATCTATGCGAGTCTCATTAAAAACATTTTAACATTCACACCGGTCATTAACAAGAGATGCATGATGTTCAGGATTCTTTCAAACTTGAAATCGTTGGTTTGAAAATCGGGCCTGTTGATAGCTACTTCTTTGAGAACAATGCAGGTGGTGTAAGTGTAAACACGACTCTGCAAAAACGAAAAAACAATTCCATGGCAGGAAAGGAATCGTCTCTTTTTTACCTCGCCCTTTCCTCTGTGTCTGGAGAGGGGATAAGTATACTTGCTTGCGTGCAAACAAACTCAAGGCAAGGCTTCAGGATGGGCCGCCACAGACTTGCAAATGCGCAATTGCGCATAACAAAAGGCTCATTAGCAGGACAAGAGACCTGTGCGCTGACGGCATCTGAAGTTCATTCCTCTTCCAACCTGGGGGATGGGCCCCTCCTCAAAGAGCACACCTTTCTGCAGAGGAGCAGACTGAGTCGGCTGAGGCATTCAAGCAGGGGCTTTCTCTGATCTAAGGCTTCTGGTCAGAGTTATTTTCCTTTGAAAACAATATATCTGTTTAGAAGTGCAAGTAGCAAACGGTTCTGAAGACGTTATTGCTGTAGCAGAAGTTATTTTGGAATTAAAGAATGTGTCCTGTACCAGCTGCATCCATATCAGGAGGTTGCAATCAGCGAGGATACATACGTCTGATGTCTTCCGATGTCTCTCTGAGCCCGTCGGAAGCTAATTTTGAGCTATTATATCCAAAACATTCCTATTCCAGTAACTCCTGACACAATCAGCGAATAAAGTTCCACACCAATGATAACAGTTTAAGTGGCCCATTTTGTTCTTAGTGCTTCGGTTTGAATTAATAGAGGCACTTTCTTTTAAAATGCAGGCTTGTAGTTTTCTTCAACGCAGATAGAATTTCTATTGCAATCAAACTTTTAAACATCATTGGTATTTTTTAAAGTGAGTCATGTCCCGACACTGGGCATGGTGTGTTTTCAAGGGAGTGTAAGTGCTCCATATAACATTGGACTGACTGCATCCTGTAAACAGACGTATCTAGGTCCTCTGAGTGTTCTGTAAGGTGGTATGGTGGCACTATATAACCAGCATTGGCAAAGTCAATAGGTCTCACATTTGTAACTTATTGACTTTTCCAGTGGTTTTTAGCTGCACTGCATATAATGTGCGATGCACTATGCATGCACTAGCCTATAAAATGATTCGGACAATTTTTTGTCTTTTTACTTAACAATCCAAGTTGGTTTGGTAACTGTATAGACAATAAAACACGTAAAAGTATTTTTTTTTTAAAGCAGGCGGGCAGGATGAACAGAAGCAACATTAGGGAGGGTGGGGGAATGGCACAGCAACACAGTGGAGGGGAATGGCGTAACAAGTGGGATAGTGGGGGGATGTCCACCACTGAGCGCACCAGTGCAAGAAGAGGACAGGAATGCACCATATCTTGATAGATATGGCACATTCCTGCCTTCTCCCTTTCACACAGTGCAGCAAGGTGTCTTGCTCCGTAGTGTTTAATGAAAAAATGATAAATCTCACCCCTACTGCGGATCCATAAATGAGGAGCGGTGGGACAGACCTTGAAGTACAAAGACATCAAATTGGACATGTCCCCAAATTTGAAGTAAAGACAAAAAATAGGACTGAAGAAATATTGGTTCCTTTGGAACCTCAGTCAATGGAGACATGGAAAAAAGGCCTATTGTCACCAACGGCGAGTGCCTTTCATACCTAATATATGTCAGTTTCCATTGAGTCACAAGACTTTGTTTGGAACGCCGAGTGCCCCAACTGATATTGGTGTCTCTGAACCGCTACAAAAATAATTTGAAATCCACTCTGGTGTCTGGGAGAGTTCACTTAAGGAATCTACTGAGCAGTATCCATTAGAAACCTACTTTAGCTGGAGACGTTGATGCCAAAATTGTTTTTATGTAAGCCTTCTCATGGGGAAAAATGATCCCAAGATAAATATGTCTCTACAAATGTTTTGAGGAAATAGTCGCCTTTTTCCTAAAGCTGTTGAAGTCAGAAAACTTTGCAAAGTTGTTATGTTGTTAACTTTGCATTTCCCCACAAGCAGAAAAAGAAGGTGCACCACTCAATAATAGACTGCGAAGAAAACCCATAACCAATGCATACTTCAATTACAATTTTCATTCAATAGTTGGGCTGAGGCGAGAGGAAAAGACTATTAAAGGAGTGTGATGGAAGGCACAGTAGACTTATTTGAAATGTGTTGGAATTGTAAAAATGAACAGGTCCTTCTGGGTAATCTGAAATCAAACTCGTGCTCCAGGGAGAGCAGGGTTTCAGATGCCAAACCAGAGCATTAGTCTGTTCAGACTTTCAGCGCCCTTCTGGGTGATTGTCAGTCCCCATAAGCTCAGGTTCTCTAATCCCTGGTGCAGCTTCTCACAAGCCCAGTGGCTCTGGTCAAGAAGTCCCTTGTTACCTCAGATTCTTCAGAAACCAGAATGTCTTCTTATTTGTCTAGCTTGTAAGCCTCTATGCTTAAACATTTGCATTTCTTTACTGCAGACATTGACACATTTCTGAGCTACATACCCATCTTATCACTGGGAGAACTCTTGGGACACATCCATAGTATTTTACAGCCAGAAGTCCTAACGTACCCAATATTGATCAGTGAAACCATAAATCCTTTCAAAGAGATGTGATAAGGTAGGTATTATTTAAAATCCGAGTGACCTTTTTTCTGTGTCATAATTTCTTTTTGTAATCTGAGTGCACTAAGGCCAGCAAAAATTAAGTTAGCAAAACAGGAGGTCAGAAGGCAAAAAAGTCTGAAGAAACCTTTCCTAAGGATGCCAGGTCTAACACGTGTTCCCCCAGCTGAATGTGGGAGAGCTACTTCGCCCCTTGGGAGTTCTCTTCACCAAGGCTGAAGAGCCTGGAGAGACCATCAGCATGGACGTGGTCTGTCCCAGGACGAAGTTCCACCGTAAAGTCCATTCCCTGTAGGGAGATGGACCACCTCCATAGTTGGGATTCTCACCCCTCAACTGCACTAACATTCTGAGGAGACTGTGGTCTGTCCGAACCCAGAAGTAGGTGTCAAACAGGTATGGTCTTAATTTCTTTAGCGTCCAAACCAAAGCAAAGGCTTCCCTTTCTATTGTGCTCCACCTCTGTTCCCTGGGAGGTATCCTCCTACTAATGAAGGCTACAGGCTGTTCCAGTCCTCTTCATTTAGCTGTGAGAGCACGGCCCCTACACCATTCTCCGAGGTGTCTGTCTTAACAAGGAATTCTTTGGAGAAGTCTGGAGCCTTGAGCACAGGTGCCATGCACATGGCCTCCTTCAGGGTGTCAAAAGTGTTCTGGCATGCCTCTTTACAGATCACATGATGTGACTGCTTCCTAGAAGTAAGCTCTGTCAAGGGGGGATTACAATGGTGCCATACCCCTTGACGAATCTCCTGTAATAACCAGTGAGGCCTAAGAAGGCTCTCACTTCTGTCTGGGTGTTGGTGCGGTTCCCAGGCGAGAATGGCCCAATCTTGCCATGTCCCGCTTTGTGACCCAAGTGGACCATAGAACCCTGTCCAATCTAGCGCTAACTGACCTGATAGTCAGGCCTGCACTCTGCAGAGCCTGAAGCACTTCTCTGAGGTCGCACAGGTGGTCCACTCAGCTACAGCTGAAGACCGCAATGTCATCTAGATAGCGGCACAGAAGTTCTCCAAACCAGCTAGGACCTGATTCACCAACCTCTGAAAGGTGGCAGGGGCATTCTTCAACCAGAGGTGTATGACCCCGAACTGGAAGAGCCCTTCTGGTGTAAAGAATGCAGATCTCTCTTTAGCCCCATTGGTCAAGGCAATCTGCCAGTACCCCAATTTTAGATAAAAGGGGCTGAGGAACTTGGCAGCTCCAAGCCGATCTATGAGCTCATTAGCTCTGGGGATGTGGAGTGCATCAGTCTTAGTGAACACATTGAGCCCACAGTAGTCCACACAGAACCTAAGTTCAGGTGTGACACCTGGAGGGGCAGCCTTGGGGACCAACACCACTGGGCTGGACCATGGGCTCTTTGAGGGCTCAATTACCTCTGCCAGCATCTTGGTGACTTCCTCCTTAATGCTCACTCTCACCTTATCAGACAACCTGTAAAGTTTGTTCTGTACATGTGTGCTGTCCCCAGGATCAATATCATGGGTATGCCATGAAGTGAGTCTTGGGGTAAGGGAGAACAAAGGAGGCAAATTGCCCCAGGAACTGGCAGCAGTCTTCCTGTTGATCTAGGGTCAGTGTTTGGGAGAGGCTGACACCCTCCACTGGCCCATCCTGCTCCATCATTAGTTACCAAGAGCATGGTGGTCTTAGACCTCTCAAAGTGGGGCTTGAGGCAATTAACATTCAGGAACCTCAAGGGGTTCCTAGGAGTTTTAAGGTCACCCTAAAAGGCGACATCGCTGATGCGCTCCTTCACCTCGTAGGGCCCAGACCAGTGGTCTTGCAGCGCACAGGGCTCCAAAGTCTCCGTTAGCCACACTTTTGGCCAGTCTGAAACTCAACCAGAGTGGCATTCTGGTCATACCAGTGTTTCATGTCTCCTGGCTAGTTTCAGATTTTCCTGGGCAAGTTTCCGGAAGCGGTCTATTAGGTTGCAAAGGGCCAGCATGTAGCTGACCACATCCTGGGGGCTCTCCCAGGAGCTTGGTCCCAGCTCTCATTTACCAAACTGAGAAGCCCTCTCCCAGTATGCCCATACAGATGTTCAAAGGGGTTGAAGCCAACCCCTTTCTGCAGTTCCTCTCTGTATGCAAACAAAAGGCATGGCGGGAGGGCATCCCACTTAACTCCCCATGGGTTTTGGTACACCCATAATCATACCTTTTAGGGTTCAGTTCAACCTCTCAAAAAACCCTTAGCGGTTGCCGACCATGCAAATTGCAAGGTTTGCAACCCCTAAACAGCTT
The DNA here is from genome assembly GCA_963921515.1 of Calotriton arnoldi. Taxonomy (NCBI): domain Eukaryota; kingdom Metazoa; phylum Chordata; class Amphibia; order Caudata; family Salamandridae; genus Calotriton; species Calotriton arnoldi. The sequence goes on along the minus strand of CAWUFW010007856.1, from coordinate 873,978 downwards.
TGTACATCAATCCATTAGGTTGATAGAAGTGTTTTGGTATAATTCCACCTATAGGTGCAATTTTACAAAGATATGATGGAAGATGAAAGGAAAAGACTCTGCAGGTTAGCTCTTGTTACATTGATCTATGAAGTGTATGTTGAGCATACAAATCATTGCAAAAAGAGCTAAATGTGAACAGATGAGGGGTACTTGAAGACTGCAATGATAGCAGAAAGTGTTAGCCTTATTGCAGCAACAATAGGGAACAAATAAATGAGGAATGAAAAAAATTTCCCTTTAGATGCATCTCACCCCAACTTGGCCCATAATTTGTAAGTTTGGTTTGGCAGATCAGTGGTTAGTAGAAAAAGATGGAATAGCTATGGCTGACATTAAAAAGTGGTAGGGGACAACTGTGCATTGATCATGCCTGCTTTCTTTTGAGAGAATGCAGCAAATTGGCATGAGAAACATGCATTTGCCTAAGCTAATATATTGTCATGTGCAAAGCTGCCACCATCATATGCCATATACAGCCTCATAGGCCTAGGCAGAGTCTTGCAGGTTTCAGTGGTGTTATCATATGTTCATGCCCAGGTGATTAATAGACCAGAATGCTACCCTGAGCAATCACCAGTGGCTGAAATAAATTCAGGCATTCCAGTCATCACTGTACTGTTTTTTGTAGTTGACACCCCAAGTTTGACAGGTATGCCCAGACATGGATCCCATGCTCACTGCGCCATGAGACTCAAGCTGCACCCTATTGAAATAGGCAGAAACCAGTGTAGGGGTTGCTTGTGTTCCATTCTGGAGGGGACCCTGCCTGGCAGTTTGGAATATACTGTTCCCATGTGGAGCAGGGTCAGTACAGATTTGGATAAGGGGGGCCTCTGTCTAGAAAGGTACGGTGGGTAAAAGCAATGGACTAGAATACAGCCCTGTTGTTAGAAATGGGATTTCTGGTTGGCTAAGGCTTGCGCCAAAGCCAAGCAGAAACCACCACTCTAGTCAGGGCAAGGGAGTTACACACCCAAGATAACCCCTGCTCACCCCCTTGGTAGCTTGGCACTGGCAGTCAGGCCTATCCCGGAGGCAATGTGTAAAGCGTTTGCGCACGCGCACAGCAACAACATCCCAGGCACACCACAAAAGGAACTCCACACAAGGTTATATCAAAAATAGCCTTTGTATTATCATAAAACACATTAGAATAGTACTCACATAATATACATGGTGCCACCTGGCACTGGGCAATATTTACAGGGGATTATGTACACATGACAGGGCCACGTGGGCCACTGTCAGAACCATCACTTAGTAAAGATAATAAATGTAGAACATATCATAAACGTACAACCAGTAATCACAGCATCAGCCTGTAACATAAACCACATTATGCACAGTATCACATTTAGGCATGAAATACCTTCTGCGCCACCCTCATAAGTCTAAACCTATTATACAATCATCTCATAAGCCTAAACGCATTAGACCATAACCTCCTAAGCATAACTCACATTAGGGAATAATCTCACTAGCATAAACCACAGTGGAGAATAACTCGGACATAAACACAGTATGCAAATAACCTCCTACCTACACCATATCTAGAGGCATATATCACAGTACAGAATAACTCACACATAGACCCAGTAGGCACAACTTCCTAATCATAAAACCACATTAGAGGCATAAAACAGGGTGCGTAATTCCTAATACATGCATCACATTTCCTAGCCCTACATACATCACACTAGAGCCTGGCGCCCTATTACCCTAACAGTTCCCCCTGGCCAGCTGGCCTTCTGCAAGGGGCTCAACTGCCCTATGTCCAAAGTGTCAGGGCGGCTGCCAATGCAGCAGAGTCCATGTGCGCCATGGCGCAGACCTAAACGTGGCAGCTGACGCTACTTGCCGTGAAAGTACGGGGGCAGAGGAGTGCATCTCACTCCTCTCTCCTAGCAAAAATGCCCCCAAAGGAAAGATGGCCTAAACGTTGCAGCTGGCACTAAGTGCTGCGCAGCTGTGAACCTCAAATGAGGGGCCCTGGCACCGACTGTGCCCTGCGAACAAGTATGCCCCAAACATTGTAGTTGCTCACTGTCAAGCGGGGCAACTGGGAACAACTAAAGAGGCGCAGCTCTGGGGCTCTCTACACCAAAGTAGGCCATTATGGCAGCTGCCCACTGTCAGACGGGGCAGCTGTGGCGAGATTAGGCATGGGCATCTCGGGACCCTCCGGGCCCTTTAACAAGAATGATGCCCCTCGTGGGGGCAGCCCGCTCCCTCACGCGACCGCCCAGGGAAATAGGCACTAACCAGCGGTGCCAAGAAAATGCCCCCAAGTCCTTCTGAGGGACTTTGTAACTGAAATGGCCCCCTCTTGTAGGAGCGGCGTGAAACGTTGCAGCTGCCCACTGTCTGGCGGGGCAGCTGTGAACTCAGCACGAGCACTCACGGTGCCCTAAGCACGACCACAGGGGGCGTGCACCGGCAATGGGCCCCGACACCCCCCCAACCAATGTACGACTGAGCCCCACTCACCGGGCTCTCTGGAGGCTGGACTCCTGGCTCTTCACCCGGTCGTAGCTTCTCCCGGTCTCCTCACCTCATGCGGGGCTCTCTCCTCGCTTCACCCGGGCCCTCTCCTGGGACCCGGGACTTCTCCTCTACTCACGATGCACACCGGGGCTCCCACCAGCTCACGGGAGCCCCGCTCTGGCCAGCCACATTGCCGCCACACACCGGACGTGCTGGAGGACTTCTCCTGCTTTCGACAGCAGACCTCCAGCCCATGCGGGGCTCTCTCCGCCTCCTGGGAGCCCCGCTCGCCCCCGGCCGCATCTCCCTTCCCTTCCGGTCTCCTCTTCCGGGCGGCATTCATGCAGGCGGGGTGGGCTCCCGCCTGCCTACATTGCCTCACTTCCTGGCAGCGGGAGCTCCGCCCATGTCTCAGGCAAGTTGCCTGACTTCCTGTTCTCTGGCGCTCCTCTCGGGTGGCGGCGATGATTTTCGATCTCGGCAATGCGGGGTGGGCACCCGCTCAGTTTCGAAATATAAAGCTGCCATGCGGGGTGGGCACCCGCGTATTTTCCATAATAATAAAGCGGGGTGGGCACCCGCTCGGAATTCAAATATGCGGGGCGGGCACCCGCTTCAATCAGGAGCTCAGGGGGGAATCCCCCACGCCGGGATTCCCTCGCAGCCTCGCGCTGCAGCAGGGTCAGCTCCTCTCTCCTCAGGCAAATAAAGTGCTCACGAGGCGCTAGAAGCAGACAAAGGTCCTGTAGCAAAAAGAATAAGTCCTTAGAGGGGCAATACAGGGCCCAGGGAGGCAGCCCTCATGGCCAGTCCTCCTGGGCCCCAGCAGCAGCACGCCCCAGCAGGATTAGTCTAGCATCATGGCATCCTGGAACTGAACAACCTTCATGGGGTCACAGCCCCTATATTTATACCAACATTTCCTTTGTGCACAGCACAGGCTTGGGGATACCAGTCAGAACTGGTTTGGTGTCGCCCTGGAGCACTTTATTTACGATGTGGCATCCTGCCTTTGAGGAAGAGGGGGTCTGCTATCAGACGCACCGTGGGAGGTGGAGCCATCACTCACTTTGCCAGGCACAGCCCTGCTCAGATCAAAGGGTCCCCTCCCCATACTCCAACTGCAGATCTCTCTATTCAACCCACGTCTGGCTCAGCCTGCCCTGTCCCTCCAAAACCAGACATGCAATCCACATGAGGCAGGCAGGCACATAGCACACAGAAATGCCAACTTATAAAAGTGGCATTTCTCACATAGTCATAATAAATCTGCGCACACCATTGCGCGGCATTTATTCTCACAATTTCATACATACCAGACTTGACCATGCTGCTACTCTCATAACAGGAATTACCACTGACACACTCATCCTCAATGCATTCCTATGGGAGGGCAGGCCAGTCTCACCACACACGCACACAGCGCGCACGCACTTTACACTGGACCACAGTGCTAAAGTGCCCAGCAGCCTAAAACCCCTAACACTACACAGAGAAAAAGGCTGGGAGAAATGCAAAAAGTTTAGGGGTGAACCTGCAAAAAGGGCCAAGTCCAACACCTGTGTTATTGGTTGGGATCAATTCAGGTATTCCAGCCATCACCAAGTTGTATTTTGTAGTTTGCGCCCAGGTCTAGCACATATTTTAAAATATGCAGCATCTCAAACTGAGGAACAGCTTCACATGTATAGATTTAATCATGCAACCTCTTTTGCGCCTTGTTGTACTTTGTATATTTTCCTAATTTATTCTGCTGCCTTAACCACCTCTTCCTCATAACCTGATGCCAGGAATTATAGCAGAGTTGATTGGCCAGGATGGTATTCCTTTCCATTCCTCCCTCCTCCTTCTAGTATGTCCTGCAGACAAAACTTCATTCCGATGGGCCACAGGCTGACATTGATCTAAGTCAGTGGCTTGATGCCTTGCTGGTCGGTACTGTTTCTTCTTCTTCTTCTACTCTGTAGGTCATTGGAGCAAGGATGTTTCTAGAGTCTGAGGGCTTATTTGAAGGCCTGACATGGAAAAGGTACGAGGACGCCCTGTCTATAAAAGAGCGCTCAGCGATGGTATGCACAGTCTTCTCGGAGTCCAGATGGAGATCAATTTTACTAATTTCTTTTTAGCAGGAGGAGATGGTCTTTGATGTGAGTGTGTTAATCACAGAGCAGTCTTTTCTCTTTTTATTTTTGCAGTTTTTCAGATCTTCCTTTGGGAAGAGTTTTTTCTGAAGAAGGACCACCTAGGTTAACTCGAAAGCCAGGCAGTTAAGAAAGTTTTGCATGTTTGCCTTTTTAACATGATATTTTTTATTAAGAGAAAATATTTAAAAAATGAAACAATTAGCCCTACCAAGTACCATGCATCACAGTTTAGAGTTTCTTTTTAGTGTATGTCTCCACATCACAGCATTGAAATGCAATGCCAAGCTAATTTAGTATCTTCTCTCTGGCTTCACATCGCTCAAGGCGTTCTCAGCACGGTAGTCCTAGTGTATCTTAAATTCTGCTGGGTAAATGATACAAACATCAGATTAAAATTATCATGTAACATAAATAATGTGCAAAAATATCTTGGTACAGACCATCTAGGGTTTAAATTGTGAGATTCTTTATAATATTTAATTAATAATTTATATTGAAGTAGCAGGGTTTTGGGTTTGTAGAGAAATAGGGTGAGAAGTTAATTCACTTGTAATTAATTTAATTTTAATCTTAATTCAATTTTTATGTAATATTTAATACATTATTGATTATGTATGTGGTTTAATTGTTATTTTATTTAAGTTTAATTTGTTAAATTTAATGGATATTTTAATTTTTACATTTATGTTAGTAATTAATACTATGGTAGTGGGCTGTTAGTTAAATTATAATTAATTTAATTTTTCGGTGGAATATTTTTTTACTGTAAAATAAATATATAATTGATTAATAATTATGGGACTCATTACGATGGCGGTCGGGCAAGCGTTTGACTGCCATCATTTCTGGCAAGAGACCCTCCGACAAGGAGTCATCAGCTCCAAAAGCCCAATTACGATACGACCACCATGTAGGCGGTCAGAAACATGACTTTTACTATTGTGGCATGTGCTGCGGCCCGGAAAAGGGCTGCAGCACAAGCCAAAGTAGTAAAAGGCATGTTTTTAAACATCCATGCACGGTGCATGGATGTTTCAGGGGGCATCACATGTGCCAGTCTGGCCACATAGCGGAGGCACACGGAGGCTGTGCTAGGTGCCGCCAGAGTCCATTTCCGACAGCCTTTTTATACCAGTAGGAAGCCCATGAAAAGGCTGTCGGAAACTGACATTTTAATCCCTACGGCGGTGCCTCCGCAGGCACGCCTTCATTGTAAGGATTAGGATCTGACCGCCATGGCCCCGAGGTGCTCCTTCAGCATGTCGGATGTGGGGGACTTTCTCCCCGCCCAAATTGCTCCGACCGTCGGTATTGTAATCTAGCAGTCAGATCGATACCCTTGATTTTTGTGCTATTTTATCATTCAAGTTGCATCCTGTGGACCTATTTTAGTCTTTGCAATAGGCCCATGTTACATTAGCTACATTACTGCCGGCATCATAACACATGACAAGAGATATGGCATTTTGTATAAAGTATGCACTGTGAAAGTGAATGGCTCTAACCACATTTACCAATTCGAAATTGTTGAAAGGAATCAAAGCAGTCACAATGAATGCCCTAAGGGTGGAGGGGATGGAGGGCTTGGGGTGTTATACTACCAACATTGCACATAAAACCTGGTCTGGAAGGAGACAGTGACATCAGGTTGTCTCTCATTCACTTCTAGGCTTTCTACTGAGATAGACAGGTGTTCCAGTGTGAGGTGGTTCTGAGTATGGGTGCTGGGACGAGAAGGCCCCTTGAATCGTGCACAGGTGATATCTCCTGCCTGAGTGCCCAGTTGAAGAAGAAACTGGCATCCTGACTGGTCTTCTGGTCCTGGTGTCATGGCAGAGGCTTAGGCCTGTCCCTGATAATGTGAGGAACATAGTTTGCCCTCTGAAGAGGCGCATGGCCTCAAACAGCGGACTACTGTCCCTGTCATGGGTGCATCACATAAAGCAGTGGTGGCACATGCCATATTTTTGACTATCTTGTATCCAGACCTTTTTTTGTTTCAGAGAGCGCTCAGTTTACTAATCCCTAATATGTAAAGTTCCATTGTAAAGTCCAGTACATGGTAATGGCATTGAGTATGCATGTGGTGTTCAGGGCTTTTTGTGTGTATGAGTCTGAATGAGGTGACAAGACAGAGGGCACGACTTCTAGAAATTTGAAGGTGGTGCATAAGTATAAATGCGAGTTATAACTATGACTTATAGTAATTTGAACGTGGTGCGCAAATGACAAATTGAAGTTATAACTCTAACTTTAAAATTTCTAATGTTTGTGTAGTTTGTTTGGTTTGTGTACAAAAAAGAAATCAAGTTTTCCTAACTATATCTTACCCTTAACCTTTGTTTCATTAAATGGAGTGTGGTACAGAACAGTGGAGGATAGTGCTGTAAAGTATACTGTTGTACAGTATAGTGTCGTAGAGTAGAGTGGAGTAGAGTGGAATGAGGCACACTAAAGTGGCATAGAGCGTAGTGGCATAGAGCGTAGTGGCATAGAGCGTAGTGGCATAGAGCGTAGTGGCATAGAGTGGAGTGGCAAAGAGTGGAGTGGCAAACAGTGAAGTGGGATAGAGTAGAGCGGCGTACAGCAGAGTGGCATATAGTGGACTGATGTACAAAGAAACAGCGTATAGTAGAGTGGCATATAGCGGAGTGGAGTACAGTGGAGTGGTATAGGGTGGGATATCATACAGTGGAGAGTGGTACAGTGGATTTGCATACAGTGGAATAGTGTAGAGTGGGTTTGCGTACAGTGGAGTGCCATAGATTGGAGTGTTGTACAGTGTAGTGGCATACATTGGAATAGCGTATACTGGGATACCATACAGTGCAGTAGCGTACACTGAAGTATGATTGAGTAGACCCGCATACAGTGCAGCGGTGTAGACTGGAATAGCGTAGAGTGGAGTGGCATAGAGTGGCAAGGCGTACAGTCGAGTAGTGTAGAGTGGACTTGCATAGAGTGGGGTGAGGTACAGTGTAGTGGCATAAAGTCGAGTAGCATAGAGTGGCGTGCAGTGGAGTGGCGTACAGCAGAATAGTATACACTGGAGTGTGGAAGAGCGGAATAGCGTAGACTACAGTTGAGTATAGTGAAGTAGCATAGAGTGGAGTGCCGTACAGTGGAGTAGTGTTTTGTTTAGAGGCATTAAGTCCAGTGATGTACAGTGGAGTGGCATATAGTGGAATAGCATAGAGTACAGGGTCATACAGTGGAATAGCTTAGACTGTAGAAGCGTAGAGTGTAGTGACATACAGTGAGGTGGCATACAATGTAGTGTTGTACAGTGTAGTAGTATACAGTTAATTGTGGCATAGTGGAGTGGGGTATAGTGCTGTTGAGCATAGTGGAGTGCCGTTGAGTGGAGTGGCATCTAGTGGAATAGCGTAGAGTGTAGTGATGTACCATGAAGTGGCACGGAGTGGCATGGCATAGAGTAGCATAGAATGTAGTGTCAGAGTGGAGTAGCATACAGGGGAATAGCGGACAATGGAGAGGTGTAAAGTGGAGGGACGTATAGTAAAGTGGCATAGAGTGGAGTATAATAGAATAGTGGGGTGTATAATAGCATAAAGAAGAGCAGAGTAGCATGGAGTGGCCTAGAGTAGAGTGAGGTGGAGTATAGAAGAGTGGCATACAGAGGACTAGCATACATTGTAGTGGTGTATAATGGACTGCCATAAAGGGGAATGGTGTAGAGTGGAATAGAGTAGAGTGGAATAGAGTAGAGTGGAGTGGTGTAAAGTGAGGTGTCAGAGTGGAGTGTGTTAATTGAAACAGACGTAGCGTGAAAGTGTGTGAATGAATGTAAATGTCACGTGGCAGGAATATACATCATGATGTGTAAATGTTCATTTTTGTTAGAGGCCTAGAGTTGAGTGGGGTGGAGTACAGTGGAGTGGTGTATAGAGGATTAGCATACAGTGTAGTGGTGTATAATGGACTGACCTAAAGTGGAATAGTGTAGTATCTGAAAAATAGTGTAAGTAGCACTAAAAGTATAACTTAAAAAAATTAACTTATATATTGTGCCGCGTTATACCGTGGTATGTTCAAGGAATACAACAGTACATGGGGCTTTGAAGTGAATATGTGATGTGCTAATTGCTGTGTTTACCAAAGGTAAAAAGCAGTCATGTAATTTTTATCATAGTTTTGCTGGTTTCTGCGGTCTGTGTTTCACTGCATTCTGGGTTAGGGTATTACTAATAGGTAAGTATTAGGTTTTATTGATGTTCACTATCTATTACCACTTTATTTAAGTGGTAATAGATGGAGATTTTTATTTAGACATTTCTATACATTTTCTAGGTGTATAGGGTGAACTGAACTTTTTTTTAAGAAGTGCAATAATTTGTAGGTACATGAATAATATTAACATTAATGAAAATAATTGTAGAAAACATATTAAAAACATATAACACAATTAGGTAAATAAATAAAAATAATATAAAAATATACATTTTAAATAAAAATAGATTTTTTAAACAATAATAAACATAAAAAGATATATATAATTTAAAACATATAACAGCAAGTAAAAGAAACAGCAAAAATAAATTAGCCAACTCCTATTAAAATTAAAGTATGAAATGTGTTGCGCTTGAACGGTGTTACATTTACTATTCCTACTCAACATAAACAAACTCATTGAAAATATTGGACTTTAACCTTCGATCTAAGCAACAGTACAGAAATGTTTGGATTTCGGAGAGGTTAGATTTACCATCCCACTGTTATTTAAGCAACCCAAGAAAAAATGTTGGACTTCAGAGAGGCTACATTTACTATTTCACTCCAATGTAAGCAACACTACGGAAAGTATTGGACTTCAGAATGGTTGGAATTACTATTCCCACTCTGATCTAGGCAAACGTAGGGAAGAATTTGGATTTAGGGAGGGATTAGCGTTACTATTTTCACTCCAGTCTAAGCAACAGTAACAAAAGTGTTGGACTCTTGACAGGTTAGATTTGCTACTCCCACTCCAATCTAAGTAACACTGGGGAAAGTGCTGGACTTCAGAGGGGTTCAATTGACAATTTTCACTCCAGTCTAAGCAACAGTAGGGAAGGTGTTGCACTTTTGAGCGGTCAAATTTACTGTTCCATTCCACCCGAAGCAAAAGCAGGAAAACTGTTGAATTTTAGAGAGGTTAGTTTTACTGTTCCCACTGCAATGCACGCAAAGCTTGGAAAGTGTTGGACTTCGGAGGCATTAGATTTACTATTCCCTCCCCAATATATACAACAGAAGGAAAAGCATTGGACTTAAAAGGGGTTAGATTTACTACTCTCACTCCATCCTGAGCAACAGTAGGGAAAGCGTTGGACTTTGAAAGGGTTAGATTTACCATCCCCACTCCAATTAAGCAACAATAAGGAAAGCATTGGAATTGGATGAGCTAGATTTACTATTCCCACTCCAATCTAAGCAACAGTAGGGAAAGTGTTAGACTTCAGAAAGGTTACATATACCATTCCAACACAGTCATTTAAAAATATATATATCTAAAAGCATAATATGATTAACCATATTTAAACCTCAAAAATATATATTTGATAAATTAAATAAGATGCAAAATGTATTATAAATATACAAAATAAATGTATAAATAAATAAAATATTGAAATAAGCATACATAGAATTCACTTCTCTCGCTACTACTGAACAAATACCACAAACACCAAAAAGATAAATTGAAATATAAATAAAGCAAGAATACAATTAACATAAAAGAAACATATAAAAATAATAAATGATAAATACAATATGGACTTGTTCATGAATATTAATTGTTTCTTACATAGTCTAAGTAAAACAACAATTTTACATATTAAATAATCAAGGAAATAATTATATAATTTATAAATTAAATATTGATATAACATAAAACAAAGAACTATTTTCATTTAAATAATATCTCACTCTATTCCCCTACAAACCGTACAACACGCTACTAAATTATAGATGACTAATTATACTATACAAAATATTAATAAAAAATCCAAAATTAAACCCAAATAAATGAAAGAACAATAAAAAAAATGGAAACATTTACATAAGAAACAATTAAGTATTTAATTTACCTTATATCACTTAACATTAAAAAACAATTATTTAAAATGTATTTAACTTACCATCATATTCCCCTACAAACTAAATAACCGCTACTAAATTACAAACTACTAATAACATTAAAAAAATTAAATTACACAATGAAAATTACAAACTATATTAAAAAAGACAATTATACTAATATTATTAGTATATACATATTCAAATAAATCAGTGTTTATTACAACTATATTAAAGTACAGAATATTAATTACAATTTTCTTCATAACGATATTGTATAATGGTATGATAAAACCTGTACTCTTACTTTTGATATTCTGTCCCACTATATTTTTGCAGAGGTGATATTTTTGACAACATGTTTATGTCACATGATATTTTTGAATCAATATGTTTTATTGACCATATTCAACATGCGCCCATTTTGAAAATGTCCCTTTTCACATAAAAAGTATAGTTATACAACTATAAGTGAATTTCTCTACTCCGGTAAAAAGGTATCACAAACCTAACTGAAAAATGTGTGTTTAAGACTCTATGTACAAAATGCCCACTCCTGAAAACATGTTTTTCAACTTTGTGAAGGACTCCTATCTTTAACATGGGCACATTTTAAGGATTCTTTTTGCACAAAAACAGCTAGTGCATGACTATTAAATTATGTTCCTCTATTCCTGAACAAAGGATTCACCAGCCCATTTTAGGAAGCCTAGTTGTATACCCCACACACACCGATGTACAACACTTGGCCTCACTCCTCAAAAATGTTTTTGTTAACATTGCAAAAGACTCCTATAATTAAAGTAGGAGCATTCTGAGGTTTATATTCCCATGAAAAAGACAGCTGTACATCAGCCAAAGTAACTTTCTGTACACTTACACAAGAAACATACAAGTTCAATTCAGGAATACAATTTGTAAGACTCTTGTATATGATTTGGCCTTCAAATAAGACCTTAAACACTGAGAAAGTCTGTTGTAGTTGACTGGACACTTCTGAGAAGGTGCCTTTTTCCATGAAGTAGGCTGTTGCACCACGCGGCCAAACTACCTTTCTCTACTCTGGTACAAAAAACACAAGCCTGGTTTAAGAATTTCTATTCTACACTCCAAATATTAAAGGTTGGTTCTCAAATGGATGTTTCAACTTTGTGAAAGTTTCCCATGTTTCACCTGGGCGCATTTTGAGAATGTGTCTTTTCCCATAAAAAGGTGGATGTACCACTGCCAACGTGACGTTTTTTCTCTACTCTTGCACAAAGGACAGCTAGCCCCATTCTGGAAACCCACTTACAGAATTCATGCTTCCAAACACAGTAAATGTTTTAAGTTTGTTAAACAAGGTTTGTGAACATATATACGTATTTATTGAGTGTGAGCCTGGGTAGCTAGAAAGAGCCCCAAGAGCAGGTAGAAGAAATACTTTGAGAGAAAAAAGAGCTTTATGAGGAGAGGACCATTACATTCTCGAACTATAGAGACAGAAATGATAAAGATGTGGCAGTTCTTAAATCTATTTCTCAATTGTAATAATCCTAAAGGGTCAGAATGAATCAGCATGGGGAGTTTATTGCAATCACAAATACAGTTTTATCGTCCTGATGGAGACTAGATTTCATAAGATGGCAGCTAGAAAAGAGAATCAGAATTCAGATAGTTTGAGTTTTAAGGAAGTGTGGACCTTCCTGGAGGTACACAGTTTAAATCAGTAAATGCTGTGCTTGAATTGGGATTGATAGATATGGGATAATTCCAGTCTATCTCTGGTGGTGGCTTAAGTACCACGATTATCACATCACATCAGCTCATGTGTATATATAAAGTACACATTCACATCTATGGGTATCTTGGTGGTGACTACCATATGTTTATTGTTATCCAAGTAAATGGTACTTATTGTATGAACCTTGCAAGTATGAAAGGCTGAGTGGAAACACGAGAATCCAAACATGTGAGAGAGAGGTGAAACACATATCCCTCAGGAAGATTCATTAGTTTAATAAGCCACCAGACTAATATGATCCATATGGGTTCTTCAAAATCCCTATCATTACACACATCACTGTGGAGACTTGAGCATAACTATAATCGCACACTATCTCTGTGCAATCTCTCTGTGCATACCTATAATCACACACTATCTCTGCGGGGACCTGTGCATCCCTATAATCACACACTATCTCTGTGGGGACCTGGGATTGTCCATTATAACACACTATCTCTGTGGGGACCTTGGCATGTCTATAATCACATTCTATCTCTGTGGGGGCTTGTACATCCCTATAATCACACACTATGGGGCCGATTCCGGCCGGAAATCTCCCCGACCGAGCCGGACCCGGAGAGAATTCCGACCGAATCGGACCCTAGCAGTCCGACCAAACGAGTACGATGTGCACGCATGCTATCGGACTCGAGTCGGTCGGACTCCCATTGAAGTCAATGGGAGCCTGTCGTACAACGCGTACGCGGGCTCCCATTGACTCAATGGGTGCGAGGCGGACAAGGGCGCCCCCTACAGCGTGTACGCGTCCATGCGCATCACGGCGTACATGCACAGGTAGGGGGGACCCATGGGTCCCCCCTGTGTGCAACTCGCGCGCCTACGCGTACAGGGGGGTCCGACACAGACCCCCAAAGTCTGGCTCTGACAGCTTTTTCGAGCCGGACGGCGCGAGTCGATCGGACTGCTCGCGGCACGCATCGTACTTACCCGGCCGGGGAACGTCTCCATAGCGCGGTGCGAGTCGTGTCCATGCGAGTCGGTCGGAGCGTGTTGAAGCCACGTTCGAGTCGGTCGGCGATTTCGCGGGTGCTTGCATCGTACTCGCTCGGCCGGACCCACGTACGATTCGGTCGGGAAACAGGGCTCCGAATTGGATCCGGTGAATCCGAATCCGATTCGGAGCACTACCGGCCGAGATCGGAATCGGCCCCAATATCTGTGGGAACCTGGGCATGCGTATAATCACACACTATCTCTGTGGGGACCAGGGCATGTTTATAATCACACACTATTTCTGTGGGGACCTGGACATCAATATAATCAAACAATATCTCTGTGAGGACCTGGGTATTTCTTTAATCACACACTATCTCCGTGGGGACCTGGGCATGTCTTTAATCACACACTATCTCTGTGGGAACCTGGGCATATCTATATTCACACACATTCTCTTTGACGACAATGGTAATAGTATAGTCACACACCATCTCTGTGGGGACCTGGACATCTCTATAATCACACACTATCTCTGTGGGCACCGGTGCATGTCTATTATCACACACTATCTCTGTGGGGACCTGGACATCCCTATAATCACACACTATCTCTGTGGGAACCTGGGCATGTCTATAATCACACACATTCTCTTTGACGACCATGGTAATACTATAGTCACACACCATCTCTGTGGGGACCTGGACATCTCTATAATCACACACAATCTCTGTGGGGACCAGGGCATGTCTATTATCACACACTATCTCTGTGGGGACCTGGGCATGTCAATAATCACACACTATCTCTTTAGGGACAGTGGTAATGCTATAATCACACACTATCTCTGTGGGGACCTGGACATCAATATAATCCATTACACACTGTCTTTGTGGGAAATTAAACATGAGTGCTATCACACACTATCTCTGTGGGGACCTGTGCTTCGATATAATCCCACAATATCTCTGCAGGACTTGAGCATGACTATAATCACACACTATCTGTGACTCCACCTCAGCATCACTATAATCACAGACTATTTTTGCAGGAATCTGAGCATGACTTATATAATACACCATTTCTCCAGGAACCTGAATATATCTATCATAACCCACTTTATATAGGGAGTTGAACATGACTATCATAACACTTTTTATATGGGGACTTGAATATGATTGTAACCACACACTATCTCTGTGAGGACCTGGGTATATCTTTAATCACACACTATCTCCCTGGGGACCTCGGCATGTCTTTAATCACACACCTTCTCTTTGATGACCATGGTAATACTATAGTTACACATCATCTCTGTGGGGACATGGACATATCTATAATCACACACTATGGGGGCGATTCCGATTTCGGCCGGAAGGGCACCGAACGATGGTCGGAGCCCTTCTGACCGAATCGGAACGTGCCGCTCGGATTCCTTTCCGACCGAGCCATTCCGATGGGCTCGGTCGGAAAAGAATCCGACTCGGATTTCCAGATGGCTCACGACGGGTTCGGAGAGCCCGTCAGCCATCCGGAAATCCCTCTGTACTCCCCCGGCTGCCTCTTTGCGACCGAGGGAGTACGATGGCAGTTTTTCACTGCCTTTTCGTGCCGGTCTTTCTGGCATGAAAAGGCAGTCGGTCACTGTCTTTGGGGGCCCCCAGTGGGACCCCCATGGGTGCAAGGTCGCCGAATGGCGGCCTGGAGGCACCTATGGTGCCCCTCTGTTGAACCCTGCACCCGGTGGCAGGCACCTTGGGGTGCCGGCCACAGGGTGCAGGGTTGAACTGCACCCCTGCTTTCTCCAATGCCAGCATGCATTCCGTCTGGAATGCATGCTCCCATTGTGGGAGATACGAGTGCGACCGAACAGGGTTCGGTCGCATCGTACTGCCTGGGCCGTAACCGACGACAGCAGGTCGGTCGGTTACTGCTCCGGACCGATGTCGGACGGACCTGAGTCCGTCCGACATCGGAATCGGCCCCTATATCTGTGGGAACCTGGGCATGTGTATAATAACACAGTATCTCTGTGGGGACCAGGGCATGTCTATAATCACACACTGTCTTTGTGAGGACCTGGGTATATCTTTAATCACACTCTATCTCCGTGGAAACCTGGGCATGTCTTTATTCACACACCGTATCTGCGAGAACCTGGGCATGTCTATAGTCACACACATTCTCTTTAACGACCATGATAATAGTATAGTCACACACCATCTCTGTGGGGACCTGGGCATGTGTATAATCACACACTATCTCTGTGGGGACCGGGGCATGTCTGTAATCACACACTATCTCTGTGGGGACCTGGACATCCCTATAATCACACACTATCTCTGTGGGGACCTGGACATCCCTATAATCACACACTATCTCTGTGGGGACCTGGACATCCCTATAATCACACACTATCTCTTTAGGGACAGTGGTAATGTTATAATCACACACTATCTCTGTGGGGACCTGGACATCAATATAATCCATTACACACTGTCTTTGTGGGAAATTAAACATGAGTGCTATCACACACTATCTCTGTGGGGACCTGTGCTTCGATATAATCCCACAATATCTCTGCAGGACTTGAGCATGACTATAATCACACACTATCTGTGACTCCACCTCAGCATCACTATAATCACAGACCATTTTTGCAGGAATCTGAGCATGACTTATATAATACACCATTTCTCCAGGAACCTGAATATATCTATCATAACCCACTTTATATAGGGAGTTGAACATGACTATCATAACACTTTTTATATGGGGACTTGAATATGATTGTAACCACACACTATCTCTGTGAGGACCTGGGTACATCTTTAATCACACACTATCTCCGTGGGGACCTCGGCATGTCTTTAATCACACACCTTCTCTTTGATGACCATGGTAATACTATAGTTACACATCATCTCTGTGGGGACATGGACATATCTATAATCACACACTATATCTGTGGGAACCTGGGCATGTGTATAATAACACAGTATCTCTGTGGGGACCAGGGCATGTCTATAATCACACACTATCTCTGTGGGGACCTGGACATCCCTATAATCACACACTGTCTTTGTGAGGACCTGGGTATATCTTTAATCACACTCTATCTCCGTGGAAACCTGGGCATGTCTTTATTCACACACCATATCTGCGAGAACCTGGGCAAGTCTATAATCACACACATTCTCTTTAACGACCATGATAATAGTATAGTCACACACCATCTCTGTGGGGACCTGGGCATGTGTATAATCACACACTATCTCTGTGGGGACCTGGACATCCCTATAATCACACACTATCTCTGTGGGGACCTGGACATCCCTATAATCACACACTATCTCTTTAGGGACAGTGGTAATGTTATAATCACACACTATCTCTGTGAGGACCTGGACATCAATATAATCCATGGCACACTATCTTTGTGGGGAATTAAACATGAGTGCTATCACACACTATCTCTGTGGGGACCTGTGCTTCACTATAATCCCACAATACCTCTGCAGGACTTAAGCATGACTATAATCACACACTATCTGTGACTCCACCTCAGCATCACTATAATCACAGACCATTTTTGCAGGAATCTGAGCATGACTTATATAATACACAATTTCTCCAGGAACCTGAATATTTCTATCATAACCCTCTTTATATAGGGAGTTGAACATGACTATCATAACACTTTTTATATGGGGACTTGAATATGATTGTAACCACACACTGTCTCTGTGAGGACTTGAACATAACTACAACTATACACTATCACTGAGGGGAACTAGAATATGAATATAATCACACTCTTTTTCTCTATGGGGACTTGAGACTGATTATAATTAAATACTATATCTGTGGGGACCTGGGCACAACTGTAATGACATACTATTTATGCATGAATGTAAGCATAAGTATCATTGTACACTATGGAGCACTTGAACATGACTATCATAACACTCTATGTGGGGACTTAAACATGATTATAATCACACACTATCTATGCGGGGACTTGAACATGACTAATCACACACTGTCTCTGTGGGGACCTGTGAATTACTGTAATAACACACTGTTTCTTCATGAACTGCAGCATGACAATCATCGTGCACTATCTCTAGGGGTACTTGAACATGACTATGACCAAACCCTATATCTCTAGGAACCTGGGCATGACTATAATAATCAGACACCATATTTTGGATGATTTGAGTATGACTATAATGACAGGGAACCAGGGCATCAATATAATCATGCACTATCTCTGTGGGGGCTTGAAAATGACTATCATAGCACACTACCTCTGTCAGCTTTAGAACATTTCGCACACCATATCTTTGGGGACTATTATTGTACAGCTATTCCATGATAATGGTGAAGTTGATGCAACAAAAAGGTAATCTCAACTTGGTTTTCCCATCTGACTACACTGCATGCTCTTTGGCCTTTACAGGAATTTAACTATTCATTGTTTTCTTATCCCTTAATGTTTGTGAGAACTCAGCAAAAGACTAGATATCTGTAAATCCCTTTCCGTGGACTTTAGATACTATATTATTCTACTGAGAAATGCATTATCATCAAAATCAATTTGCTGGATGCTCATAGGACACAGAGGCATTCATATATGTTGACACTATCATGAAGCACAGAAAAACAACATTTAGCCATTTGTTTGTGAATGTATTCAATCAGAAATGATAATTATTGAGTAAGTCCCCACAAGGATGGTAACGCATGTTCAAGTCCCCACAAAGATGGTTCTGTGCGCGCAAATAAATAGCAATATATTTGCAGATTTGAAGCAGGTCCTATATAATGAATTTTTTCTTACTATTTTTCTGTCATTGGTATGTTTTTAAAACATTGGGAAAGGTTAGTCCCCACAAGGCAGGTGTTCACACAGAGTCCCCACAAGGATGGTAACACGTGTATGTGTGTAGCTGTATGAGAAAGAGGGTGGTTGTGTCAGTAACGGTATGGGTGTGTGAGTGAGTAAGTCAGTGGTTGTATGAGCAACTGACTGCATGTGTCCGTGAATGTATGGGTGAGTGAGTAGGTCTGTCAGTGACTGTATGGATTAATGAGTGAGTGGGTGTAGTAAATTGTACGGTTGTGTGAGTGCATGTGTTAGCAGCTGTATAGGTGACTGAGTGGATGTATAAGTCACTGTTTGGGTGAGTTAGTGGGTGTGTGAGCGGCTGTATAAGTGTGTGAGTGGCTATGTTAGTAGCTGTATGGGTGAGTGACTGGTTGATTTAGTGACTGTATGGCTGAGTGAGTCAGTGTGTCAGTAACAGTATGGGTGAGTAAGTGCGTGTGTTAATGTCTGTATGGGTAAGTGAGTGGGTGTGCTAATGAATGTATAGGGTTGAGACTGGGTGTGTGAGTGGCTGTATAGGTGAGTAAGTGGCTGTGTTAGTATGCATATAGGTGAGTGAGCGGCTGTGCTAGTATCAGCATAGGTGAGTTAGTGGCTGTGTTAGTGACTGTATGGCTGAGTGAGTGGATGTGTTAGTGACTGTATGGGTGAGTGAGTACGTGTGTCAGTGATTGTGTGGGTGAGGGAGTAAATGGGTGTTTGGACAGGCAGTATGGTTGAGTGAGTTTGTGTGTTAGTACCTGTATGGTTGGGTCGCTGGGTGTGTCATTAACTGTATAGATTTGTGACTCGGTGACTAAGTGGCTGTATAGGTAAGTGAGATGCTGTATTATTAGTTGTATGGGTGAGTGAGTGGCTGTGTTAGTGTCAGTATGGCTGAGTTAGTGGGTGTGTCAGTGACTGTATGGGTGAGTGAGTGGCTGTGTGAGTGGCTGTATGAGTCAGTATGTTAGTAGCTGTATGGGTGAGTGGGTATTTTAATAGCTGTATTGGTGAGTGAGTGTGTGAGTGAGTGTATGGCTGAGTGAGTGCATGTGTTACTAGCTGTGTGGGTGAGTGAATGAGTGTGTCAGTGACTGTATAGCTCTGTGACTGGGTGTGGGAGGCTGAATAGAGGAGTGAGTGGCTGTATTAGTAGCTGTATGGGTGAGTGACTGGGTGTGTTAGTGACTTTATGGCTGAGTGAGTCGTTGTGTCATTAACAGTATGGGTGAGTAAGTGTGTGTATTAGTTTCTGTATGGGTGAGCGAGTGGGTATGTCAATGACTGTATAGGTGTGTGGCTGGGTATGTGAGTGGCTGTGTAGGTAAGGGAGTGGCTGTGTTAGAATGCATCTAGGTGAGTGAGTGGCTGTGCTAGTATCAGGATAGGTGAGTGAGAGGCTGTGTTAGTGACTGTATGGCTGAGTGAGTTGATGTGTCCATGACTGTATGAGTGAGGGAGCATGTGTGTCAGTGACTGTGTGGGAGAGTGAGTGGGTGTGTCAGTGACTGTATGGCTGAGTGAGTGAGTGACCGGGTGTGTGACAGGCTGTATGGTAGAGAGTGTGTGTGTTAGTAGCTGTATGGGTGGGTGACCAGGTGTGTCATTGACTGTATAGATTTGTGACTGGGTGAGTAAGTGGCTGTAAAGGTAAGTGAGAGGCTGTATTACTAGTTGCAAGGGGGAGTGAGTGGCTGTGTTAGTGTCAGTATGGTTGAGTTAGTGAGTGTTTCAGTGAACATATGGGTGTGTGAGTGGCTGTGTGAGTGGCTGGATGAGTGGGTATGTTAGTAGCTGTATGGGTGAGTGGGTGTTTTAGTAGCTGTGTAGGTGAGTGACTGAGTGTATTGGTGAGTGAGTGTATGGTTGAGTGAGTGTATGGTTGCATGAGTGCATGTATTACTAGCTGTATGGGTGAGTGAATGACTGTATCAGTGACTATAGCTGTGTGACTGGGTCTGAGAGGCTGTATAGGTGAGTGAGTGGCTGTGTTATTAGCTGTATGGGTAAGTGGGTATGTTAGTGTTTGTATGAATGAGTGAGTGTGTCTGTTATTAACTGTATGGGGGAGTAAGTGGGTGTTTCAGTGGCTGAATATGTCTGTGAGTGGGTATGTGAGTGCCTGTATGGGTGAGTGAGTGCATGTGATAGTATATGTATTGGTAACTGACTTGGTATGTTATTCATTGTGTTGGTGAGTGCGTGGGCCTATAAGTGGCTGAATGGGTGGGTGACTGGGCATATGAGTGGCTCCATTGATGTGTGTCTGGATGTTGCAGTGGCTCTATAACACTGAACCTTGGTGTATACCTTGACAATGTGAGTTTGTAGAACTACACAGAAAGAAGTAATTAAGAAATTACTTTACTCCAATAGATGATGTCATTCATCTGTGATTTAAAAACATAAAGAACATAAATATAAGTTAGCATTATTTCTTGCAAAATTCCATGACAAAGTTTTAGTTTCCGCAATGCATAAGTTCATACTATTAACCGAACACTAGACACTTCTTATGCTGCAATAGTGTTTCACATTATAGTAAAATATTTCATTTTCCCTTTTTCGCGGTTCTCAGCTTTTATTCTTATACACCATAATCAATGTAGTGTATACAATTTCATCCTTGAACAGTGGGGAAACAACAATCTTAAAGATTGTAAAAAAAAACTTTCTCATTTGAGCATCTGCTCTCTTTCTTTTGTAAATTAAATGTTGCTGCCTTTTCCATCATTTGCAAATAAAATGGCATCTGGTGGCAGTGAAGATCAATTATGAATTAAAAAGAGGGGGACCAGGAGCCAGATTAAGGTCCAGTACCCGTGCTCCTCACTATAATTGACACGTCTAATCAGTGTGGGTACTTTTTCCTATGTAAAGAGGGTATAGAAAAAGTTAAAGAAAAGGATCTTCCTTATTTAGAAGTGTTGCCCTCACACACCTATGTGGGTATCATGCTTCATCACCGGGCATTTTGCTCCTCGTGGGGCCGGCACTGCAATTCCCCACCGCCATGCGAGATGGCTCTTTGTCGGAGATCTTTTCTTGTATCAGCCGTGAAGGTGCATGCAGGTGTGTGGGGTATAATGTGTAAGGTGGAGAGTGTGATCTTAAAATTACCTAAAGGAGATCAAATTTTATTCAGAGACCCTTCGGCAAGGTTAAAAACTAAGATGCGGTAGTGTGCGCAAGGTTATGATACGCCACTACTCAGTGAGTGTGTTGTAGTGAACTATCGTGGTTTCACTATTCAGGTCGACGTGTTTCATGCTATGTTGGTCCAGTACTGGATCCCTAGCATTTCTTTAGGACCAAAAAATATGTTCCCTACCCCTGAATTAGGGTGGGTATCTAGAGCCTTATTATACTCAATCCCTGGTAGTGATACATAGAGGAAGAAGTACCCACAGTGATTAGACAAGTGAAGATCAGTTGCCACACCCTATTGATCACTGTTCTTTGGAGGAGCAACCCCCAGCAAAGCGGCAATCAATTGCATGGGAAGATTTTCACCATCCCCTCTAGACAAAAGAAAGTGCTGGCAAAGCACGTGAAGTGCTCTTTATGTGACAAAACCCTCCATAAGGGTACATTTTACAGATATTCATGTGGCACAACAAGTATGTTGAAACATCTAAAGATCTACCACTCCAAGCACTCTTGAAAAAGAAAAAGAACAAAACATAAGTTAGTATTACATTTAGAAAGGTCCAGGGTAAAAACAGTACACATTGCTTATGCTGTAATAGTATGTCACATTATAGTAAACCATTTAATTTTTCCTTTTTTTCTGCTCACAGCTTTTAACTTGTACACCTTAATCTTTGTCTTACCTCTTAAGCACACAGCACCCTGCCCAATGGCCTACGTACACCCTACCTTAGGAACAACTTATATGTAGTACAAGGGAAGTTTAAAGCTTGGAAAGGAGTTTTAAATGTCAACTCCACCTAGCAGGAAAACTGCACACACAGGCTCTGTATTAGCTGGCCCAACACATATTTTTAGGGCTACTTGTCTGCATGGGTGATTAGAAGTATCACTACTTTAGTACATATTTAAATAGTATATCAGTTCCACTCTGAGAGTGTCACTTGATGTGTAAGTGACTATGCCCTTATATAACTAGCTGTCTTAGTATCTTTATGGGTCTCAGTATGTGTATGTACCTGGCTGTATTAGTGAGCATTGGGGTAAATAACTGTGTTTGTAACTGGCTCTGTTATTGCTGCATACATTAGTGCTGTATGGGCATGTGACTGAATGTATAAGTGCCTCTGTCTCTGTCTGACTGGGTGGGTGGGTGAGTGCCTCTATGCTTTTGTCAATAGGTATGTGAGTCACAATATGGGTGGTACGCAGTTTAAAATGCCAACTGAACCTGGCAGTCAAACTGTATAGACAGCCTCTGCATAAGAAAGCAGGCCTCCTATTTAGAGGTCTAGTAGTCTGGATGAGTAAAAAGGAGTATCACTACTTCAGTACTCATCTAAATAAGTGTATCAGTCCCTCTCTGGCTGTGTCACTAGGTGTGAAAGTAACTAAGTCACAATGTCTTCATATCTATATAAGTGGCTGTATATATTACTTACTTCCCTCTATTACTTACTTGGTTTTATAAATGTGTACGCAACTACCTCTGTTACTGCTGTCTACATAAGTGTTGTATGGGTATGTCACTGGATATTTACATTGCTCTGTCTCTCTCTTACAGGCAAGGTAAGTAACTCTGCTTTTGTAACTATTTAAATAACTTGCACTATGGGTAAATAACTGCATATTTAACTATATCTAGGGTTTTCACCCTACACATAACAGTCAGTGAGACTTTAAAGTGCACATCTAACTCTCTAAGCACATACCACCCTGCCCTGAACTTACCTAAACCCTTCATTACCTTAGGGGTAACTAGTACATAATAAAACAAGGTTTAAAGCTATACACAGTAAAACAGAAGCTTAAAGCTCAGCAAGGGCATTTTTAATGCCAACTCGGCCATACAGTAAAACAACACACACACACTCTACAGTTCCAGAACAACATATGATTGAAGGACTTCTCACACACCTGCTGTCAGACCCAGACACTCACATACTCATTCACACACCCATAGAGACACTCACACACATTCATAAACCCACAAAAACAATCAAAACACCCACTCACTGATTTTCTCACTCACAAAACTAAATATATCATACACACTTTTATTAACATTATCTATACACATACCTTTACATTCATATTTTTTAAAACTACACTGTAATTCACATACCTGTAAATTGAGTTGGTTGATCAGGGTTTTGTATGCTCTCACTTACACTGTAGGCTCAGTATGAATGTAAAAACTAAATATAAGAATGGTACACCACTCTCATGCATAGCAACAATTAATGGCTACTTTTGCAACTTTGCTCTGAGTAATAATGGCGAAGATAGTAAATCAAACCATCCATTTCATATTTTACTTTTCTTAACCTACTTCTAATGCCAGTAGGTAGTTATAGGTATATCCTAGTTCCATAGGAAAAGCGTTTTCTGACTTGACTATATCTTTGGCGCCGTTCAATGAATGTTTGTGAAATTTTCCCCAAAAAGTTTGCCGGTGATTCTAGTTGTGAATGGAAAGTGTTGGGGTGATCCATCATGCGGAAGCTGAGATATATGTCATTTTCAATGTTTTTTTTCAGGGAATATATATATATATATATATACTTACCTGAGAACTTACCTGAGAAATTAATTTTCGCTGTAAAGGCATGCGTGTAAAATGTATATGCGTGATAAAGGCATAGGCTTGATATGGATGCGTGGTAAAGATATTGCATGGTAATGACCACACTGTAAAGGCTGTTTCTCCTGCACATGTGCATCCTTAGCTGTCGAGGGGACCAGAAGAGTCCATGGCCATTATGAATGTGCGCACACCTTTGCAAACTTGCTATGGTAATAACACAGGGTGTGTTTGCAATAAGAGTGATAGTTCAGTTCGACATGTGTGCTAAACAAAAGCTACTATTGTCATAGTGTTGCGCATACATGTGTCCCTTGTCCTTAGTTGTTTTAATGAATGACACATGCTGTCGAATAAAGCTATTTGAAATGAATGACTGGCAACGCATGCACGATTACACAAGCACAAACTTAGATGAAGTTAAAATCTCCTTTATTTGCAATTACTTTTATTATGTGGCTAAGTATATGGTGAGGGGATACTCAAGTGAGCTTCCCTATATTCCTATAGACAGTCTCAGAAGGACTAGTCCTAATTTACTAAGGTGTTTTCTATATTAAGACAATCTTATGGCTGTTTTAAGGTATAAAAGAATGACCTGTTTTACTAAAGGTTTTTCCCTAAGTTAAAAGAGCCTTAAAACTGCCAGAAAACAGTTGTGAAAATTTCGGGCCTGAATCTCAAAGGTTATTTCTAGGTTATTCCTAGTCTTAACAACATTTTATTTGTTATAGCGCTTCATTTCACACCTTGGCGTTTTCTAAGCTTGACACTTTTATCTAACTCAGTCGTACATGAGAAGGATGGAAGTCAGGCTGATTTGGCCTTGAATCAAGCTCATGACCTGCAAAATGTCAGCAACAAGCGTTTAACTCGGTGAGCCATAGTATGAAGACCAATTACTGTACATGCTCACTGACAATAATGTAGCCTATTTCATGCATGAGAATAAACGCATAGATGTTGTCACCCGTCATCCTATTAAGAGATTAAAGATACTATTGCACACATGAAGGCAAACAATCAATCATTCAGTGTTTGCTAAGTGCAACTACTCACCTGCGAGGGTCTCAAGGTGCTGGGGAGGGGGCTGCAGGTCCTGATAGGAGCTGCGGTTCAGTCGAAGAGCCAGGTCTTGAGATCCTGAGGCACATATTCCAAGCTGTATTTCTGACAAGCCCAGTGGAAACTAGCTACCTGTCCACATATTTATATTGAGTATTGCCTGTGGCGCACAAGGTTCTGCAGTGCCACCTGAATAACATGGCTCAATGCACAGTAAACAACAGCCATGTCAGACATTGACCATAGATAATCGCCTGAGTCCACCCAGTCTGATTATATAAACAAAACACAGAGCATTGCACACTCTCATAGCAGCCTTAAACCAATTTCGGATGTCAGTCACCGGTCTGCTTCCCCAGCCTGCCAAAATGATTTAGCTCAAGGGGAAATGAAGACTTTTTATGACCTTTATCAAGTCAGGCAGACCTCACAAATACATTGAGAAGTCTTCAACATAGCTCTTCCCTCCCGTTCATATAATTTCTCCACGCCACTCATGATAATTGTTAATAAAGTCATCATGCCGTAGACACATGCACCCTATCTTTCTATTGGTCTGGTGCATGATGTAGGCACAGGAATGTATAAATGCAGAGGTCAGAAGGAATGAGAGGAAAGGAACAAAAATACAGGATATTGCAGGTCCTCACAGTTCGAGAATAAGCATTAGATGCTCATTCAGTTCCTGGTCTCAGTACTTTGTCATGAGGTGTTTTGAACTTACTTAATGGGGATGCAGTCGCCCAAAACTACCCCTCCCCCTGGCAGTGGAGGTGAAAAGGCTATCTGAGTTGAGCAGATGATTGTTTCTGTGCAGGAAGGGAAACCTTCCTCCACAAAAACAATCACAAGAGGCTTTTTCCTCTTTCTAACTGTGCTGCAAGGAAAAACGAGGAGAAATAAAGATATTTCTCCTTGTTGTGCCTCCCTTACGCCTCCCATGGGGAGGTGTAAGTTTTTGGCATTGCCTCGGATTTACGATTTCTCATAAATCTGGGGCAGCGTCAAAAAGCCATGGATGTTGCTGTTAATACCCCCATCAACACCCATTGCATGCCCCTTTAACGCAATATTTATCAGGCAGCATTAAGCCAAAAAAAGTGGCTTAGTGCTACCTGATAAATATCGTGCAGGCTCCTGCGCAACGGAACATCACAAAAAGTGACGTTTCGGCGGCGCAAGGGGCCTCATAAATAAGGCCTTATGTTTTTTGCAACATTTTTGCGGTGCTTTGTTGACCCATATCTGATTTTCCTATACTCCAGAAACACTGAGGAGCCAGTTAATACACTTAACATTTTTGCTTGCCCCCACCTACCCTCCCTCCTTCCTCTGTTTGTGTTGCTTGCAGGCTGCAGCCACACCTGCCCTTCCACCTCTGTTCTCCTTGTAGCTTGCCCTTGTTGATCATCTGCTGTTGACAATGACCCTCCCACCATACCTCCCTCTGTTGTCTGTGCTGGACCTCTCACCAGTCCATGTTCCTTCGTTGCCCTCCACCCGCCATAACAAAAAAAAACCTCTCACACTGACACCAGTAGCCGCGTCATAGTAATTCATTTCCTTACACCCTCCATTGTCAGCATTGCACCCACACATGCCCTCCCAGGTCTTGCCTCCTGTCCCACCCTCCCTCCTGCCACTAATTAGAACCCGACTAGGGTACATGAGCAGCCGCACTGCAGTACGTCATGGCCAAAAAACACATTAACCTAACAGTTCTTGTCTCGTAGTTGAGACCTATTGACCAATGCTTGTTAACTCAGCCATTGAGTAGGTATTGATTTCTTTGGGTACTGTTACAAACACAGACATATCTTTAATATACAATTAGCTTTGGTTCACAAGTAAAGGCTCACATCCTCCCACTTTTTGCTGATAACAGAAACCGAGCAAGGCTGTGCTAAACAAGAATGTGGAATCCTTTATTTTGAAATATGAAGATGATTTTGGATTTGAATGCTGGGATGGGATTTCAATTTTAGAGATTACTTAACTCTAGAGTGCTTGTCAAAGGATTTATGCACAAATCGCAAGTTTTATCAGGTCAGCACATCCCGGTGGGTTAACAAGGCCTGCAACTCAGCTACAAGAGAACAGATAAGAAAGAGTCACAGCAGCTCCCTCCAATCATAAAACCGTAGGTAGCGTGGCGGAAGAAACCAAAGAATGCATGGATAATACTTGCGTGATTGCAAGAGTGTAGGAGTAATGTCTGGGTGTTTGAGGCATGCATGGGTACTGCCGGAGTGATTAATGGTGTGCATTGGTAATGCTTGGGTGAATTTGTAACAGCATGGGTAATGCCTGGGTGATTTTGTAAGTGCATGGGTAATGCCTGGGTGATTGCATGAGTGCAAGGGTAGTGCCTGGGTGATTGCAAGAGTGCAGGACTAATGTCTGGGTGATTGCAGGAGTGCATGGCTAGTGCCTGAGTGATTGCATGAGTGGAGAGGTAATGTGTGGGTGATTGGAGGAGTGCAGGAGTAATGTCTCAGTGATTGCATGAGTGCAAGGGTAGTGCCTGGGTGATTGGAGGAGTGCAAGGGTAGTGCGTGGTGATTTTGTAAGTGCATGGGTTATGCCTGGGTGATTGCATGACTGCAGAGGTAAATGTGGGTGATTGGAGGAGTGCATGGGTAATGCCTGAGTGATTACATGAGTGCAACAGTAGTCCCTGGGTGATTGGAGTAGTGCAAGGGTAGTGCGTGGTGATTTTGTAAATGCATGGGTTATGCCTGGGTGATTGCATGAGTGCAGAGGTAATGTGTGGGTGATTGGAGGAGTGCATGGGTAATGCCTGAGTGATTGCATGAGTGCAAGGGTAGTGCCTGGGTGATTGCAAGAGTGCAGGAGTAATGTCTTGGTGATTGCAGGAGTGCATGGGTAGTGCCTGAGTGATTGGAGGAGTGCAAGGGTAGTGCGTAGTGATTTTGTAAGTGTATGGGTTATGCCTGGGTGATTGCAAGAGTACAGAGGTAATGTGTGGGTGATTGGAGGAGTGCATTGGTAATGCCTGAGTGATTACATGAGTACAAGGGTAGTGCCTGGGTGATTGGAGGAGTGCAAGGGTAGTGTGTGGTGATTTTGTAAGTGCATGGGGAACACCTGGGTGACTGTATGAGTGCAGAGGTAATGTGTGGGTGATTGGAGGAGTGTATGGGTAATGCATGAGTGATTGCATGAGTGTATGAGTAATGCCTGGGTGATTGCATGAATGCATGGGTAGTGCCTGGGTGATTGGAAGAGTGCATGGGTACTGCCTGAGTGATTGAAGAAATGCATGGGTAATGCCTGAGTGATTGCATGAGTGCATGGGTAGCACCTGAGTGATTGGAGAAGTGCATGGCTAATGCCTGGGTGATTCCATAAGTGTAGGAGTAATGTCACGATGATTGAAGGAGTGCATGGGTAATACCTGGGTGATTGGAAGACTGTAGGAGTAATGTCTGGGTGATTGCAGGAGTGCATGTGTACTGCCTGAGTGAATAAAGGAGTGCATTGGTAATGCCTGGGTGATTTTGTAAGTGCATGTGTAATGCCTAGATGATTTTGTAAGTGCATGGCTAATGCCTGGGTGATTGCATGAGTGCAGAGGTAATGTCTGGGTGATTGGAGGAGTGCATGGGTAATGCCTGAGTGATCGAAGGAGTGCATGGGTAATGCCTGGGTGATTGGAGCAGTGCATGGGTACTGCCTGGGTGATTGGAGGAGTGCATGGGTACTGCCTAAGTAATTGAAGTAGTGCATGGCTAATGCCTGGGAGATTCTATAAGTGTAGGAGTAATATCTGGATGATTGAAGGAGTGCATGGGTAATGCCTGGGTGATTGCAAGAGTGCAGGAGTAATGTCTGGGTGATTGGAGGAGTGCATGGGTACTGCCTGAGTGATTAAAGGAGTGCTTTGGTAATGCCTGGGTAATTTTGTAAGTGCATGTGTAGTGCCTGCATGAGGGCAAGGGTAATGTCTGGGTGACTGGAGGAGTGCATGGGTACTGCCTAAGTGATTGAAGAAGTGCATAAGTAATGTCTGGGTGATTGCATGAGTGCATGGGTAGTGCCTGGGTGATTGGAGAACTGTATGGGTAATACCTGGGAGATTCCATAAGTGTAGGAGTAATATCTGGATGATTGAAGGACTGCATGGGTAGTGCCTGGGTTATTGCATGAGTGTATGCGTAGTGCCTGGGTGATTGGAGGAGTGTATGGGTACTGCCTGAGTGATTGAAGAAACGCATGGGTAATGCTTGAGTGATTGCATGAGTGCATGGGTAGTGTCTGGGTGATTGGAGAATTGCATTGCTAATGCCTGGGTGATCCCATAAGTGTAGGAGTAATGTCTGGATGATTGAAGGAGTGCATGGGTAATACCTGGGTGATTACAAGAGTGTAGGAGTAATGTCTGGGTGTTTACAGGAGTGCATGGGTACTGCCTGAGTGATTAAAGGTGTGCATTGGTAATGCCTGGGTGATTTTGTAAGAGCATGGGTAATGCCTGGGTGATTTTGTAAGTGCAGAGGTAATGTCTGGGTGATTGGAGGAGTGCATGGGTAAGGCCTGAGTGATTGAAGAAACGCATGGGTAATGCCTGAGTGATTGCATGAGTGCATGGGTAGTGCCTGGGTGATTGGAGAAGTGCATGGCTAATGCCTGGGTGATTCCATAAGTGTAGGAGTAATGTCTGGATGATTGAAGGAGTGCATGGGTAATACTTGCATGATTGCAAGAGTGTAGGAGTAATGTCTGGGTGATTGGAGGAGTGCATGGGTACTGCCTGAGTGATTAAAGGTGTGGATTGGGAATGCCTGGGTGATTTTGTAAGTGCATGGGTAATGCTTGAGTGATTGAAGGAGTGCATTATTAATGCCTGGGTGATTGGAGCAGTGCATGGGTAGTGCCTGTATGATTGGAGGAGTGCATGGGTACTGCCTGAGTGATTAAAGGTGTGCATTGGTAATGCCTGGGTGAATTTGTAAGAGCATGGATAATGCCTGGGCGATTTTGTAAGTGCATGGGTAATGCCTGGGTGATTGCATGAGTGCAGAGGTAATGTCTGGGTGATTGGAGGAGTTAAAGAGTAATGCCTGGGTTATTGCATGAGTGCAGGAGTAATTTCTGGGTGATTGGAGGAGTGCATGGGTACTGCCTAAGTGATTGGAGGAGTGCATGGGTAGTGGCTGGGTTATTTCATGAGTGCATGGGTAGTGCCTGGGTTATTGCATGAGTGCATGAGTAGTGCCTGAGTGATTGAAGGAGTGAATGGGTAATGCTTGAGTGATTGCGTGAGTGCAGGGGTAATGTTTAGGTGATT
Source organism: Calotriton arnoldi (assembly GCA_963921515.1). NCBI lineage: Eukaryota > Metazoa > Chordata > Amphibia > Caudata > Salamandridae > Calotriton > Calotriton arnoldi. The sequence goes on along the minus strand of CAWUFW010007856.1, from coordinate 843,528 downwards.
GGAGGAGTGTATGGGTAATGCTTGGGTGCATGAAAGACTGCATGGGTAGTGCCTGGGTACATAGAGGAGTGCATGGGTAGTTTCTGGGTGATTGGAGGAGTGCATAAGAAGTACCTGGGTGATTGCATGAGTGTACGGGTAGTGTCTGGATGATTGGAAGACTGTATGGGTAGTGCTTCAGTGATTGCATAAGTGCAGCAGAAGTGCGTGAGTACATGTATGAGTACATGGCTAGTGCCTGAGTGATTGCATGAGTGCTTGGGTATTGCCTGGGTGATTGGAGGAGTGCATGGGTAGTGCTTGAAAAAATGGATGACTGCAATAAAAGTGACTGTAAACATTACTTCATATTATTATGCTTATTACATTATTTCATCTTACCTTCTTTATTGAAATAGATGCCAAAATCAGTTAACCTATTATACAGTAGGTTTATTATAAACTAAATTTAAAATCTTTTCAAGCTTTAGTATTACTTTCTGTAAAAAACAAGAAGAAAAACTGTTATTACTTATAATATTATAGTTTTAAGAACACAACATCATTTTAGAATTACATAACATATTCAGTTTCCTTTTTGCTATTCTCAGATTCTACTGAATTTCACCATTCACAGTGATTTCAATGTAGATCATCATATAACAGCGGGGAAAGAAATACTATCAATGAGATTTAAAAAACAAACAAATCTGGGTTGAAAATATTTACAACAAGTTCAACTATCTGTTTACCTATCTACAGTTTCTAAATTATATTTTTCCACTACAATAAATCAAGTGTACATTTCTGAAATATACCTTCTCATTTACATCGCATATAATATAAAGATCAAATATATAAACTATTTCTTTCAAACACAATTTTGCAAATGAAATAACAACTAGCTTAAACAATAATTCAAACAGTATTTTTTCACATCTTCCCAATAGGCCGAATAATGTTTCCAAATCAATTTCCATTGAAAATATCCAAAATAAACTTATTTATTTGTGTTTATATCTTCCCAATGGGCCGAATGATGTTTTCAAAACTTTGGCCTCAAAAATATCATATATGAATCTGGTAATTCGAAAGGCAACCTACATTTGAATTGCAAATGGGCATCATTGCAATGTGTCTATCCTTTATTGCACTTTAAATACACAGTATAGTGTCCAGGTGTTGTAGTAGGTCCATCATGGAAAATAACAGCCACAGCCTTAAATGTTCTTCCTGAAATTGATAGTTGACTTGCCACAAACGTTTTAATTTTTGTTTCCAATTTTCTTCCATTTGCTCTACAACGTTGTAGCATTAAAATGACATATTTTCCAAATCTTCCTATATATAACATTGACAACATTTCTGATTTACAATGAGAGCATTTCATATTTTGATTAGCTGTTTTTACTAATTTGTTATAAGATACTGATTTGCAATCTGGTATCGTCAAGTATATGAATCGTTCAGTGTCTATTCCAGTGGTGGAAGAAAATGAACACTCTTCACATTTATGATCCCATCTGTAACTTAGTCCAAATAAATTTTCAATTTCTATTCCTTCATCTTCCAATACACCAAGCATAAACATAAGAAATTCTTGTGCATCTTGTTGTATATTGAGTGTAAATTGTGAAGAACCAGTACATATATCCAAAAGATGGCGAATGCCAGAAGCAGTATGGATTTTACTTCTATCAGTTACCAACTTTTGAAATACATTATGTAGTAAAGAACAGAATCTTTTTTCTCGATTTTCCATATTTTGAAAATGAAGATCTTCCAGATATAATACAACATTCACAATTATTTTAGCATAGCAGTTGATACCTGAACTATTTTCTAACTGGTATCCTACAATATCATCAACAGTGTCCATTTTCATTTTCTTTCCAGCTTCATCATTCTCTTGAATTGTTTTCTTTTTTTGAACCTCACTAGAATGTTTGTCATATTTTCGTTTTTGACACACTACACGCTTTTCATATATGGGATATTCACCTAAGTTAAGAGCATACAGTCTTCTTAACCGATTATACTCTCTTACACAATTTGCATCTGCACTAACCTTTTTCTCATCAAAATCAATCAAATACAAACCAGATAATGTTCTTACTTGAGACAATGTAACGTATGCCATGCCTTCTTTAAACACTGTACATCCAATATTTACCAAAGCACTGTCTACACTTAAACCTTGAGATGTATGAAGGGTTACTGCAAATGCTAAAGAAAGAGGAAACTGTTTTCTACGAACATACAAGTCTTTTACAAGCAAAAAACGAACAGCACAACGTCCAATCTGTTTTACCTCTTCAATCTGATCAAATTTAATCTTCAAAGATTCAATTCCATCTCTGTTCTGATCATTAACAAAATCAACAACTATTACCATTGCTCCATTTACGAAACATTTTTCTACATCCAAATTACGTCGTAAAATTACCAGACAGTTTTCACATACATATTATGGGGCCGATTCCGATTTCGGCAGGAAGGGCACCGAACGATGGTCGGAGCCCTTCCGACCGAATCGGAACGTGCCGGCTGGATTCCTTTCCGACCGAGCCATTCCGATGGGCTCGGTCGGAAAGGAATCCGATTGGGATTTCGGATGGCTTACGACGGGCTCGGAGAGCCCGTCCGCCGTCCGGAGATCCTTCAGTACTCCCCGGCCGCCTCTTCTCGACCGAGGGAGTACGATGGCAGATGCTCACTGCCTTTTCGGGCCGGTCTTTCCGGCACGAAAAGGCAGTCGGTAACTGTCTTTGGGGGCCCCAGTAGGGCCTCCCATGAGTGCGAGGCCGCCGAATGGCGGCCTGGGGGCACCTATGGTGCTCCTCTGTAGATCCCTGCACCCGGTGGCAGGCACCTTGGGGTGCCGGCCACAGGGTGCAGGGATGAACTGCACCCTGCTTTCACAATGCAAGCATGCATTCCGCTCGGAATGCATGCTCCCATTGTGTAGTATACGAGTGCGACTGAACAGGGTTCGGTCGCATCGTACTTGCAGGGCCGACGACAGCAGGTCGGTCGGTTACGGCTCCTGGACGATGTCGGACGGACCTGAGTCCGTCCGACATCGGAATCGGCCCCATAGTCTTTTCTAAACCAGCAGTCTTAGACACTGACTTTTCCAAAGAATCCAATTTAGACTGTAATTTCTCTGAGAGAAGAATAGTAACTCCTTTGTGTTCCATTTTATCAATGGTTTCCATTTTCACTATTGGTTGTTTTTCCAGTTTCAAAAGTTCATGATTGAATGTAGAACACTCTTGCAGTGTTGGCATTAGGCAAACTATAGACTTCTTTTCTCTAATTGTTTTGTACATTATTTCAGGTGTAATGTTTTCATTTCAAAACAAGTTTGTTAGTAGCCGACTTTGTAAAGCTTCTGTACCATGTTGTGTCAAAACTCCAATTCTTATATCTTGAAGAATGTTTCCATAGTGTCATCACTTGCTTGTCGCATATTCTTAATAAGTTCTTTATATTCAAAATGAGACCAAATGTTTACATTTCCAATACTTCCCAAAGATTTTCTAGTATCTTCATGGACAAGAGTTTTAAAAACTGGTTGTCCTTTCACAGGAGTCAGTTGTAGTAGATCACCAAATACAATTACATGTTTTCCTCCAAATAAAACATCATAATCTGTTTTTTAAATCTGTACAAAGGCAAGCATTAAGTTTGAGACCATGCTCACCTCATCAATGATTAGAAGTTTCATTTTCTTTAGTACTCTTGAGACTTCATAACAAGCTTCTCCAGATAGTTTATGATATTTCAACTTTTTTTCATGTTCTACTGGTAGCATGAGTAAACGATGTAATGTAATTCCTTTAATGTTGTGTGCCGCTAACCCAGTTGGAGCTGTTAAAACACAAGATAAATGTGATTCAGTGGCTCTCTGTAGATAACTGGTCAAAACTTTAATTAAGAAACTTTTTCCTGTTCCAGCTTGACCACTGATATACATTTGAATAGGTTTAAATGATGTGCAGTTGCACTCTTTTTTTCATGCAGTAAACCATGCTGTATCTGGTGTGTCCCTTGCTGATATATTTCTTTTTGTTCAAAATGTAGTTGGTCTTCCAAGTTTCCCAACTCAATTATACCCTGTTGTGCTTGTTGCATTGCCGTTTCTACTTCATTCATGGCTATTGCTGCTTCATTTTCAAGAATTGGTTGTCCTAATGGATCTTGACTTAGAGGAGCAGAACTTTGACTATCTTGAGAAGTGTCTCTAGCTATTTCAGCTGCAATAGTAGTTTTTTGTTTAATCTCTTCATTTAACATTTGTAGATAATTTGGAAAAATTGTGCATTGAATACTATCTTTACATGCATTAAAAGAATCTTCATAGCAGTCAAAATCTCCAAGTAATTCCATTTCAGTACGCCAAGGCTTGAAGAGTTGCAGAAGTGCTAAATAGAAAAATTCCTTTTATCTGGAGTTTCGCAACTGAGTTTTATGTGATTAATAAGATTTCCTTTGGCATGTTTTACCAAACATCCATCACATCCAATTACTGCATATTTTTCTTCATTTATATTTTCTGTAACATTTCTCTTAAAACTATAATGTTGCAGTACTGCATAGAGACATATGTTTTCCAGATGTGGACTTCTTTTGGAATAGTACGTATTCAACATATTTGTTTTAACAATATCTGTACTTTCTGGTTCATTCAATGCTAAGTATTCAATTTCTTGTACAGATTTCAAAACTCAATTTCGTGTTGCAGCAAGACCTAGACTTACCCAAATGATTCCTCTTGACTTTGAATATAAACTTGCAAAGGTCAACCGATCCGAACATTCGTAGGATCCAATCTCTCAATGGGAAAGCATCTTCAAACTAAAGCTGTACAATTTGTTACTAAGAGTCTTCTCTTGTGAAATTTCTTCACACATTTCTTTCAACTCCGTCTTTTCAGATTTGGTTATATATGATGTAACATAGCGAGCAACAGCAATCGAATTATCTGCAACATACTGGATATCCATGTTTGCATTCCACATTGTCAAAATCACTGGATTGTAGTCATTAATATACTTTGAATCTTTTTATGTTGTAAGTATTCTTTGGAGATTTTCGAGTTATAGTATGTCTTACTGCTGACATGAAACTGTTGACTCTTCCTTTTGAAATTACTGGACGTGGGAATCCAAAACGACATTTTGTATAAAACTTTCCCTTTGACGTGTATTTTCGCCGACAATATTTTCCACATCGACTTTGAAACCGTAAAACTTGTTGTCTTAAGCTGTTTTCTTCTCCTTTTTTTGGAATGGCACAGGTAACATAGTCTTCAATGAAAGACAAAACAGCTTCATCAGAATCGGTTCCAGATTTAGGTGCATTCTTGATCCATAAAAGCATGTGTATATGAGGAGCAACTCTGGCTTGGTACTCCTTTCTCCAAAATAAATCAATAACTTCTCCAAGAGGTGGATTATTTTAATTGCAGATAAAAGACATCATAGCTTGAAACCTATGATTAAAATATCTGCACACATTTACAGGATCCAAAGAACAGAGTTCTCCAGCTGTCTTCAATTCAATGTTTTTTACATTTGAATTTCCTTCTCGTAGAAATTCATGTAAATCGTCCCATGCGTATTCAGCACAGCTAAGCGTAACAAACCACGTAGGGGTTCCTAAGTTCCTTAACATACATTTAGGTTCTCCGTGACGACGATACCAATACTCATTAGTACCACGTTGACATGCCATCAAATTAATTAACTGAGATTCTAAATGATCGTCTCTTTGTTGAACTTTGTCCAAAAATTCCTTTGCAGAAAGATGTGTAAGATGAACTCCTGTTTTTAATATGTGGTTCACTGCATATGAAAGTCCAGACAAGTCAATTTCAAACAGAAGATGAAATAAATATGGAATACACTGTCGAAATCTTGGATCTTCTGAGTACAATCTTGTACAATATTCTGAAGCTGAAATCTATACTGGTCGCTCATCATATCGTCCACCTTTTCCAGTGGGAAAAAGCTGTGGAGAACATTGAGCTTCTAAACTTTTTTCCCATACACTCAGGGGAGTTCCCTTCATTTTCTTTATTTGGAATAATTCAATAGTGTTTCCTATCACTTCTTTTGAATATAGAGGATGTATACTATAATGTTCATAAATTTCTTCTCTCCTCGAGTTGTCCACTTTTTCTATTTGGCCAGTTGAAATTTCTCTTTCATCTTCTATAGATAATTCTTGTTCTTCCACATATACATTTTTATAATAAATATTGTTTTGTACAAGATACAATGTAGCCTTTTGAAGTTTGGTGACATCTACTAACTCTTGCCATATTTTCCGACTCTTTGTTGGTACACCATTAACTAGAATAACTACAGGTTCACTTTCCTCTTCTCTATACCAACAGTTTCAATATTTTTCTTAAAATCTAAAGGTAAATACACAACTCTCCCTTTTAAACCTCTTTGTAAATCTGTTGGAGGCAGCTTACCTGTTTTAGGCTCCATACGAACTATAGCCTGAAACGGATGCACAGACTGAACAAGAATGGACTCATAAGTATTTAAATCTACCAGTTCCGGAGGAATAGCTACCAACTCTAGGCTGTTATGTACAGTTCTAGCTGGCATTTTGTTCTCTTCTAATTTGTTGTAACAATATTTACAAATACGTTGATCACTACCCAACTCAAAACGACCTTCCACCAACAAATAAGCACCAAATTGCTCCCACTTATCATTGTTTTCCTTTTCACTTTTTAAATACACATCAACATTCCTAGTTTGACTTCTATAGTGAGTACGTCGACAACAAATACAAACATAGTTTGCTTTTTCACAAGAAACTTCCTTAAACTTTGTAATTTCTTCTGCAAACTTCTCAGTAGTACTATCTTCCACCTCTTCTTCAACACCTACACTTATCAAACTCTCACTTTCTCTACACTCCTCTTGAGGACCAAAGAAACAAAACTCTATATCTTCAGAAACTTTTTTACATCCAATACTGAACCATGCAAAAGAGCTGTGTTTATTTCACTTAAAGATAATGCAGGACTTTTACATAGTACAATCTTCTTACTAACTTCCGCATTTCTGAGTGATGTACTACTAACATTCTTAAATGATGAAAAGTACTTCGACACACTTTTCTAGAAAGACAAGCCAGAGAATGACCCTGCAAGTTACTATATTTTCTCACTTTACAAGGATCTAGTCCTTGCAACATGTTAATCTTTTGTTTAACACTTTTTTTACCATAATCTCGTAAGAAATTTTGTAATATATCAATAGATTCCTGTCGTATACTACAAATACTACTACAATCCCACGTATACACTGGAGCTTGTGTACGTCTCCCTTGAACTTCTTCAGCTATTACTTGTTCCACATTTCTAGGAACCATCTTTTCTTTTTCAATTGGACAACCGTTTTTAACCTCATAACAACGACCCCTGGTATCAACTGCACAAACTAATGTACTTTGTTGAAAATAGCTTTCTTCATTAAAAAAAGGTTCAGTACTAGAAGTGTGCTTCCATTCACCCGGAATTGTTTTGCAAAAGTTAGTTCTATTAACCAGTCTTTTTCTTTTACTTTTCTCCTTCATAAAGTGCATTGTTTTACTCAATGTCTTCATTTTCTTCAATACTAATATAAACAATCTTCTTTTCAATTCAGAAGCCTTTTCGACTACACTTTCAATCTGTTGTGTTTTCTTGTAAAATGCTGGTCTTCTTTTATATTTTTTGCAATCTTTCAATACATTTTGTAGTACTTTACTTTTTGTCAAATATCTTTTTATTGGTTTCAAAGATATAGGAATACACAGAAATGCAAAACAACATATAGGGGAAGGAGACCCCAATGCATAATGTCAGCTGAACAGTACAGTGTGCTAACAGCTCTTATACAGTTTGTGAACTAGGAATCGGCATATTTTGAATAACCTTATCGGTCAACCATCGCCTCCCCCTTCCCCCCTGTAGAACATAAGAACATGAGAACTTAAACTAAGGTGTCACGGTCAAAAAAGAAAAATCACACATAGTTGCTGTTAAGGGTCACTGTCTAGGGAGAAGGGAACCCCTCCGTCCTCGAAGTCCTTTCCGCAGCTCGAGAAAGCCAGTGGCAGCTCTAGATATGAAAGAGATGAAGAGCTCGTAGCCTCGGACCACATGCAAACAGGGGCAACCCCTCAGATAAGTATTCTACCAGGGGGGCCCACACATAATCAAACCCCTTACGTGCGTCCTCTACAATGTCTGCCATTCTCTCCATCGCCAATGCCTGCCACAATCTGGCGTGCCATTGTGTGAGGGAAGGGGCCTCTGTTTTCTTCCAAGCTGCCGCAACGGCCATCTTGGCCACCCGGGGCAGAACCACATTACTGAGTGGTCCCCTTGTGTCTGACGCTTCAGATTGGGATCCAGGTTCCCCAGTAGTGTGTGTTCTAGCGTGTCTGGAATCAGGTAACCCAAGATCTGTTTGATTTGTGCCAGAACCTCCTTCCAGAAGGGCTTGATGTGGGGGCAATCATACCAGATATGCCTAAAGTCACCCAGCTGCCTGCATCCCCTCCAGCACCTGTCCGAAGCATTAGGGAAGATGGTGTGAAGCCTCTGGGGGTGTAACTACCATTCGTACATAATTTTGTAGTGGGCCTCCCTTAGAAACATAGAGCGGTTAAACTTGGGAATATCCCTGTATAGTGAGGACCATTGTTTCTTCTGTAGTGGGGTGTCCAAGAGGGCATCCCAGAACCTTTGGTGTCTCGGGGTGTGTGGGGAACCCTGCGCCTGTGTGAGGGAGTAGAGGAAGGAGATGGTTCCCTTTGAAGAAGCCCCGGACTGGGCAAATTTCTCAATGGGGAGTAAATCCCTGATGGCGGCCTGCCGAATCTGCGGTTGAAGGACCCAATGTTTAAGCTGCAAAGAGTGGAATTCCTCAGCGGGTTGAAGTTGAAAGGCCCGGGAACATTCCGGGAAGGAGAGCAGTTCCCCCCTCAAACAAGTGAGAAAGCGTAAGGCAGCCCCTCTCCCACCAAGCCTCGAAGGGACCTTCCCGTAATGCCGGAGGAAATTCGGGGTTGAAATGTATGGGCATGTAAGGGGAAGGAAAGGTGGTGAGGGGAGTGGATCTGTTCAAGACATCCCAGACCTCCAGGGTGTTCGCCGTGGGTATGCTGATGTAGGCATTGCGTGGACGATGCTGTTTGTGTTTCCACAAGAGGTCCCAGATCGTTCTCCCTGTTATTTGTCTATCCATATGGAGCCAGAGTTTTTACGACTCTCGAAGGGACCACTCTGTGATCACCCTCAGTTGGGCCGCCGTATAGTATCCCAAGAAGTCAGGTAGGGCCAACCCTCCCTCCTCCCTCGGTCGCATCAACATTCGGTTGGAGAGCCTTGCCCTCTGCTCCTGCCAAATGAACTTGGTGATCATTGTTTTTAATTCGGAGAAAAGCGCCTGGGCCACGGGCATTGGAAGGCCCTGGAAGAGATACAGTAAACGCGGGAGAACGTTCATTTTTATAGCGTTTATCCGCCCTATCCAAGAGAGGTAGGCCGTCCGCCAACTGGCAAAATCCGCTCTAAGTTGGCGCAACAGAGGGGGGTAGTTAGCCCCATAGAGGTGCTCCAGCTTGGGGGTGAGTTTTATGCACAGGTAGGTAATGTCTTTGTGGGCACTTCGGAAGGGGGTCGTACCCTCAATAGCCCGCATGGTATCCCTAGGCACTGTAAGGTTAAGGAGGAGAAGGATTTCGAGAGGTTCACCTTGAAGCCCGAGGCCTGTTCATAGGAGGTGAGTTCAGCCTGTATCGCCGGGAGAGAGGATTGCGGTCTCGTGACTGGTAGAAGCACATCATCCGCAAAGAGGGATATCTTGTGTTCATCCATGCCAAATGGGACTCCCCCTATGTCCGGGTTGGATTGAATGCGCTCCGCAAAGGGTTTGATGCTGAGCGCAAATAGGAGGGGGGATAGGGGGCAACCCTGACGGGTGCCCCGTGAGAGATTGAAAGGTTCCAAAGCGACCCCGTTGACCAGGACCTTAGAGCGCGGAGCATGATAATTCGCTCTGACCATTCTAATAACAGTCTCAGCGAAGCCGAACCGACGCAAAGTACGGGTCAAAAAGGCCCAGTCCACCCGGTCAAAGGCCTTCTCCACGTCCAGCGCGAGAAGGACCATGGGTTTTGCCTTCCTTTGTGCTTTCTCGATAATGTGGACTACTCTTCGTAGGTTATCATGGGTTTGTCTCCCCTTGATAAAGCCTGCTTGATCGGCCTGCACCAGGAACGGCATGATGTTTTCCAGGCGGGTGGCCAAAATTTTGAGTAGAGCTTGGCGTCCAGGTTTTGGAGCGCTATCGGCCTGTAAGAGATGCAGTGAGAGGGGTCTTTCCCTTGTTTGGGAATGACAGAGATCAGGGCCTCGCACATTGAAGGTGTCACCTGACGTGTGGCAACGATATCATTGAAAAGCGTTACCAGGCGGGGGACGAGTTCCGGAGCGTATGTACGATAGAAGTCGGCATTAAGGCCGTTAGGGCCAGGCGCTTTTTGGAGCTTAAGCGAATCGATCGCCTTTTGAACCTCCTCAGCGGTGAAGGGGCTACTCAACTCCTCATTGGTGGAGTCGGGCACCTGGGACAGGGCTAGGCCCTCCAAGTTTTGGTCTTGGGCACGCGTATCTGGTTGGTCCGCCATGTACAAGGAGTGATAAAAGTCCCCAAAAGCTTTAGCCTTCCCCGACTCACTCTGGTGGAGGACCCCCTCCCCATCCTCTATGCATTTGATGTAGTTCTTCTCCTGCCGGGCTCGTAGCTGACGTGCCAATAACGAGCCCACCTTGTTCCCACCCTCATAATTATGGGCTTGTAGGCGTAAAAGAGTCTTTTTGGCCCCATTAGTGTAGATCGCTTGGAGTTTCCCTTTAACCTGAGTGACCTTACAAAGGGTTTGTACCGAGGGGGAAGATTTATGTGCATTCTCGGCGGTGCGCAGGTCACTCTCGACAAGGAGGCATTCTCCCTTGCATTGCGTCTTAAGCTTGGCCTCTAACTCAATGCATTTCCCTCTAATGACCGCCTTGAAGGCGTCCCAATTGTTGGCTAGCAAGGTTTGCTCCGGGTCGTTGAGGTCAAAGAAATCTGTGATTGCTTTTCTTAGCTCGTCTCGGAGGAGTCTATCTCTGCACAAGTAGTTGGGAAAGTACCACCTGGCAAATTTGGAGCATGGGGCAGGCAAGTCTAAGGTCAGCTCTAGAGGCGCGTGGTCCGAGAGGCAGATCGGGTGAAACTGGGTTCCCATCACCGTACGGAGAAGGGACTGACTTATGAAAGCATAATCTATCCTGGAGTATGTCCTATGCGAGTGGGAGAAGAAGGGATAGTTTCGGGTCGTGGGATGGGCATTCCTCCATACATCTACCAGGCCCAACCCCCGGAAAGTTGTTTGAAGTGGTTTGCTGAAAACCCCCCCCTGCTGCCCTAAGGGAGTGTATGGTGTCCAGGGACGGGTCCCATTCCAAATTGAAGTCCCCAAGCAGTAAAATGTCACCTCTTGCGAACCCCCCAGAGCAGATAAAAAAGAGCAGAGGAAATCATGTTGCCCTGTGTTTGGTGCGTAGATTGCGGCAATCGTGCACGGTCTGCCCCGTATTTCCCCCCTCACCATCACAAACCTCCCCTCTTTGTCCGTTTTAGTGTCGTGGTGAAGAAAGGGGGTTAAAGTGTGGAAGAGCAGCGCCACCCCATTATGTTTGGTGCGTGCCGAAGAACGAAAGACCTGCGGGTATGCCCTGTGTTTCAGTCGGTGTTCCTCTTTACGGAGGAGGTGCGTCTCCTGGAGGGCGGCAATTTTAATCTGGTGATCATTTAAGAATTTCCAGATCCGCTGCCTCTTGTTAGGGAAGTTAAGCCCCTTTACGTTCTATGACAAACAGTTAATCCCCATCATTCGTCAGCAAAACCAGGGCAGCTAGGCCCCCCACCCTCCCTTGCGCATTGCCCATCATGTTCCCCCCATCCATCCACCCTGCCCCAGCAACCTAGTAATAAAAAAAGCAAGATAAACCGTGACACCAGAAAACCAAAAAGAAAAATGAACCTTATCAAACTTAGTCCAAAAACTTGCTCTCGGGGGTCCTTGATCACAGAGGAGAACCTCAATCCGAGCATTGTCTGGGGCGGACCAAATTCCGCCGCCGAGGCCCAATAGCAGTTCCATATGCATTAAAAAAAAAAGCCAGTAGCTAGCAAACTCTTTAAGTGTTGTGGCCGGCATAGTAAGTTCGAACCTTTCTCCCCACCACATCGGTGTAAGTGACAGAGGGACTGGGGCCAGACTGGGGTTATCTTGGTGACCCCATTGGGGCGTGTGAACCACTGGACTTCCAGATCGACTCAGGCAAAACAGTGCTCTCTAGTCACCAGAGAACCAGGAGCTCGTCAACCCACAGTATTTTTGCTTGGTCTTCGCTGCTGGAGCCAAGGACCTCCCCCTTGCTTTTTTGGACCCGTCGTCGCCTCCGCTCTCCTCTCCTCCACCGCGTGTGTTGTGGCTGGCACCGCAATGCCCAGGTTAGATGCTGTCTCCTCTAGCTCCGTGCAGTGATAGTTCTTATTGTCCAGTGTGAAAGCAAGCCCAAAGGGGTATGTCCAACGGTACCTCACCTTGCGTTCTCTTAAGGCTGCAGTGACGGGTCGGAATTGTTGGCGCCGGGCGAGTGTGGCTTGGGCCACGTCTTGGTAGAGCGAGCACTCCGTTGTCTGAAAGGATACCCTGTCCAGGGCTCGTGCTTTCTGGATGACCAACTCCTTAGTTTTGAAGGAACTGAATTTCGCCAACAGATCTCGGGGCTTTCTGGCATCTCCTGGGCTTCGAGGCCCCACTCTGTGCACTCTCTCTAGGCGGACCTCCGGTTCAGAATCTCCGAGTACTGTTGAGAAGAGCCTCACCATAAAGGCCTCCAAATCCGGGCCCTCGCACCCTTCCTCCAGGCCTCTCACTCGTATGTTCTCCCGGCGGGAGCGGTTTTCAAGGTCCTCACAGCGGAGCACCGTGGCTTTCAACTGTGCGCGAAGGTCTTCGGAGTGGGTCTCCAAGGGTCTCAAGCGGTCCTCCAGTGCCTGATGTTTTGTCTCCAGGTCGAGAGCGCGGGCCCCAATTGAGTCAACGTCAGATTGCAGAGCCACCAGCTGGCCCCCATTTCTGCCTCGAATGCGTCGAAGGAGGCCCCTATGTCGGCCTTGATGTCATCCCTGTGTTCCTGCTTGAATTCCCAGATTCCCAGAGCGAGGCCATCAGGTCCTCTCTTGTGAGCGCCATGGTTTGTCGCTAACTGCCCCCTTGGTGGCGGGGGAGAAGAAGCTGGAGACCTTTGAGAGCTGTGCCTTTTTGTGTGGCTTAGGGACCTTCACACACCTCTTGTGCGGGCTTTCCTCGCCTTAGGAAAGGACGTGGGGGATTGGACGCTGCAGCGACCCTCCAACTTTGCTAAGCCGAGCCGACCAGGAGAACCTTCTGACACAGGTAAGAGGGGCTCAGCGGCGTGAAGGCAAGAAGTCGTGGAGACCAGACGTGTAGTGAGTGTCCCGCCACTTCTCGGGTCCAGAACGGTTAACGCAGGACCGGGGTGCTCATGTGGTCGAGGGACCCCCACTTTGCTGTTGGGACCGTCATATGGTGCTCAGTGAGCCGTTTGGAACAACATCAGGTGCAGTGCCCCTCTGGACCATAGGGGGGCTCCTTTGATTGGCGCCTCCGCCCTTCTCCACTATGCTGCCAAAGAGACTCACATCTGGGGTCAAGCAGGTAGATCTAGCTTGGGGTGGGATGACGCTTGCAGTAGGGCCCCCCCTTGGGGCGTTGACAGACTGCCATATTAGGGATATTCATTAAGGGTGAGAGACCTCCAGCCTGGGCCCTCTCACGAGGCTCTGGACCGGTGCCTGGCCGCCGCCATCTTAGGGTCAGGCACTGTGTTTCTCACAATACTTTGGTGGCCGCTTTGGTGCAAGGGGAGCCCCCCCGCTCCTCACCGCTGCTGCCGATTGCCGCCGGGTGGGTCTCTAAGCATATCTGGCCCTCCGGGGGACCCCGCTCCGTCAGCCAAGGTCGCCGGTGGGAGGGCGCTTCTTCCCGCGTGGAAGCGAGTCACGCTGGGCACCGTCAGTCCGCTTATGTAGTCAACCCCTGGGGGCTAGACGATTGGGACCTCCAGCACCCCCAGTCCGCCTACTGGTCACGGGGTCTTTAGCGGGATCCGCAGCTCCAGCGAGAATCCTCATTGCCGAGCAGAGTGACGCCACCATCTTGTTACGCCGCAGGTGCCGGTGAGGGAAATCTCTGCCTCCTCACATCGCACAAGGGGACTGTTCTCACTCTTTTTTCACCTCCACAGCTCCCGAGTGCTTAGGACGAGCCGTTGAGCAAGATTTGTGGCACTTGGTGCCCCCTAAGCTACCAGTTTGTTAGGGCCTGGCGCGGAGCCGATCGGATTTACGTTGGTCGGCCATGATGGTTAGCCACGCCCCCAGTACTCTACTTTTATACATTCTATTCTAATGTCTTTATATTATTTCATCCTTCTTTCAATATAGATTGTTTTCCCATAACCTGATTTTCCATTAATTTGTCCTTTTTTTGTTTCCTTTCGATTGGTTGTACAATTTTTCTTTCTCTTTTTCCCATATTGAAAATTCATTACATTCTTTAAAACTCTTTTAACAAATTCTTTAGTTCTCTTTCCAGACATTTATATCTTCAATGTCACATGTTGTACTTCATCTAATTCTGCTTTTCTCTCTCCTTTAAATAGTACTGTTTTTTTGTTGTCTTTTCTTTTGCACTTTTCTTGTCATACTGAATTTTTCTTAATAAGTATGGAGAATATCTGAAAAAAAGAAAAGTTTAAATAGTTTTGTTAAATAATTTACTATTATTAAAATAATTATATACAAATATTCTTATGTATAAATAAACAAATATTTTTAATTGCACTCCAAACCTATATCAGGCACTGCATAATTCTTAAAATTAGAAGAAATCACAAGCTATACAACAGAATCACAGAGCAAACTAAAGGATTTCTCTACTGCTACCCAAATCAAATCTAAAGTGCAGTCTGTCAACTTTTAAGGCCTGCATAATGTTGTGATTGGGGTATGTCTCTACTTGCACATGTATTCACATATGTGTCATACATTTGAAGATGCTTTACATATAAAACAGAAGTATACATATATTTGTATGCTTTTTTTTATATATAGTACACTAGCAAAAAGCACAGACTCATACATGCATGGTTTCAAAAAGATAATGAAACTTACAGCACAAACATGTGAAGGGTTGCTGCTTTGTTTTTTACCTTTCAATACCTAACTATTACTCCTTTCTATATCCTTCTTCTTTCTTTCTACACCTCTCTTCTCTCTTTCTTCACCCCTGTTCTCTTTTTCTGCACTTTTCTTCACTCTTTCTACACCCCTCTTGAATGTTTCTGCACTACTTTTAGCTGTTTCTACAACTCTATTCCTCTTTGTGCACCCCTTGTGCCTCTTTGTGCACCTCTGTTGCTTCTTTCTGTACTTTTCTTGCTTCTTTCTGCACCTCTCTTGCTTCTTTCTGCACCTCTCTTGCTTCTTTCTGCATCCCTGTTGCCTCTTTCTGTACTCCTGTTACCTCTTTCTGTACCCTTCTTCCATATTTCTGCATCTCTGTTGCCTCTTTCTCCACAGTCTTACCTCTTTGTGTATCTCTGTTGCTTCCTTCTCAACTTTTCTTGCTTCTTTCTGCAACTCTGTTGCTTTTTTCTGTACCCCTGTTACCTCTTTCTGCACCCTTCTTCCCTCTTTGTGCACCTCTGTTGCCTCTTTCTGCACCCCTCTCCCCTCTTTTTGTACCTCTCTTATCTCTTTCTACACCTCTCTTGCTTCTTGTTGCACTTCTCTTGCTCTTTCTCTATCCCACTTCCCTCTTTCTGCAACTCTCTTACTTTTTTCTCCACTACTCTTGCTACTTTCAGCACTTCTGTTACCCTTTCTGTACCCCTCTTACCTCTTCCTTACATCCTTCTTCCCTCTTTCTGCACTTATCTTGCCTTTTTCTTCACCTCTGTTCCCTTTTTCTGCACCTCTCTTGCCTATTTCTGCAACTGTCTTGCCTCTTTCTGCAGTTGTCTTGTCTTCTTCTGCACCTATGTTGCTTCTTTCTACACCTGTCTTGCAAATTTCTACACCTCTCTTGGCTCCTTCTGTACCCCTCTTGCCTTCTTCTACACCTCTGTTGGATCCTTCTGTACTGCTCTTGGATCCTTCTGCATTTCTTTTGCCTGTTTGTGCACTTCTCTTGCCTCCTTCTGCACCTCTGTTGCTTCTGTCTGCACTTCTCTTGCTTCTTACTTATTATTTTGACTATGTTCAATACTTAACTACTAGTAAAATGGTAAAGCAGCAGCATCAGAAAAGTAATGTTTAACATATGTTAGGTGACAAATTAGTGATTATGATACTTTGCAAGACTCTCTGGAAAACTTCACTTGAAGTGCACTAAATAAATCTAAGTGTCGCTTTGAAATATGGAGTGCACTCTCTCAACTTTTAACGTCTTCATGGTCTTCTGTTTAAGATATGTCTGAACTTGTAGATATATTGTGATATGTCTTATACATCTGAACATAGTACACATATAAAACACAACTAAACATCTATTTGTATGTTTATTTGATATATGATACTACTAACAGAAAGTACAGACATATGCATGCATGTTTTTAAGAACATTGTGAGACTTACACCAGAGACATATGAAAGGTTGCTGCTATATCTTTCACTAGGCCCAACACCCTATGTAGTCATAGTGCCTGAGTGATTACATGAGTGTAGGGGTAGTGTCTATGAAATTAGAGGGCTGCATGAGTACTACCTGAGTGATTAAAGAACTGCATAGGTAATGCTTGCGTGATTCCATAACTGCATGGGTAGTGCCTGGGTGATTGGAGGAGTGCATGGGTACTGTCTAAGTGATTGAAGAACTGCATAGGTAATACCTGGGTGATTATATGAGTGCAAAGACAATGCCAGCATGATTAGACTAATAAACAGATGCTGCCTTGGTACATCAAAGAATACATGGATAGTACCTGACTGATTGGAAAAATACATAGATGGTATCTCGGTGATTGCATAGTGCAAGAGTTCTGCCTGGATCATTACATAAGTGCATGTGTAGTAGCTGGATGATTGAAGCACTGCTTTCATAATGCCTGTCTGATTGCATGAGTGCAGAGATAATGCCTAGGTGATTGCATGAGTGTAGGGATAATGCCTGGGTAATTGCATGAGTGCAGAGGTAGTATCTAAGTGAATGCATGACTGCAGAGATAGTACATGTGTGATTCTATGAGAACGAGAGCAGTGTCTTGGTGATTGCAGGTGTAGTAATGTAGTGCCTGGGTGATTGCTTAAGTGCATAGGTAGTGCCTGAGTGATTTTATAAGTATATAGGTACTGGCTGAGTGATTGAAGGAGTGCATAGATACTGACAGGGTGATTGGAGGAATGCAAGGGTAGTGCCTGCGTGAGAGAACCAGTGCATAGCCAATACATTGGTGATTGCATGAGTTCAGGGTAATATCTGGTGGGCTACATGCGTACATAGAAAGTGCCTGGGTGATTTTATAAGTGCATCAATACTGTCTAGGTGATTAGAGTACTATTGTGGTACTACCTCAGTGATTGGAGGACTGTAAAGGTACTGCCTGGGTGATTTTATAAATGCATGGGCACTGGCTAAGTGATTGGACGAGTGCATAGATCGTGAAAAGGTAATTGGAGGAGTGCAAGGGTATTGCCCGGGTGATTGAACTAGTGTGTAGATAATGCATTGGTGATTGCATGAGTTCAGAGGTAATATCTGGGGACTACAGGAGTACATATAAAGTGCCTGGGTGATTTTATAAGTGCATTGGTACTGCCTGGGTGATAGGAGTAATACTGTGGTAGTGCCTCAGTGATTGGAAGAGTGTAGAGGTAGTTCCTGGGTGATTTTATAAGTGCATTGGCACTGGCTAAGTGATTGGAGGAGTGCATAGATGCTGAGAGGGTGATTGGAGGAGTGCAAGGGTATTGCCTGGGTGATTGAACCAGTGTATAGCTAATGCATTGTTGATTTCATGATTGCAGGAGTTATGTCTGAGAGATTGGAGGAGTGCATAGGTAATGCCTGGTGATTCTATGATTGCAAGGGTAATATCTGAGAGATTACAGGAGTACATAGGAAGTGCCTGGGTAATTTTATAAGTGCATGTGTACTGCCTGGGTGATTAGAGTAGTACTGCAGTAGTGCCTGAGTGATTGGAGAAGTGCAACATCCTGAGTAGTAGCAGAATACAGGGGTAGTGCTTATGAAATTAGAGGACTGCCTGAGTGATTGAAGAAGTGCATAGGTAATACTTGGGTGATTGCATGAGTGCATGCATAGTGCCTAGGTGATTGCAAGAGCGCATGGGTACTCTCTAAGTGATTGGAAAACGGCATACGTAAAACCTGGGTAATTGCAAGAGTGCTAAAATAATGCCTGTGTGATTAGAGCAATGCACAGATGGTGCCTTTGTACATCAAGGAATGCATGGGTATGTCACGATGTCCCCGGGTGGGTCCCACGCTCCGGACAGGGCATTGACGTTTTATGCCTCCTTCATAAACAGGACTGGCCTGGCCCTTTAACTCCCACTTCGGATGCCGGCGGAGATTGGGTCTGGAGGCGGGTCATCGGATCCTCCCGCCTATCAGGTTGCACGCCTGCGGATATTGGGACTGGACAGGAAGCCGGAAGGAGCGCCGAGACTGGAGAACCAGAAGAGGATGACAACGGGAAAGGAGAGCCGGAGGAGCCGTCACGGAAGTCTACGCCAGCCACAACCCGGGAAGAGGACGAGACGTCTGCGGACACCGGACCAGAGCCAGGAGGCCAACGATACCGTGCAGCGCCCCGCCACGCTCCAGGAGGAGTGTGGCTGGAGCAGGTACGTCAGCGTCTACGGGGTTTTCACTAACACGGGGTGGGAACGGGTAGATAACAGGGGAGGTTACCGCACACTTTCTTCTTCACCGTTTCCTTTGGTGGCAGTCTGGGTGACCCCTCGCACCGACCCTTCCTTTTGCCGTCTCCCTTCGTGAGACACCCCAGTGACCAGTGGTTCTCTTTTCTTTCCCCCTCCTTCCTCGTCCTACGGAGCATCGCGACGCTTTCCTGTGGGAGCGGAGAAGAAGCCGCAGCTGTCCTTACCGCCCGGAACCCAAGGAGGCCAAAGAGACTTTTGTCCTTACCCGTACACCTTATAGTGACCCGTGAAGAGAACGTGGCACCTATTGTTTTGACTGACCAAAATAAAACGGGCCATCCCGACTCTATCATACTTTGCCTCTGCTGTCTCTATATATTCGGGGAATTAGAGTCAGGTAACCGAGCGTCCAGCGGACCCGGGACAAAGTGGTGAGCCAGATAGGAGTCAAGAGAGCGAACCACCGTCTGATACAAGATGGAACTTATTATCGCCCAGATGAAGGAGGGACAGAGTAATCTGGAGCATGCATTGGTGGAAACCGCCAACCAAGCGGAAGCAGACCGAGCCGTCTTTGCGTCCGCCATACAGACACAGGTGGAGCACCTCACTAAATTAGCCGAAGGACAATCTCAATTGGTGGCAGCCCTGGGGCAAGGAAGAACGACCACCGTGGCTGGTACAGTAGTCCCTCTCCAAAAATACGTACCCGGCGACGATCCCATTTCTTTCTTTCTCAACTTCGAGAGGGCTGCCCGGGCCAGTGCATGGCCTGGGGATAGGTGGCCGTTCTACTTGGCGCCCTTACTCACTGGAGAAGCACAGGCCGCTTACCAAATGGCCAATAGAGACGGGACTGCAGTCTACGGTCACATCAAACAGTTCATCCTGGATAGGCTGGGAGTAGATGAGGAAGCCCATCGTCTGAGATTCAGGCAAGAAAGGGGTCTGCCGGGTGACAACCCGAAAACATTATTCTACAGGCTGAAAGACGCTGCCGACCGTTGGCTAAAACCCTTAGACTCCACTCGAGAAGAGATTATGGACAAAATTTATTTAGAGCAATTTCTTGAGGCTCTCCCATACGCTACACAACGCTGGTTGCGTCAACATGCAGAACTAACGTTGACACATGCCATAGAAATGGCTACTTCCTTTTCTAGAGCACAGGGTCGAGCACCTTTTAGAGAACCCGAAAGACAGACCAGGGTGACACTTGCTGGAAAGCCGGAGAAAAAAATCGTAAAACCAACGTACGAACCCCCAGATATCGTTATGGAAAGCCTGAAGCCCTTCCGACCCCAGGGCCTCAGTGCTTTGAGTGCGGGGAGTGGGGACATATCGCCAGGTATTGTAGGAAGAAGATGGAAAGGACGGACGATGAACCTATGGATGTGAGCTACCTTCCCCGTTCCATCCTTTATGCCCAGGAAACGGGGCCGGTTTTCCATGTGAGTGTTTGTGTGAATGGACAGCCTGTGACAGCACTTTTGGATTCCGGCTGTAAACAGTCCGTACTGCGAAGGGATCTTCTATCCTCTTCTTCACTCCTTCCCAATAGGTCGGTTAGGATAAGGTGTGTGCATGGCGACACGAAAGAATATCCCCTGGCTCGGGTTTCTCTCACAACAAGATTGGGGGTAGGGGTCCTGATAGACGTGGGGGTCCTGCCTTATCTCCCTGAGCCCTTGATCCTAGGGATAGATAGCCCCTGTTTTTCTAGCTTCATGTTGGAAGCGCTGTCCCCCTCTACACAAACGGGGCCGCCTCGTGACAGCCTCCTGACATCCGAACCCTGGGCTATCGACACTCAGTTCAGGATGGCCCAACTCAACGACGCTACACTCGCTAATGCTTGGCAGACAGCTAAGGGAACACAACAGCCCCAGCAAAGGATTTATCCTTGTTTTCTCGAGAAAGATGGACTGCTTTATAGGGTGGCCAAAGACGGAGCAGACCCTCAACTATTGGTACCTATCGAGTTCAGGGATCAGGTCCTCTTTTTGCCCACGCACATCTCCTAGCTGGGCATTACGGGGCCGAAAAACTGCCCAATCCATATTGCAGAACTTCTTCTGGCCAGGGGTCTATGCACAAGTACGGAAATACTGTCAGGAGTGTCAGATATGCCAGAAAAAGAATCCGTATGTCCCCCGAGTGTGCCCCTGAATCCCCTCCCCATCATCGGAAAGCCGTTCGACAGAATAGGTATGGATTTGATAGGACCCCTTCCCAAGTCTCGCCACGGTTACATGTATGCCCTAGTCATAGTTGACTACGCCACAAGATACCCCGAGGCGTTTCCCTTGAGGGCAGCCATGACCAATGCTATAGCACAACGGCTCATTGAGGTTTTCTCAAGAATGGGTTTTCCCCGTGACATTATTACCGACCAAGGGTCTCCCTTTGTGTCAAAATTGATGAAACAGGTATGCAAGGAGCTCAACATTCGACACATAAAAACGTCAGTCTACCATCCTCAGACTGACGGCCTCGTAGAGCGCTACAACGGCACACTGAAGCTCACCCTTAAGAAAATGTTGACGGGGATGGAAAAACTGGACCAGCTATTACCGTTAGCCCTTTTTGTGCTTCGGAGCCAAACCCAGAGCAGTCTAGGAACGTCTCCTTTTGAGCTCCTTTTTGGTAGAAAACCCAGAACACTGTTAGAGATAACCAAGGAGAGCTGGGAGAAGCAGGAAGTACGGGAAGCCCAGGACTTGCTCGACTATGCAAACCAAGTCAAATCCAGGTTGCACAAGTTGAGAACCCTCGCTCATGAAACCCTGACAGAGGCTCAACGAAGGCAGAAACAGTTTTATGATAGAGGAAAAAAGTGGCGTGAGTTAGATGTAGGCGACTGGACCTTAGTACTCCTTCCATCATCATCACATAAACTGAGGAAGGAGTGGCAGGGACCGTTCCAGGTCAAGAGAAAGATAAGTAAAACCACCTATATCCTGTCCCTGACACCCCGAAAAACCCAGATGTATCACATAAATCTGTTAAAAAAGTGGCTTGGACCTCCACCGGCCCAGACACATAGTATTTCCACGGTTGAGTGTCCCGACCACACCGTCCGTGACACCTTGATAAACAAAGACCTGACAGAACGAGAAGACAAGGAGATCAGACAGCTCCTCCTTAGCCACAAGAGTGTTTTCTCCGACCTCCCGGGTAGGACCCATTTGGCAGAACACTCCATCCCTACCCAGGAAGGTCTGGTCATCAGACAAAAACCCTATAGGGTCCCCGAAGCTAGGAGACGGGCTCTCCAGAATGAGATCTCAGAAATGCTTAAAACCGGCGTCATAGTACCCTCGAGGAGCAATTGGTGTTCCCCGATTGTGCTAGTACCTAAACCGGATGGCAGCATCCGGTTTTGTATAGACTTTCGAGCGGTAAACCGTGTCTCGAAACAAGACGGGTATCCCCTACCTCGGGTCGACGAGTTGATAGAACGCCTTGGTGAGGCCCGGTACATCTCCACAATCGACCTCACCAAGGGGTATTGGCAAATACCCTTGAATCCCCTAGACCAGGAGAAAACAGCGTTTGCTACACCAGAGGGCTTATACCACTTTACCGTCCTCCCATTTGGGCTGCATGGGGCCCCGGCCAGTTTTCAGAGGCTGATGGATAAAGTCTTAGCACCCCACTTGTCTTACGCCGCAGCCTATCTGGACGACATAGTGGTATACAGCAATTCCTGGTGCGAACATCTACAACATCTCCGGGCAGTCCTTCACGAACTCGGACTGGCCCAGTTACACATTAACGCGAAGAAGTCCCGGTTCGCATTCCAGAAGGTCAGGTATTTGGGGTATGTCCTGGGGAAAGGCATGATAGAACCCCAGACAGAGAAGGTGAAGGCCATTAGGGACACTCCTTCCCTTCTACTAGACGCGAGCTCAGGGCTTTCCTGGGGTTAGTCGGTTATTATCGACGGTTTATTCCCCAGTTTTCTAAACTTGCTGCTCCACTCACTGATCTCTTGCAGAAGACTGTCTCTCCCACACGTTTGCGCAACCCCACTGACCAGGAACGCCAGGCCTTTTGCTCCCTTAAAACCTCCTTAACAACTTCCCCTGTCCTCATGGCCCCGACTTCCAAAACCCTTCCTTCTCCAGACGGACGCCTCTGGGGCGGGTATCGGGGCCGTGTTATCCCAGCTCGACAGTGAAGGGGCGGAACGGCCTGTTGTTTACATCAGTAGGAAGTTGTTTCCCAGGGAGAAGGCCTATCCTACGATTGAGAAGGAGTGTCTGGCGGTGCGGTGGGGTATAGACAAGCTGCGCTACTACCTCGAGGGGAGGCCCTTTATTCTATACACTGACCATGCTCCCTGACCTGGTTGCAAAGGAACAAGGGGTGCAACGACCGTGTGCTCCGTTGGTTCTTGGCCCTGCAGCGCTTCCAGTTCGAGGTTCGTCACCGTAAGGGCTCGGAACAGGGGAACGCTGACTTTCTTTCCGGTACCCTCTTTCCCCGATCGGGAATCCCAGGGGGGTTGTGTCACGATGTCCCCGGGTGGGTCCCACGCTCCGGACAGGGCATTGACGTTTTATGCCTCCTTCATAAACAGGACTGGCCTGGCCCTTTAACTCCCACTTGGATGCCGGCGGAGATTGGGTCTGGAGGCGGGTCATCGGATCCTCCCCGCCTATCAGGTTGCACGCCTGCGGATATTGGGACTGGACAGGAAGCCGGAAGGAGCGCAGAGACTGGAGAACCAGAAGAGGACGACAACGGGAAAGGAGAGCCGGAGGAGCCGTCACGGAAGTCTACGCCAGCCACAACCCGGGAAGAGGACGGAGACGTCTGCGGACACCGGACCAGAGCCAGGAGGCCAACGATACCGCGCAGCGCCCGCCACGCTCCAGGAGGAGTGTGGCTGGAGCAGGTACGTCAGCGTCTACGGGGTTTTCACTAACACGGGGTGGGAACGGGTAGATAACAGGGGAGGTTACCGCACACTTTCTTCTTCACCGTTTACTTTGGTGGCAGTCTGGGTGACCCCTCGCACCGACCCTTCCCTTTTGCCGTCTCCTTTCGTGAGACACCCCAGTGACCAGTGGTTCTCTTTTCTTTCCCCCCCTCCTTCCTCGTCCTACGGAGCATCGCGACGCTTTCCTGTGGGAGCGGAGAAGAAGCCGCAGCTGTCCTTACCGCCCGGAACCCAAGGAGGCCAAAGAGACTTTTGTCCTTACCCGTACACCTTATAGTGACCCATGAAGAGAACGTGGCACCTATTGTTTTGACTGACCAAAATAAAACGGGCCATCCCGACTCTATCATACTTTGCCTCTGCTGTCTCTATATATTCGGGGGATTAGAGTCAGGTAACCGAGCGTCCAGCGGACCCGGGACAGGGTACTGCCTGACTAATTGCAACAATGCATAGGTAGTACCTAGATGATTGCATGAGTGCAAAGATTCGGCCTGGATGATTGGAAAACTGCATGGGTAGTGCTTGGTTGATTACATGAATGCAGAGGAACTGGCTGAGTGCATCTATCAAAGCATCGGTAGTGGCTCTGTGAATGTATCAGTACATCTGTACTGCCTGGGTGATTGGAGGAGTGCAGAGATAGTGCCTGACTGATTGCATAAGTGGCGGAGTAGTACCTGACTGATTGAAGAACTGTACATATAGTGGCTTAGTGCATGGATTAGTGCATGGGTAGTGCCTAGGTCATTGCAGACTTACAGCTGAGACATCTGTTCATGTTGCTGCTTTATATTTGACTACACCCAACATCCTAAGTAGTAGAAGAATACTGAAATAGCAACACAAAAGTGTGGTTCATAAAAGGGTGTACAATTTTCTAGTACAGGTTCACCATTCTCTAACTGCTCAGGTTATTGGGCCTACCCAAATAGAAAACATCTAACCAACGCATAGCTCTGTTTTAAATCTTACCATATTCATAAAGGCATGTATGCATGTGTCTCTACCTTTTACTAGTACTACAATTTATAATAGAAACAAACATAAAAAATGTATCTCTCTTTTATACATGTAGCATCTTGAGATGCATAACACATATGAGAATACATATGTAACTACGAAATTCATCAATCACACGACCATGCAGACCATAAAACTTGACACACTACTCTTAACATTTTGAACAGACACCTAGATTTGTCTTGCATACATCAAATAAAGTTTTACATAGACTCTTTTAAACCACCATAATGAGTAATTCCTCACCCAACATATATTAAACATCACTTTACTGCTCCTGCTACATAACCATCCTACTACTACTACTCAGATGTACAGCCTACCAAAATTCAAAGCAACATCCCTTCACATATCTCTATTGTAAGTCAACCCATATTTAAAAAACCATGGATGCATGAGTCTCTACCTTTCCGTAGTACCATCATAAATAAAAGAAACATAGAAATACATATATACCTGTATTTTATACATCAACCATCTTTACATACATAATACATATAAAAATACATCTGCAAATACAAACATACCTCAGTCACAAGATAATGCACACCTTAACACTTAAAAAGCAGCACTTTTCATTTCAAGTAGAGATCTAAAAACATATGGTATATTTCAAGCACTTCAGTGCACAGGTAGTGCCTGGGTGATTGGAGGAGTGCAAGGGTAGTGTCTAGGTGATTTTATATGTGCATGGGTAGTGGCTGGATGATTTTATAAGTGCATGAGTACTGGCTGAGTGATTACATAAGTACAACAGTAGTGCGTCCGTGATTGAAAGAGTACAAGGATAGTGCCAGGGTGATTAAAGCACTATCTGGCACATGCATCAAGCTAGGATTTTGCGAGTCCTTAATAGCAAATATTAAGGATTCGCATTTAAGGATTCGCAAAATCCTATGCATGTAGGAATCGCTATAATAATAGCGATTCCTTCACATTCCTTATTTGCGACTCGTAAATTGCGAGTCGCAAATAAGGAATGGCTTCCCATTCGTTCCTATGGGCCTACAGGCCCATAGGAATGAATGGAAATTCTGACGCTATTTGCGAGTACCAATAGGTACTCGCAAATTGCGCATGCAATTTCAAGGGTGCAGGGGTGTCAAAAGGACACCCTGTTGCACCCTGAAATTGATCCGTGCACATATGTTGCGCACACACATGTCCCAAGGACATGTGTGTGTGTAACCTTCAACTTTGAAAAATGCACTTTAGTGCATTTCTCAAAGTTTTGCAATTTACCACGAAGTTCAACTTCATGGTAAATTGTGCCCCTAGTAGCGAAATCGCAATTTTTTTACTTTGTTGCATTGCATTTAAGGAATCTCAATTTGCGATTCGTTAAATGCAATCGCAATTTAAGTAATCGCAATTGTGCGATTCCTTAAATTGCGATTTTTGCATTTGGGATGATGCATCCCAAATGCAAAAATACAGGTCGCAAAGGGGCAGATTCTGCGAATCTGCCCGTTTGCGACCCGATTTTCGGATGATGCATGGGGCCCTATATAGCTAATGCATTGGGGATTACATGAGTACAGGGGTAACGTCTTGGGGATTAAAGGAGTACACAGGTAACGCCTGGGTGATTGCATGACTACAGGGGTAATATCTGGGGATTTACATGACTACATAGGAAGTGACTGGGTGATTTTATAAGTGCGTGGGTACTTCTTGGGTGATTACAGGACTACTAAGGTAGTCCCTGAGTGAATAGATAAGTTCAAAGGTAGTACCTGGGTGATTTCATAACAGCATGACTACTGGCTGAGTGATTACATAAGTACAAGGGTAGTGCCTCCGTGATAGAAGGAGTGCAACAGTAGTGCCTGGGTGATCATATAAGTGATTGAGTAGTGACTACATGATTCAAAGAGTGCATGGGTAATACCTTAGTGATTGCATGAGTGCAGCAGTAATGGCTAAGGGGCCGATTCACAGAACTAATCTGAGACAAAATCCTAAACTTACTACTTTTGGTATTCACAGAAGGCATTTAGTAGTAGTATAGTTAGGATTCCTAACTTTACTACTACTAAACTGAGACAAATCCTAACTTTACGACTTTTGGTATTCACAAAAGGCATTTAGTAGTAGTAAAGTTAGAACTTTACTACTACTAAATGCCTTTTGTGAATACCGAAAGTCGTAAAGTTAGGATTTGTCTCAGTTTAGTAGTAGTAAAGTTAGGAATCCTAACTATACTACTACTAAATGCCTTCTGTGAATACCAAAAGTAGTAAGTTTAGGATTTTGTCTCAGATTACTTTTGTGAATCCGGCCCTAAGTGATTACAGCAGTGCATATGTAGTGCCTGGATCATTTGAAGACTGCATGGGTAGTACTTAGTTTTTTTTTATAACTGCATGAGTGTTGCGCCTAGCCAAATATAAAGCAGCAGACTATTACATGACTCAACCATAAGTCTCTCCATATTGTTAAAGGCAATCATACATATGTCTCTACCTTTTCAAATCATCATCATATCTAAAAGACATATATAAACAATATTTCTGGAATATAGTGAAACCTACAACTGAAACATGTAATAGATCTGCCTCAGTGATTGCATAACTCCATGGGTAGTGCTTGGGTGATTGTATGAGTGCAAGGGTAGTCACTGGGTAATTGCAGGAGAAGATGGATAGTGACTGGCTAATTGTATAAGTGCACACATTGAGCTTGAGTGCATGGATAAGTGTTTAAATAGCACCTCAAGTCATAGATGAGTCATGGAGTAGTGCCTAGGTGAATAGATAAGTGCAACAGTACAGCCTGGCTGATTGTACAACTGCAAGGCTAGTGCCTGGGATATTACATAAGTGCATAGGTAGACTCTGCATGATTCTATGACTGCAGGGGTAGTACATAACTAGTGCCTGGGTGAGTCCATGACTATAGGGGTAATATCTAGAGGATTACTGGAGTACATACCAAGTGAGTGGGTGATTTTATAAGTGCACAAGTACTGCTTGGGTGATTGCAGGAGTACTAAGGGAATGCCTGAGTGCTTGGAGGAGTGCAAAGATGGTGCCTGGGTGATTTTATAAGCGCATGGGTACTGGCTAAATGTTTGGACGAGTGCATAGATTCTGAGAGGCTGATTGGAGGAGTGTAAGGGTAGTGCCTGGGTGATTGAACCACTGTATAGCTAATGCACTGGTGATTGCATGAGTGCAGAGGTAATGTCTAAGGGATTGCAGGAGTACATAGGGAATGTCTGGGTGATTCATGAGTTAAGGAATAATATCTGGGCATTATAAGAGTACATAGGAAGTACCTGGGTAATTTTATAAGTGCATCGATACTGTCTAGGTGGTTAGAGTACTATTGTTGTAGTGCCTCAGTGATTGGAGGAGTGTAAAAGTAGTGCCTGGGTGATTTTATAAGTGCATGGGCACTGGCTAAGTGATAGGACGAGTGCATAGATTGTGAAAAGGTAATTGGAGGAGTGCAAGGGTATTGCCTGGGTGATTGAACCAATGTGTAGCTAATGCATTGGTGATTGCATGAGTTCAGAGGTAATATCTGGGGACTACGGGAGTACATAGAAAGTGCCAGGGTGATTTTATAAGTGCATTGGTACTGCCTGGGTGATAGGAGTAATACTGTGGTAGTACCTCAGTGATTGGAAGAGTGTAGCGGTAGTGGCTGGGTGATTTTATAAGTGCATTGGCACTGGCTAAGTGATTGGAAGAGTGCATAGATCCTGAGAGGGTGATTGGAGGAGTGCAATGGTATTGCCTGGGTCATTGAACCACTGTATAGCTAATGCATTGGTGATTGCATGATTGCAGAAGTTATGTCTGGGGGATTAGAGGAGTACATAGGTAATGCCTGGTGATTCCATGATTGCAGGGGTAATATCTGGGAGATTACAGGAGTACATAGGAAGTGCCTAGTTAATTTTATAAGTGTATGTGTAGTGCCTGGGTGATTGAAGTAGTACTGCAGCAGTGCCTGAGTGATTGGAGGAGTGCAAGGGTAGTGCCTGGGTGATTGAATCATTGTATAGCTAATGCATTGGTGATTACATGAGTGCAAAGATAATGTCTGGGGGATTAAGGAGTACATACATAATGCCTGGGTGTTTGCATAAGTTGAGGGATAGTATCTGGGGGATTACAAGAGTATACAGGAACTGCCTGGGTGAATTTATAAGTGCATGTGTACTGCCTGGGACATTGGAGTAGTACTGTGGTAGTGCCTTAATGAGTGAAAAAAGTGCAACAACCTGAAAGCATGCATGCATATGTCTCTACCACAACACTATGCACACCTCAAAAATTCACAGAACAAACTACAAATTTAAAAGCAAACACCAAAAATTATGTAGCATATTTCAACTGTACCTCTCTAGAGGCTTATAAAAAGTAGCGTAGTCACTAATACCTGATCTCAACATCTTTTAAACCACACTATTATGCTGCATCTTCACCATTCTACTACTTCTCACAGTGTTGAGCCTACCACATAAAAAGCAACAACACCTCTTTGTTATACATCATGCACATTCAAATGTATAAGACATATGAAAACACATATACAAGTAGAGACATACTTGTGACAGAAGTCCATGTACACCTTAAAACTTAACAGACTCCACTTCAAATTTTGAACAAACACCTAAAATTATGCGGTATACTACAAATGTACATATCCACACACTAAAACAAACTACCATAATCACTAATCCATCTTTCAATATACACATATTACTATATAAAATCTATTTCTTACAACATTTAACTACAATAAAACAAACTACAATACACATCTCTACATTTAATATTATATTTCAAACATCACAGTTCTTGAATCATTTTTAAAGTTTAAAAATAAAGCTAATACATAATACACCTCAGAAATATATAACTTACCTTCCAAATTGATTTGTAGAATATGAAATATCAGAAACTCATAAAAGATTTTCTTATGCACACAATCAATGTAATGCCCCTCTCTCAATAAGGTAAAACCAGTAATGGCAAACTTTCCCTCTCTTTCTCCACACAAATAAATGTAAGTAACAAATCACATTGCATCCTACATAATTTCAAATTGTAAAACACATTTCTATTGGTTAGACATATTAACCCTTACCAACTGACTTCTAAAAGTGCCCAAACTGGTTCTGGAATTTTTGGGAGTCGCAACTCCACCTTGCACCAACGCGATGGAACCGCGAATCCATACGGGAGTTCAAAAATATATTACAAATAAAAATACCACTATTTTTTAACAACACACCACTTCTAAAGATAGTACTGACTTGGGAAATCTTACCTTAATAACATATCACCTATATATGAATTACAATTCCACATTTTAAAACCTCAGATAACATTCAACCCTTCCCCCCTTCTGCCTAATGCAAGTTTCCATAGCAACAGTTCATGGAACATTGAAGTGAACTGACAGGTCACAAGTTCACCATATCTTCAAGTTCAGCACACAAGCTTACAAATGCAAACAGCAGGTGTGGTTGACATTTGCAAAATATGACCTTATCCTATCTACTGTACCTTTCAAATATTTTTTACTAACCAATAAGAAACATGCTTTTTAAAGAAAGTAACATGCACCCTATTTTTGAGTGTACAATCTTCTTAAACAGCCAATCAATGCTCTACTTTATAAAAAACAGCATGTTCTCCACCATTTTAGATACATCTCACTCTACCAACTGACTAGCTGAGCTACAGATATCTTTTGATTACTTCCAGACATCCCTTCAAGATGCTTACAGTGTGGATTGTAGGACACAGCTATGTTTTCTGGTGCAAAAGGTATGCTGAACGCAGAGGTATTGACAAAGACCTAGCTTTGCAAAATGTGGATATTAAATGGATTGCACAGAGAGGATTAAAGTGGCACCAATTGATGCCTTTGGTTAAAACCTTTTTGCATGTCCAACCCCCTGACCTCATGGTTGTGCACTGTGGTGGCAATGAACTAGGCACATTGACTGGGGTAGGTCTGGAAATGCTCGCGAAGGACACCTTTGCACAATTGATGTTGCTTTTTACCTCAAACTGTCTTTGTTTACTCTAATATATGCCAAAGACAGAAATGGAAGTGGTCAAATCAATTCTGTCCAGAGATTGAGAAAGCTAGGAAAAATGTCAATAAAGCTGTTTCTGCATACCTCAGAGATCATAGAATTGGGTCCATCTACAATAACAATCTACGTTTTGATATGGATGACATCTACAGAAGTGATGGAGTACACTTCACAGATCAAGGAAACAGAGTCTTTCTCAACAACCTAAAGCTCTGCATGCGCACTTACATGTAGCTACATCAAACTCATAATGAACACAAGGGCTCTTTTTAGAGCCACCCTAAAACATAGTAGTGAACATAAAAAAATTCCACATACATTTTAAATTTTTTTTTTGTGGATACGTGCAACCGATGCGAATCTGCAAAAGCATGAATTCAATGTACTACAACACAATACACTTTTCAAGTTTAACTATTAATTTTTAATTTTATATATTTTTATCAAATCTATCAATTGTAATCTTGCCATTAACTTCAATCACAGTACCTCTTTAAAACAACTTCACAAATACAACACTACCTTCTAAATTATATACTACAAAATTATTTATTTAAGGTGAATTCGCGAATCCAATGCGACGTTACACGGGGGGGCCGCGCTGAGAGCCGCGTTGGGGTCGTGACTCCAAACTCGAAAGAAAAAAAAAAAGCCCCACTACCTTTATTCGGTATTCGCCCTGGGGACCCCATCCGCCGGGGCCCGCCATCATTTATTTTTGTTTATAAAATTATGGAGGGGGACCGCGTGGTCCCCCTCCTAAGGCCAATAATGGCCCTGGGGACCCCATCCCCCGGGGCATTACCTCTTTTTAAATATATATATTATTTTAATACTACGGAAGGGGGTCCAAATGGCCCCCCTTCCCAGGGCCACTTTTGGCCCCAGGGACACCAACCCCCGGGGGGTGGCGGTCCCCAGGGCCAAGGAGGGCTCCAGGAGGGGGGCAGCGCAGCCCCCCTCCCATCATGGACATAGCCCCGGGGAGGTGGTGATCCCAGGGGCTTTGGGGGGCCCGTGAGGCCCCCCTCAATAATCAACAAACCCCCGGGGAGGTGGTGGTCCCCGGGGCTTGGGGGGCTGTGAGGACCCCCTAAAAATAAATAATGAAAGCCCCGGGGAGGTGGCGGTCCCCGGGGTTTGGGGGGGCCCACGAGGCCCCCTCACACAAAGATAAAAATGCCCCGGGGAGGTGGTGGTCCCCGGGGCTTGGGGGGCCCGCGAGGCCCCCCCCGCACAAAGAAAAAAATTCCCCCGGGATGTGGCGGTCCCCAGGGCTGCGGGGGGCTCCATGCCTCCCCCGCATATCATTATGTTCAAAGTTTTAAATTTGAAGAGTTATTACGTGCAATACATGTGGCAGCAAAAAACATCATTTTGCATGTAATGAATCCTGAAATTTACAAATTGGAGATTGTGGTCCGTCTCTTCCTTAACCCAGGAAAATGGGTATTGGATTGAGGAGTAGAGTGTTGGGGGCGGGGTGTGTATGTGTGTGTGTGTGTGTACTGCTTTGACAGTAGAAATAAATCTAACATTTTTCATACGGGCTTACATTATATTATATTTAGGCTGGGGCTGACCTGTAAACTTAGTGGAAAATTTCAATATAGTATATATTGTAAAAGGCATTTGAGCAGTATAGTAGAACTTTACAGTTGTTTCTGCTATGTAGGATGATATTTGTCTGCAAGCAATGTGTTACTGACTAGGAACACATAAGAATACAATGAGAAAAACCGAGAAGCAAATCTATGATTTAGCACATACAGGAATGTTGTGAAAGCAGCAAGGGAAGCTGAGGACCTGTATTGTGTGCTTCAAGTCTTGTTTTCATACATCAGCCTCAGTACAAAAAGTACCTGTTTTACACAGTTCATTGAATTTCACATTACATGCTACTGCTGGGTCCACCAACCCAATGGGGCATTGTGACACATCCTACTAGGTGTGCAGCCTATTTTATCAGTACAAGCAATACTGCCTATAGCAAATATTCATGTTGTATTCCACTCAGGTACACCAGCCACTGTCTTTCTGAAACTTTTACTCATCTCTTCTGCTTTTTCCTTCTTCAGTAGTGCCCGAACATGAACATTGAGTCCAGCAGATCTCTAAATAACCTTCCTCTTCCCAGGGCGATCGATAGAAAGACACCAAGGTTTCCAGCATCGTAAGTTTCAAAAGAAAATCTTTCGGTTAGAAAGAAAAGCAGTCTAAAAAACATGACAATGAAGGCCCACTCCAGTCAATCTTTCATTTCATCAGATGCAAATTCAAATATGGATTCTGCCTCCGTACACACTCTCCTTCAATCTGTCTCCCTCTGTCTGCCTTCCCAATCTTTCACGACTTGCCTTCAAAGACTCTTTCAGCAGAAAGCACTGCATTCAATGTTTCAGTTCATCTGTGCACCTTCCCTCTTCTACTGTGTATATATTATTCCAGTCTCACTGGCTTGTAACTCTCTTTCATGTCCTATATATCAGTCCCTCTGTGGTCGTTAAACAAAGGAAACACAGATACAAGGAGAAAAATGCTTTGCCCAGCAGCATACAAATTGGTGAAGTTTAGAGACCACAATTCTACTTCTTTTGCTCAATCAAGTCAAGACCAAATTAGCAGCACCCCCTTCTTCTTGTGCCCGGCCAGAAACCTCAGAGTTTATTTCAGCAACAAAGGAAACACGCGTACCTCACTTAAATTGTCTCCCCGCCAAACTACCATTCACGCAGTAGCCTCAAACCTTACACTTACCCGATCTATCACTCTGCCAATATCCACATATACTCACTTATCCCAGGTAACTGTACTATATTAAAAGCCTCCATCCAGGATTTCCACAAGATCTATGCCACATTCAAGAAACTGTAACAGGAAATGTTTCATTAGTTTAAAGGTAATGACAAATCCATTATCAGGAATGCCACAAAGTTGAAAATGTTGCATTGTTAACCCTTATTATATATTTAGCTCTATCTATTACCCCAATCTTTACCCTTACCACCTGTAGTCTCCCAAGTGAGGATGGGTTGTATCTCCTTACTTCTCCTCTGTATAGAAAATCAAAATTGAGAGTTTTTACCTGGTCCATGAATTCCTTCATTCCTTGGTTTTTGCAATCTGGTCTCTTAATCCTGTGAATATTTATACAGTAGGATATATCTCAAAGCCTTTTTGTTTTCCTTCTTTAAGCGCGTTTGTAAGTTTTATTTCTTTCACAAAGAAAGCGTCTCAGTGTACTAGTTCTAGGCCAACCAGGCACATAAATACATACAATGATTTTCCTTGCATCTGTTCTTTCATTTGCCCTTGAGATAAGGATCAGTCTTCTTCTTAGTAGAAGAACAAGTGTCCTACACCCAACTTTCCCATCCAGATTAATTGTTGTTAATGAGTTAGCCATTCAGACTGCCTTGTTCTGCCGCCTTCTGATGATTTTTAATCCTTGCCTTATATACCCGTAAATGGGTAAAAGGCTAGCCTATTCTGTCTCTTCACCCAAGAGGCACTATGCTGTCATTGATAACCCCTTCGCCCGGTGGTAAAGGCTAAGGAACCCAGACCTGAAGCCACAACCCCTTTAGAACCTGACGCTTCCCCTGTCTGTTTGATTACATCTAAAAAGACGGTAGTCCATATAGTTGTCTTGGTGTGCATATGGGATTGCCAATGGGCAGTTGTCAATCCCAAAGTGGAGAATGTCAGCTCCCTGTCTATCCCATACTTGCTACTGCACCAACGGCATGGGCTGGCAGAATGCATGGAGCGTGCTGTTCATGAAAGCCCCAACTGCAATCAGCACACTACTGCAACAACATGGATCATCAAAGACATGGCAGTTACAGAAGCACCATTCCTGGGTATGTCAGGTATTCCACCTTCCTACAACCACTTCCACTTATCCTTCCTAACCCTTAACCTATCAACATCTCTAGGGTGAACCCTAACCATTATCTTCACCGAAACCCAATTCCTAAATTTGCCCCTTACACTGACCCTTAATTTCTGCTTGCTCCAAACACCACATCTAGCCCTTATCATCATCTTACATCTTAACTTAGGGCCTGATTACGACTTTGGCGCAGTTACACCGGCTCTCCACTGTAGTGTAGCTCCTATTTCCCTTATAGGCTCTGCGCATTGGAATAATATATCCTATAGGTTTGACATAGGACTAAGGTCGGTATGTCCCTATCGAGTATATTAAACTTAATTACTTGTGCCAGCTAGCTCAGAGGCCACTAGAAACTTCTTGACGACAAGAAGGGATTAGTTTCTGGCTGCCGCAAAACATGACCACTGTGTTTCCCTTACAGAATCAGGATGTGTCCCAGAGTCGTAGAAACAATAGATAACCATTTCACTCAGCTCAGTCGTGCATGTTTCAGTTATTCTCAGAGTTACACAGAAATAACAGACGGGCGTTTCAATAAAGGATTTATTGAACAGTCTTGTTTCTGTTGTAAGTTATATGTGCTGTTATGATCACAAGACAGTATGCGAGATAAATAATGTACAAGGTGAGCAGTAAAAATAAATAATACTGCGTCAGTATTATCTTTTTAGCATGTATGCATTTACATAAAATGACACAACCTAAAAATGCGAGTACTCATACGATGCGTTTCTACCCTAGTTCTATCCCAGTGTACCTAACCTATCCTAGGTATATGGAGAAGTAGAAGTAGGTGCTGTATTCCTGACTAGAGTATACCAAGAGTAAGTTACGCCTAGTATGCCAAGAGTCTAGTATGCCAAGAGTCCCTCTAGGTTCTAGTCTGCTCCATACCTGAAGAATGAGAGAGGTAGGAATCTCTATCCGGACTCGAACTCCAACACCCCGCAAGGGAAGTTAGATCACTGGAAGCTGGACTCTCTGCGTGCAGGAATGACAGTGTCTTCTCAGTGCGTCTGGCCGGGAATCGGGCTCCTCTGAAGTCGAGGTCTCCTCTGATTTACAGGGGTTTGGGAAGGTATATTTATACCTGAAAATGGTAGCATTGACGTGAGTTGGGCAGCGAAAGACGTCATGAATGAATCCCTTAGGGAATAAGAGGTTCATGCATAATGTATGAGTCCTTGAAGAAATCAATAGTCCTGGGCAAGGGAAACTCCCGCAGCCTGAGGGTCTGTTTTTTCATGGACTCGTTGAGACGTTAGGGTGGACGGATGTCGGAAGCCATGCCTGTATTTGGTGTGCATGGTTTATGCCTAAATAAGGCCTGGGATTCTACGCCTATATAAGGGCAGGTTGGGTTATGCCTATATAAGGACATGAGTCTAGAAAGCCCGTTTATGGACACCCTATAAAGTATACAACACCCACTCCTCTTTCGTGGAAACAATGATACTAAAATGCTAAACATCCAAAATGCTAAACATTAAAATAGAGTACCGCATATTAAAACATATCCTAAAAGTATTTAAAAGACATATTTAAAATGCAAAGGTTTCTGTACATTTATAAGCAAAGCTTTTCATTTCCTGCATAAAGTGTGAAATAAATGCAATCGGAATGATAAATAAAAAGCAATATTTACATATGACGAAAATGATCGATAAGTTTGTTCAAAATCAAAGTCATTTCCTATCATGAAATTTAAATGAACTGATTTAGACACACAAGATGACTAAGTGTCCCTAGAAGTACTGCCAAGTCTGTATTATAAGGCCAGTTCTACTATAAGCAGATTGAAGTGCCATTTTTATGTTCGAAAAATGAGAAAAGTTCAAATTTTGGTAATGTTCCAGGTCTTTGAAAAACGAAGGCCAAATTGTTGCTGTTGCACTGGAACAAAGTATGCCGAATTAGAGTCAGTTCACGGGTCTGGTGTAAACATGAGATCATCTATTTCAATAGACAAAACATCATCCACTGTCGATGGTGTAAGTTCGAACACCTCACGTAAGAGATTGACCACACAAAGATGGGAAACACTGCCCACAGCATAGGTCGCCGCAGCAATGTTCGCGTCCGTTGTTACCTGTGTGCCTAGAGTTGTTTCTCGTACCTCAGCAGCAGCAGGAAGCGTCTGTGAGATCTCAATGAATGCTGACATCAGTATTGGGAGCCTCTGGGGACAACACGAAGCATGAACCGTTATCGGGACCAGCAAAGTATCGACGTCCTTTGGCGCAGCTGATGGATATGTTAGACAAGCGTCCAACACGCATTCTTCACCGCATAGCAGGCAGCGTAGAACAGGTAAGATGCAATCATGCCAGATTGGTCGGAATGACAGGAACCATGTGGTATTAAGGTCCCGTAGACGAGTCATGCCCAATAGCTGTACTATTCGCTCACGGCCCTTTCTTTCAAGGAGAGCTTTCTCCATTTCGCTCGGAGTTATTTCTGCGAAGTGGCTGGCCATAGCGCAATAGCAGACAGATGAATAGAATTCCCGCAACAAGTGCTAGAATCAATGGTATGCCACCAAACACCGAATGTGCAAAGTTCGGAATGATTCCAAGTATTGCCTGGAACGGTGCTAAGAGACCGGTGCAAATGCTCTTAAATACATGTACAATTCCTGTTGTATCTGACATGTTGAAGATACGTGATAACATTTCTATGAAATGTATAGGGCAGTTTGTACGTATTAAATTCTGTATCTCAGCCGAAGTCCTTGCAATTTGTAGATCATAGGTTTCTTTGGCCGAGGTCAAAGGCACTGTTTGCTGCAAAAGCATGGCTTTCATTCTGCTTAAAGTATCAAATCTTATAAAAGAGACACTCAGTGAAGGCCATAAAGCCGACTCCCTGACTGTGTCTATCGGGGGAAACAATACTTGCATACAGCAAGTGACCCTGGAGTTGACCGTTACTAGATATGGGATGCCGATGGCAAGACAAGTTTGCCGCAGAACCATTACAAGCTCCGTGCAAAATAATGTCCTGACATATGAGTGAACCGGTCAGTGCAGGTTTACAGTTAATACCGCTAAGAAACACTTCACGATCCCCACTCCAACATTTATGTGTATACGGTAAATTCAAGATGTCTTAATGTATTCCCTACCCAACCTTTCATATTTGCCTGCTTGCATCTGTCTGAGGCAATACTGGAACTGAAAAGTTGTCACAGGTAATGTTATTTTTCCATGAATAAGCCATTCTGTAGCTGGTTTTTCTGCCACTGTGAATGGTAAATTGTCAATTTTTTCAATGCTCAGCACTGTATACCTCGCTCCTCTTTGTGCCAATTCGATCTGTTTATCAGTCAGATTGTATTCTGCAAAGAGGGACGACGTGTTGATGAAACGCCAAGGCACATAGCCCGCTCGCAAAGATTGCAGCGTCCATGTCAATAACACAATAGAACGTAATTGAGACTGACCTTGTTGTAACATAGCCAAATCTTGTTCTAGAATGTCGATAGCAGAGGATACAATGCCATCCAATGAATAAATTCTGGAGGACAAAGTTGTTAACCCATTGTCGACTACAGAGAGTGTTTTCTCTAAATTGATACGATCAAGTTCACGTATTCGTTCTGCAGCCTCTATCTGTGACACTTTCCATGCTTCGTTATAAACAGCGTAGATGCCGGCATATATGAAACGTTTTTGACGCGGTTTTCTTGGTCCAAGCAAGAATTCCCTAAGATCTACGTCATGTGCAAGTAAGGTTAAGTGTTGCTTCACATCCTGTAGTGTAGATTTATGCAGCCAATCGAGGCATAATTTTCCTTCACCATATGTTGTTACTACCCCCGGATGTTGTCTTTGGACATATCTTGGGTCTGGCCTATGAAGAGCAAAGCCCTGAGTTTTGTTCAAGAACCTTTCCTGACAGTTGTTTGTGTCTGTGGGCCAGATCAACCATTTATTCCAATTTGAATTGGTTCTGTTGAGTTGTAGTATATTGTCAACTGTCACCACTGCCTTTGTTTTATTATCACTGGCAGGTGTTGGCACAGAAGGTGTTTTCATCTCTTTGATCTTGGCTAATCCAAGACAAGATGTCTGTTGGACGGTGTCATTCAAAAACAGTATTTGTTCAGGGATTATGCAGGCCCTAAATAAAGCTTCCATACCCTGTACTTGCCAATCTTTACTACCCCAGACAGTTTTTGTCTCAATTGTGTCTTTCCATAAGTCGAAACCCTGTGTAGACAGTTGGGCAATAAATGCTTCAGAGTAAATCTGTTTTGTATTTGTCAACATAATTTTCAGTCCTGTCTTGTTTACATTTTTATAGTAAAACGTTTCTGGATCAGATGTATTATAACCTGAAAAATATGGAAATTTACTAGCAAAAGTTTTCAAACTACCTTGTGGTGGTGTAGGACAATGTTCCCATTGATTATACATAAATATATTTCTTGGATATGCAGTTTTGTGCAAATAATGATGACCATAGTGGTTATAACAATACAGTTCTTCGTAATCAGTTGTACCCTCTAAATATTCATTTTTAGAAAATGCAGCAGATTTTTCTAGATCAAACATTATATCTTGAACAGTCTCTAAGTCCCAATCATCTGAATAGGTACTGGACGTTATCAAATCGCTTAGTGAAATTTTAAACAAATGTGGAATGTTCAATTGTTCACTTGGGCCGAATATTTCATAATCTGTTTTGTCCCACACTATACCATCCTGTATAGGAACAGCTGTGATGTTCACTGATGACAAGTCTCTTGCTTCACGATGGGAAGATTTATGTGGTTTCAAAAGCACGTTTATGTCCTTTTCCTTCAATGTTCACATGGATGTATCTGCCACCTATAAGCATGCTTACTGTTGTTACCAAAGCTAGCCAGAGCAGAAAAACAAAAAGTCCAGATGTAATCCAGAGTTCAATCCATGGAGAAACCAGATAAGTCTTTTTCAGAAAGTGAACAAAGTCTTGTACTTGCTGCTTGAATTTTGATGATGCTGGCGTCGTTTCAGGTTCGCTTGGATCCTCTGAAAACGTATCAAAGTCAATGAAATAGCCAGAAGCAGTTCTGTCAATTGTTGGAATTGCATCAGGATTCGTTGAAATCACAGGAACCAGTTCTTCACGAGTCACGTTGGTGTAGACAGGTGTATTTGGACGAACTGTTATTTGGTTTTCAAGAGGGATGAGTTCCATAGCTTGGTTGCATAGTCCTTCATTCGTTACAGCTGAATCCTCGATCGTGATCAGTCTTTCAGTCTGAACCTCTTGAATAGTAGCGAGAGGAGTGCGTCTGCTACTAGGTCGGACTCCACGAGGCCTACTGCTTAGTATTGGCCACATACTGTGGTTTGATCAGGTCGATTGACACAAATCTTTTCTCCTTTCTTCCAGCAAGGGGCGGCAGAAGTACTGTCCTTGTTCCTTGAACAGCTAGAACAGGTACCGGTTGTCTGTAAGAAGGTCCAAATTCCTTCTTGTCCGCGATTTTTTCTCTGACCAGATCCCCAACTTTTGGAATCCAGACAGGCCTTGCTGGGACCGCCGATTTTTCCCCAGTGGTGGTTGGCTGTAAGGATACGTTGCTTTGTTTCGTTCTTAACTTGTTAAGTTCCTGTAAAACAGCCAAACGATCTTTGATATCAAATTCTTTTTTGTCCACCACTGTGCCTACGTGTTCTAAGTCTGGAACCCACATTCTTGTCCCAAATAGGACCTCATATGGAGTGACTCCCCTAGAGAACTTCTTGGCAGATTGTTAAGAGCGCGCTGAACGCTAATGAGGTGTTTGACCCACCCATCACCCGAACCTAATACCCTAGCTGTTATAGATTGCTTTATGTCCCGGTTTTCCTTTCCACAACAGAATTTCCCTCAGGATGGAATGGAGAGGAGTACCGCAATGCAACGCCCAGACTGGCCATGGCCTCCTTGTAAGCCCTAGAGCTAAACGCAGGACCCTGGTCAGAATGAAACGTGCCTATTGCGTATGTGCCGATAAAGACTCGCAAATCTTTTATAACAGTTCGAGCGTCAGCTGAGCGCTGAGGCCATAACCATAGGAACCTAGATTTAGTAGTTGCGGGAATGCCTATGTCCAGTAGGACGCTGGCGATTAGATAGCCTAATGCTGTCTAACAGTGGTGTCTGCACTGGGCTGCCGCATTCGCTGCATGGTGTCTGATGGCTCTCTCGCTGTAATTTGCAGTCTAAGCAATTGTTGATGAATATGTGAATGTGTGTATTCATTCCAGGCCACCAGTACATCTCTTTTAACTTCAAAATTGTTTTTGAGATCCCTTGATGTGACAGACCCTCCCCCAAATGTGTTTCATAAATCAAGGCTGTTCTTCGTTCCATGTTTGGAATTACCCTATCCCCCACTCCAGGGATTCGAGCAAAAGGAACGTTATTCGCATCAATTACATAAGAGTACTTGAGTGGAAACTTTTTGGGTAATGCTGCACTGCTGCCTTTGCTTGAAGCATTGACAGCTAACATTATCTCACCGTCTATTTTTGTTTTTGAACGAGTGATCGCAGCTACGGAAGCCGTCTGAACAGCCCCCTTCGCGGCTTCGTCAGCCAATGAATTCCCTGCAACGTGAACGCCATCACGCTGATGACTCAGTGTGTGAATCACGTGAGCCTTTGGTAGTTCGTTTTTCAACAGAACTACTTGTTCCCAAAGCAGTTTGTGCTTAATTGTGCCACCTTTTGCATCCTTAAAACCATTTTCAAGCCAGGTTCGTATATAGTCATTATACGACTGAACACAGTAAAAGGAATCGCACACTATCATTGTGAGGAATTCTCGATCCGTACTTTCAAGTGCCAGTTTGAATGCCTGTAGTTCAGCTCGCTGAGCTGTACAATCACCTAGTGACTGAGTTTTTGTGACCATAGGTCTGAAGATGCCATTTCGTATGCGACCTTTAACGATAGCACACGCTGCACTGTAAGCTTGCTTACTCCCTGTTGCGGGCTGTGCGGATCCGTCAGTGTAAATTACGAATTCATACTGATCGAGGGGCAGAATCTCAGTGGGCAGAGGACATTCTTGTTCATATTGGAGAAATGCCTGTGTTTTTAAATCTGGATCAAATACATATTCAACATCAGGTGCAGAAAGAGAATTAACCCATTGTATCCATCTCGGATGTAAAGCTTTAGCATTGGGAATGCTCGCTTTTGTGACTGCTTCTAAAGCTGGTACTGGGGTAACGACAATTATGCGTTTCCCTTGGGCTAAGGCTCTTTCTTTTGCTACAGCTGTTTGAACTGCTGTCAGAATTTTTCAGTTGAACTGAAGCGCATTTCTGCTTGTGTGTACAAATGTGATTTGTACGCGATTGGTACTTTCTCACCCTCATTAAAGGTTAAGTAAGTGAATCCACATTGACCCGAAATTATTCGAATCACCAAATTTCTTTGACTTACGCGTGTTTGTAAGTGATTTGTTGCTAACATGTTAGCCTGGAGTGAACGCAAAATTTCTGTGTGTTCCTGTGTCCAGTTTTTGATTGAAATATCAGGTTTGATTAGTGCGTAGAGAGGTTTAACCCTTTCTGCGTAGTTTAGAATGTATGTTTTACCAAAATTGAGGAAACCCAGGATTGATTGTAAGTTTTTAGCGTCTTAGGAGGTTGGATCAGCGCACACTTCTCTAGAAAGTTAGCTGCCAAGCTCTTGCCTTCACTTGAAAGCTCATATCCCAAAAATAGGACATTGAGATGGGCAATTCGGGACTTTTTAAAGTTGAACTTATAGCCCTCAGAGGCGAATCCCAATATAATGGTGCTCACCCTGTTCAAGTGTTTTTCTAAGTCATCGTCTGTCAGATAAATATCATCGACATAGGACAATGCCTCATTGTCATAAATTTGTAGCAACTCCGTTACTCTCGCTGAGAATAAACCTGGGCTGTTCTTGAACCCTTGTGGGAGTCGACAAAAGTGACGCTGGGTCCCCATTATGGAGAATGCCGTTAAGTACCTACTTTCAGGTGCTATATTTTGACAAAAGAATCCATTTGAGATGTCTAATGTGGTTTTGTATTTTTTGCGCACAATGTTATTCATTAATGCTGTGCTATGTGCATTTTGCACTGCAAAAGTTTTAGAACAAGTGTTTAAATGTCTGTAGTCCAAAACTAGACGATATGTATTGTCTGGTTTGGAGACAGGAAACAAAGGATTGTTCATAGATGAGGTGCTAGTTTCAATCACCCCTTGGTATTCAAGTTGATTTAAAATCTCCCTGACCTGTTTTTTAGCTTCTTGCTTAATTGGATACTGCCTCTGTGCAGTAGGTTCATGTTTCAGATGTATTTTATGGTGAGGGAGTCCTCATCCCATCCTACATGATTTTTATATAATGCTGGAGC
Source organism: Calotriton arnoldi (assembly GCA_963921515.1). NCBI lineage: Eukaryota > Metazoa > Chordata > Amphibia > Caudata > Salamandridae > Calotriton > Calotriton arnoldi. The sequence goes on along the minus strand of CAWUFW010007856.1, from coordinate 800,177 downwards.
CTGGGCTACTGCCCATTTTCTGGCATATGTATATTTTAAGTGAATTGGAATGTGATTGGAGAAGGCAGGCATAATCATGTGCTCGCCGTGTGGGCACTCCCTGACAAATTGTGGTGGCCAGTCTTTTTCTGCTAGAAGTATGTCATAACCCTTTGATAGTTTTTCCCAAAAAAGTGCTTTAACCTGTCTAGGTTTGTCTCCCTCCATCCGGAGTGTTATTTCATATAACCTTTGTGGAGTACTAACCCTGGTGTCTACAGTTTCTACCGTAATGTACTCATTCAAGTCCACTATCTCCAGAAGTTCCATCAGGTTCTGGCGAGCTATTGTGACTTCTGCTGCACTGTCCAGCATTGTCTGAGCCCATTCCCCGTTTTTGAGTTGTGATCTCATTATTCTCGCCATGTCTTATCTTCAGACCTGCTACTTTCTTTTTGGAGAATTGAGGTTTAGCTTTAATTTTTGTTGCGTGCTTGTCGTCTTTCGATTTCACGCGTTCTTCTCTATGTTCTGTACGTCCTCTTCTTTCCGAAGTCTGTGATGAGACCTGAAAGGGACGAGAGGAACGTGTATCATTATCTTGATACCTATCAGGTTTTCTCAAATTATCCCTATTCCTCAGGTTATACCTCCTTTCAGAGGGCTCCTTTTGAGGATACCTACCTCGGGATTGAGACCTTTTCTCGTTTGAATTTTGTTTGTTAGATTCCCACTTTTTTTTAGAAGATGTAGGAGTTTGTTTAATTGAGTCCTTCTCAGAACTTTCAGATAGTTTTGGTTTAACTGGTCTCCCACCCAAACTATCTCTGCCTAATTCTGCATATGACTGCTCTATAATTCTGGGTAGCTCTGTTTGATGTTCTGTAACATCGAATTCCCTTAGTTTTTGTCGGATCGCCACTGCTGCTGCCTCCCCTTTAATATTAGATAATATTATTGTTGAGACCTGTTCAAAATTTTTCAGTAATTTCATACCTAAATTTAAAGCAGGCTCTGCTCCATATTCGTTTTGAATCTGTTTTAGGACATCTGGTATTACCGCAATTGACGGAATGCCGTGTGTTTTAGTGTAGATGGCAGCAAAGACTGAGCCCCAAGTGGTGCAGTCTTCCAGTTGTGGTGTGATCCCCATTGGTAAACTGATGGTTAGGATTCTGTGTTTCTCATATGGGCTAGTATTTGGAAATACTGCTTCGATTTGAGTAATTTTTTGAGCTATCCAAAACGGAATTTGCTCCCGCTTAGTGGGCATTTTACCCATGACTGCGTATAGAGTCTGTGGTGTAATTTTTAGTGTACTCCCCTGTGGAGGAACTTGATTTGGAAGTGTTAATGGTTGTTGGACTATGAAAGTCCTCATGACATATTGAACCAATTGTCTGTAGATTTTTATTAACTCTGTGAGTTGATTAAGTAGTTCCTCGTCTTACATTATTTCGATGTCTGGATGAGGTGTGTAGCCGGCTAGAATCGGCCATGTTGCTCCTGGTCTGCCTAGCGGACCGAGCCTGGTTATATTTCTGTGATGTTTTAGGGCGCCTTTAAACAAGAGCTGGTGCTCCTGGTACGTTAGTGGAATTTCAATATCCTCGAAAGGAATGTATTCCTCCGGTTGTTCATCTTCTTTGTAGAAGTTAAACAAGTGAGTTACTGTATTAGATTCAGGAAATATTACCCATGAATAGAATACCTCTGTCTGAAAGGATTCGTGTGCCTCTATCACGAAAACTGCTCTACCTCCTCTTGGAGATAGGCCATGTTTTATAAGTTTTAGAGTAATGGCTCTTCTTAAGTTAGGAGGAATGTCCTTGACACCCTCTTCGGCTTCATTTAAACCTGTGTTGTTAAATAACGCTGCTTGGGCTGGTTCAGCCGCAGCTACACCGTTTTCGGCGTCTACATTCATTTTGTAGAACTAGTTTCAAGGAAACAAAGATAAGATGCACAATATTGTGGAACAGTCTATCCTTCAACGTTGAGCAAACCAAACAGCTAATATATAGGGGCCTTCCCTATGTAGCCGTGGCGGATATTAACCCTGCGCACTCCAGACGTCTTTTGGAGTATATGGGGTAGGGGTCTCTGAGAGAAAAATAAAAGTGCACAGCTGAGTTACTCAGTATCTAACGTTGAATTACTGCCTTACCAAACGTTGGGCGCCATGTAGTGTAGCTCCTATTTCCCTTATAGGCTCTGCGCATTGGAATAAAATATCCTATAGGTTTGACATAGGACTAAGGTCGGTATGTCCCTATCGAGTATATTAAACTTAATTACTTGTGCCAGCTAGCTCAGAGGCCACTAGAAACTTCTTGACGACAAGAAGGGATTGGTTTCTGGCTGCCGCAAAACATGACCACTGTGTTTCCCTTACAGAATCAGGATGTGTCCCAGAGTCGTAGAAACAATAGATAACCATTTCACTCAGCTCAGTCGTGCATGTTTCAGTTATTCTCAGAGTTACACAGAAATAACAGACGGGCGTTTCAATAAAGGATTAGTTGAACAGTCTTGTTTCTGTTGTAAGTTATATGTGCTGTTATGATCACAAGACAGTATGCGAGATAAATAATGTACAAGGTGAGCAGTAAAAATAAATAATACTGCGTCAGCATTATCTTTTTAGCATGTATGCATTTACATAAAATGACACAACTTAAAAATGCGAGTACTCATACGATGCGTTTCTACCCTAGTTCTATCCCAGTGTACCTAACCTATCCTAGGTATAGGGAGAAGTAGAAGTAGGTGCTGTATTCCTGACTAGAGTATACCAAGAGTAAGTTACGCCTAGTATGCCAAGAGTCTAGTATGCCAAGAGTCCCTCTAGGTTCTAGTCTGCTCCATACCTGAAGAATGAGAGAGGTAGGAATCTCTATCCGGACTCGAACTCCAACAGCCCGCAAGGGAAGTTAGATCACTGGAAGCTGGACTCTCTGCGTGCAGGAATGACAGTGTCTTCTCAGTGCGTCTGGCCAGGAATCGGGCTCCTCTGAAGTCGAGGTCTCCTCTGATTTACAGGGGTTTGGGAAGGTATATTTATACCTGAAAATGGTAGCATTGACGTGAGTTGGGCAGCGAAAGACGTCATGAATGAATCCCTTAGGGAATAAGAGGTTCATGCATAATGTATGAGTCCTTGAAGAAATCAATAGTCCTGGGCAAGGGAAACTCCCGCAGCCTGAGGGTCTGTTTTTTCATGGACTCGTTGAGACGTTAGGGTGGACGGATGTCGGAAGCCATGCCTGTATTTGGTGTGCATGGTTTATGCCTAAATAAGGCCTGGGATTCTACGCCTATATAAGGGCAGGTTGGGTTATGCCTATATAAGGACATGAGTCTAGAAAGCCCGTTTATGGACACCCTATAAAGTATACAACACCACGACACAGCTGCGCCAAAGCTGTGGAAGGACCGCCCTCCTTATTACGAAATGAACTCGTGTAAGGCGGACGGTCCTTCGCCTTTCCCATGGTGGTGCCTGGAAAACAGGCACTGCAATGAGAACGTCAAAAAGGTTCCAGCACGGCGTGGACGGTGACGTCCATGCCGTGCTGGAACTTTGGGGGAATAGAGACAGGGGGGCACATGTTGTGCCCCCTTGAATGCATCCCCTACGGGGGGCATGAAAGGGCTGGCAGTGGCGAAACTCGTAATATGCTGAGCGGGACTGCACTAGGCCTGCTCAGCATGTTACATTGTGGTGCAGCTCTGCCACCGCCAGGGAATGAGTGTTTTTTTTTTTTTTTTTTTAAATCAAAACATTATGTTGTCTGAATGTGCTTTCCTCTCATTATTATATTCAGACTTGTGTTTATGTTGTTTACTATGGTTTCTTCACTTTTACATACCAGGGGGCACATGCATCATTGGAAATTGCAGTCGCAAAGTAGCAGATTCGCAGAATCTGCCCCTTTGCGACCGCAATTTTTGCATTTGGGATGCATCATCCCAAATGCAAAAATCGCTATTTAAGTAATCACTAAATTTGCGATTACTTAAATTGCGATTGCATTTAGGGAATCGCTAATTGCGATTCCCTAAATGCAATGCAAGAAAAAGAAATTGCGATTTCGCATTTAAGAAATGCAAATTACCATCAACTCAAAGTTGATGATAATTTGCAAGAACTTTGAAAAATGCACAAAAGAGCATTTTTCAAAGTTCTATGTTGCACACATACTTGCCATTGGGACATGTGTGTGTGCAACATGTTTTTAAATTGTAATTTCAGGGGTGCATCAGGGTGTCCTTTTGGCACCCTTGCACCCTTGAAATTGCATGTGCAATTTGCGAGTACCTATTTGGTACTCGCAAATTGCGCATGCAATTCCCATTGATTCCTATGGCCCATAGGAATGAATGGGAAGCGATTCCTTATTTGCGATTCGCAATTTGCGAGTCGCAAATAAGGAATGTGTAGGAATCGCAAATTTTATGCGATTCCTACATGCATAAGGAATTGCGATTCCTAAATTGCGATTTCTTAAAAATCGCAATTTAGGAATCGCAATTCCTAACTTTGATGCATATGACCCCAGTTTCCCCACTACACATAAATTTGCCATCATAGACATTAAGAAGGCTGTCTCACAGTGGACCACTGGTCCCAGTGCAAGTTAGTATTTGTCTTTCCGTTAACCCACTAATGACCCTTACTAACATTCTTAGAGTACAGCATAGTGGGCCAGATGTACGACCTGGAAAATAGCACCACGCAAATTGCAACTCATTTGCGACTCGCAATTAGCGAGGCGCTATTTGGCATGTACAACAGTGTTTTTAACACTGTTTGCGATTCCCAATGGGGTTGCAAATTGCAAGGCTCATGAATATTAATGAGCCTCTCACAATTTGCGAGCCCATTGGGAATGACTGGCCCTCCCAGGGATGGTGACCTGCTGGGCTCAGCAGACCACCAAGTCTGGGACTGCTTTAAATAAAGCAGTTTTTTTTTTTTTAAATGCAGCCCATTTTCCTTAAAGGAAAACGGGATGCATTTAAAAAAAAAAAAAAAAAAACGTTTTTGTTTAATTTTTTAAGGGCAGGTGTGGTCCCTGGGACCACTGCCTGCCCTTAAAAAATATTTTTAGCGACAGTCACAAAGTGGTTGCGACTGGATGGTAATTTGCGAGTGGTTTGTGACCGCAATTGCGGTCACAAAACATTCATACATTGCTTTGCGGACACTATTAGGAAGGGAACGCCCCTTCCTAATAGCGAGTCGCAATTCCTAAATAGCGACTCACTATTTAGGAATTGTACATGGCCCTGGGCCATTTTGCATGCGCAAACGGGTCGCAAACCTGTTTGCGCATGCAATTTAGGGTCGTACATCTGGCCCAGTATCTCCCTGGGCTACATCACATAATGTTTAGGATGTACTTTGTCACTGTAGCCACTCTCATATGATGTATTTCACCACTCTGTAACCCAAATATAAGCTTCCTCTAACTATTTTATGCAATATGCTGATATTCGGACGTTTTTGAGGTGAAAAGGTATCATTGGTTTAATTCAAAAAAAGATATTGCAAATGGAAATACGTTACGAAAAGTTGCATATTTATGACAATTTTGATTAATAGATATAAAATAATACATATTATACATTTCATATCCTGATACATAAAGTTGAGGTTAAAGCTGTAACAACATCAAGTATTTATGGGAATGAGCTTCCCTAAACAATAAACGGAAAGAGTAAGAGAGAAGAAATAACAAAAAGAGAAACACTAGGAAGAAATCAGATATTTTTCTTTTTATTTAAACAAATCTATAGAATGACTCTCACATCAAAGTGTGAAGATGTGTTTTACAAAGCTGAAAATAGTTAAAAAGAAGCATAATTCTACTTTAACATATCAAATAAAAGTATCGCTGATTTTAGCATGGTAACAAATAAGTAGGTATTGGAGACAGTTTACCCAAGTGGGAAGGATATTCACCTAGAAAATGTGTGTTATCGACATAGTTGTTGATATGTTAACGAAAATGCCTCTCATCGTTGAGGCTGACCTTCCCTGAGAAGGAAAAGGCACCATCTTCAGTACCTTCTGACAGGCACTTGAATGTTAATGCATTAATGCCTCACTGGTAAGGGGTAATGTCTCACTGAGTCCTCCTAAGACAATTTTGCCAGCCATCCCCTTGCCTGCTTTGAATGTTCAGTATATGATGCTACCCCCACTTTTGCATTCTGCATTACTTCTATCCACCACCCTGTGGGAGCTAACAACTCTCTGCAGGCTCTTCATACCTGTTGGCGGTGTGTCGCTTCCAAACTCTCATTTTCGCCAAATCAGTGCTTGATAACATTGCCAAACATGATGTCATTGAAGTCCTTAGTTCCACAATCATACATTTGTGATTCTGTGGTGTTCTAGTGGATAGTAAGATGCGTGGATAAGAGGGTATTGTGCAAGAGTGGGTAGTGAGCTGGAATTGAGGAGTGGAATGGTAGTTAAAGCAAGTGGGTGGAAGAGAAATGTAAGGAGGATTCAAGGATGAGTAGAGAGCCGCCGTTGGAGGTGTCATGGTGATGCAATGTCGTTCCTGCTTCTACTGTTGAGTAAGGCTGGTCATGAGCTGTGGAATAGGAGCAGGAAGGAAGTTGCTGCAAGAGGACGTACGGTCATTCTACAAGAAGAAATTAGTGTCTGTCCAGAAATGGCAGTTTGAAGAAGTGTGGCCCCATCAACTGAGGAATTAAGGATAGCAGCGTTGGTCTGCCCTGGCAAGACTGTGAAAAGTGGTTTAGTGCGTAACTGTACTGATCTTCCTTATGCCATCTGCCATCTTGATTAACCAGGCAAGTAAGGCACAGTTAACAAGTGAAGGGAACATAATGCTTCGCAAACCAGCACTGCTTCCCTCAGATGACTTATGTAGAGGTAGACACATTTCTAAATTACAGACACTTTAATTTTCTCATAAGTAGTATTGTGTTTTCCATGTGTTGATACAGCTAGTGTTTATATCTCTGAACACATTTGTTTCCGGAATCTTTTTCAGCACAGTTGTTGGATGTAGGGATGCAAGGATGCTGAGGGGAGATATCACCTACTCACTTATACATTATTGGAATGATTCATTGTGAAGCTTCTTGTGTGAGCATTCTGAATGGTCTTTGAGTCAGTGAGTGCAAGCACGTGGACATTTTGGTGAGCAGTGACACAAGCATTAACGCACTACAAAAATTGGCATAACAGCATTCGAGGGCAATCCAGCATTGGTGTGGAATAAAATGAAAAAACATGGCGTAACCAAAAATATTTTACCACATCAGAGCACAATACAGTATGAGAGTGGAGTAAAAAAAGAAAAAAAAGTAATACATTAGTTATTTAGAAAACAAAAAGGCAAATTAAATAGTGAGGAAGTGCAACTCTTTATCAAAGTACCGAAACTTTTAAGTCTAAATATAACTTGTCATTGTAATATGAGGAAGCCCTGCAACATTTTATACTCAAGTCAAGTCAAGTCAAGGTAAACTTTATTCGGCCAAAGGCCATAAAAGCACACATAAAATGAAAAAACATAGATTAAAAACTTTCATCTAGTACAAAATCTTAACAATGCCCAATTTTAAGTTAACAATTCTGGGATACATTTTTAAAAGAGCCAAGTCAGATGGACTAAGTCATATCTGAACCATTGAAAAATAGCCCTTAAAATTCATTTCTCTTCCTAATTTAAAACACTGATTTTATAACATTTAAGTCTGCAAAACTGATTTCAGATGAGCCCAGAGACTGTGTAAATTGCGCAACAATGGCACCAACAAACGGTGTCTTGGATCTTAATACAATGGGCAAAACAAAAATAAATCGGCAGTACTTTGGGTCAAAAAGTTGTCACACACACAAAAAGATATATCCTGCTGCCGTGCTCCCGGGGATGGGAAAGCGAATTTAAAGTGCAAAGTGCAGAGTCTGAAAAGAGTCAGACAGTGAGGATATGTAGGAGAATCATACTACCTCAAATAAGGCTGTAAACCCCCAAGTTGTTGAAACTGTTGCATAGTTTATAATTGAATTTTGGCCTGACCAGCAGCCAAACGTTTATTCGTGCAATGCTCTAAAAACAATTCTTTAATACGTAATTTGTGATTGGGGCCAAATGTTTGGGGTATTTATAAAGATTGAGGAGGCCGAATCTATCAAAGGTGGCCTTCAAATACCTTAGCCATTGTATCTGGTCTACACCATCTTGTGGCGTGCAATCTAAAATGCAAGATCTAATCAGTCCAGCCTCTGGAGATGACCATAATTTAACCCACAATAATAAAGGGGCTAATATAATGTGATCTTCCAGGTAAGGCTTCCCAAGCTCCTCATGGCATATTAAGGTAGCTGTGCCCCTCGGACTGAAAGTAACCTACGCATGTATTTATTTTCTGCATGTTTTAAGATAACCACCTTATTGTACCCCCAGAGGCCAGCATTATATACCCCGCTGAGATGCACTTGCTTCTATATAGATTCAGCATTTCTGATATTGGTTTATTTTGGAGCTTACGGGCAAATCTAAAAATGGATTCAATGTTCTGGTTAAAAGTCTACCACCTAAGGGGTCGATTACGATTTCGCTTGGAAAGGCTACGATTCGGGTCTGCCAAATCCAATTCGGAACCCGTCTTTCCGACCGATTCGGAAAGGTTTTCGAACGACTGATTACGATGTTTGGAAAGCGTTCAGACTTTCCGAGTCAGTGCCAGATGGCATTCGGAGGAACCGAGTCGTTCGGAGCCAACTCGTACAAGTCTACGGACCACGTTTCCGACCGAGCAATTACGATGTCGGATTCGGACAGCCTTTCCGAACTGGTTTGTCCAACACGGATCGGCTATCGGAATCTGACTTTGGGGGCCCGTAGCAGGCCCCCCTTCACCTGGAGCCTTCCGAATGGGTCCCATGGAGGCACCCAAGGGACCCCCCTTTCAGACCATGCAGCAAGGGGTGCCCGCCACAGGGTACACGATTTTCCCCACCAACCCCTTTCTTCAATGGGAGCCTGTGTATTGGGTCGGAACACAGGCTCACAACACCGACCGACCAATTACAATGGTTCCGGATACCATTTGGTCGGACTCCCTGAATCCGATTTGGTCAGAATGCTTTCCAACCCACTTCGTAATCGAGCCCTAAGTGTTAAAAGCGGGGTCCAGCTCAGTGACTGGTTAAGCAAGATCGCTAGATAATTAAAACAATTTACCATTGATAAGACACAGTCTCCCATTTTAAAAGACTTTGAGTAAGTACTAGGGCGAGCACATGTCATTACATAAGACTTAAGAAATTTACTTTAAGATCCAGGTCCTCCATGAACGCTAAAAACAATTCTAAAAGGGACTGAAGGCTATTTGCTGTACATGCGATCAGAATTGTGTCATCCGCGTACAATAAAATGGGAATGGATTTTTGGCCCTTACGAGGCACATCTTTGCCATTTTCTACTAAATTATTACTAATACCGTTGATGCTGAGCAGAAAAAGAAAAGGGGCCAAAATGCACCCCTGCCTAATGCCCCTAGTCGATCTTATGTGGGGGGAGCATTCACCTAAGGGGCCATATTGGACACTAACGATAAGATCCTGATGTAGGCGCATAATAAGTGTCAATAAATCGCGTTCACTCCCATTTCATCCATTAAATCCCACAACTTCATGTGATTCACAAGATCGCGGGCACTGGATAAACATTTTATACTCGCTGTTGTGATACTGAATTCTTTGGCTAGATTTGCGATATTCTAGACTAATTGTGGCAATGACAACTGTTTTACCACAGTTTCAATTCTCGTAACATTCCGGTGATATTGCATTAGACTGGGAAATTTGTTTTGAGCAATTTATCATCTATGTGGAGATACTGGCTGGTGCAAATTGTTCTCCTTCTTGCAAAAATTGCAATTTTGAAAAATTTCCCACGTGGTTCAAGGCTAAAGAAAATCAAAAACATCACCTGGACTCTGCCATCTGTGAGACTACCCTGCCAAGTGGTGCCACCCCAGTCCTGACCCCTTGGAAGTGGGCCTAAGGTGCTTGCCAGCAGAACCTGTACATCTTTCTGCTGAGCAGCGCATCCTTGAGCCGAACCGAAGCATCTACTTAGCTGAGCGGCGCATCCTCAAGCAGAATTGATGCATTATCATCCCTGCTGGGTGGATAAGGCCTGGAGGAGAAGGTCCACATCACCCTCACAGAACCGATGCATCACTGACGGCGCAGCACATCTCCGATCCAGGTCCTTGTATCTTTCATCCACGGCAGCTCGACGACGGCCTCTGCATTGCAGCTTCGCAGCTCTTCAAAACCGATGCATCCCCTGCTGAGTGCCACATCCTCGACGGCCGGACTTTACATCACAAGCCCCGCCGACAGGATCCTCGATGATGACGCAACAGGGCTTCGCGTCGCAGCCTCGCTGCATCTCAGAACCAATGCATTGCTTCGACTGTGTGACGCTTCTTCACCTCGGATTCAAGCAGTGCTCCACAACCAGGATTTAAGGGACTTTTTGTCCAGCGGGCATAAATGAGTTCCTGTAGCCACCCGGGCTCCATCCTGGGCAGCCTGAACTTGTGATTTTGTTCCGGTCTGGTCTGACCAGATATCCCTTGTTGGCGCTTTGTGCTTTTTGGCACTATTTTACCCTAAAACTTTAAAATTCAACATCTCTAGTTTTACTGATTGGATTTTTGTCATTTTTGGTCTTGTTTTATTTATTAAACACTACTCTATTCTTCTAAACCAGGTGTAGGCTCTTTTTGTGTGGTGTTTTTGCTGTTTTACTGTTTGAAGTGTTGCACAAATACTTTAAACATTGACTTCAAGTCAAGCCTGACTGTTGTTTGCCAAGTGATCATGGGGTGAGCACAGGTTAACTTGGGGTTTGCTTGTGCCTTACCCTGACTAGGATTGTGGCTGTTGCTCAACCAGGGCTCTCACCTCAGTCAACCAATAAACCAATTTCTAACACGTGATAAATATGTCCCCCAGTAACCAGTGGTGTAACGCAAAATAATTGGGTCCCCTGCAGAATGTGATAAGAGGGACTCAAATCTCCAATATCTCACAAATGTTCATAGGCTTTAGGCTGAATGGTGGGCCCCTGAAGGTTTGGATGCCCCCTGAAATTTTGGGGGCACCCCATGTGCACCAGGGGCTGTGGGGGGGGCCTGTGTTACACCCCTGCCATTGACTTAACAATATCTGAAGCCTTTATACTGCAAAGAGGATAGGGAATTATGACAAATTTGTACAAGAGATAAGAGGAAATGTTTCAGATGTAAATTATGTTGTTAAACAAAAAAGGATAGAGAGGTGCGGCGCAGCAGCCAAGGCAGCTGACTCTGGAGTGCGGGGCTAAGGGTTCGATCCCCAGAGGCATATCAGCTCAGCATCATGTGACTCTGGGCAATAGCTCACTCAATCTCCCCGATGGCCCCCAGCGCCTTGAGACCCTTAGGGGTGATTAGTTTGCGCTTTACAAATATCGGGTTATTATAGTGAAAAAGGAAGAAACACTTTAAGGCATGAACATGGAGAAAAAAAACATGGTGCAGTGCTACACGTGTGGAAGCACTAATCATTTGGGAAATCCAAAGTCGTGTTCTGCGTGTTGTAATCAATGTAAGAAAAGTGTAATTTTGAAAGAAAATGCAGGCATCTGAAGCAGTGAATATTTAGATAGTGGCAGCGAATGATGATAGTTTGCAAGATTTTATTAATGACATGGTGTTAAGTATTGGATTGAACAGAATTCAAAGCAAATTATTAACAACTATGAGCATCCTAAATGTAGAAGAAGTGCAGATTATTGTAGATTCATTTGTATGGCATTCCATGATTGGCAATGAGTTATTTCAGAGATTATGGCATAGAAGAAACCTCCTGCTCACAGATACATGAAAGGGAGGGTACAGAGGCTATAGAATAAACTTACTGGTGTTTATATGGGTAAAGTTTGAGTTTAAGGGTACAACGCCTAAGAGGAAATTGAGCAAAGCTGAGAAGGGTGAATCTACTTTAGGATGGCCACTACAAGAAGACTTGGAAATCAAAAAAGGGGGTAGAGCCGAACCACAATATGCAATATTGAGGGGAACAAGTCTGAAGGTGAGATGTATATGGAGCTATTAAAGAAGCTATTTTACTACGGTTATGCAGACAAGTTGGTAGATACAATGATTTTATGTACCAATTAATATTGAGGGAAGGTTTTGTGCCAACCAGATACAAAATACGAAATGTGCCCCTTAGTTACAGGGAAATATTATAATTAATGTTGCATAACTTGTGCAACAAAAGAATAATTGACCCCACTGAGCCATCATTGTTGCTTTCTCCTATTGTAATTCACTTGAAAGGTTGGGGGATTTCTGTTTGTGTGTTGATTTGCACAGCCTCAATTATGCAATTGGAGCAGATCTCCAAATACCACACTGAACATTCATGAGATAGTATCTACTCCTGAAGGGGCCTTGGTTGTCTCAACAATAGAATTGGTAAGTGCCTATCACCAAGTAATATATTACATGAGGAATTACTGTACTTAACCATGCTTGTAGCATCTGAAAGTCTAGTTCTGCAGATACGTACACCTATTAGCCTAGTGAACACGTCATCAGTGTCCCTACACCTGATGAAGGAGGGCTTAAAGGGTTTGCAAGGCACCACCACATTCCAGGATGATCTCCTGGATGCATTGGAATTGCCTGTTGCCAGTGGAGATACTTCAACAGGCAATTCCAATGATAGGCCCTTTGGATTAGCTGGCATCTATAACCTTACTAGATGCTTAACCCTGTGTTCATAATTGGAAACAAAAGTATTTCCAGTTTGCCGTGTGCTGACAACACTTCCAGTTCGCTGTGTTGCCAGCGGCGGCCGGCACAGGTAAGCGCGGTGTGGTGGGGCGCGGGCGGCGCGGGGTGGGAGGGGGTAAGTCGACAGACGACGGAAAAGGTATAATTAAATAAATAAATAATACCTATTCCATCATCTGTGGACTTCCCCCCCTGCTGCGCCCACCCCTGCTCCGCCCACCACCCTACCGTGCTTACCTGTGCTGCCCGCCACTGCCTTTGGCCTAAAGACTGCACCACTTATATTCACAAGAAGATTTTGGCACCCGTGATTTGTCTTCTACCCTCAGAGGGACTCAAAGTACACCCGTCCTTGGATGACTGACTAATTCATACAGTCTCTTTTCAGTATGCAACACAATAAAAATGGAGGCTATGCTCCCTATTGCTGCAGTTCGGATTTTTAAAGCAACGTTCAGAAAACATATCTTTAGCCAAATCCTCCAAATTTATAGGTGAGGGTGACTTTCAGATAGATCAAGGCAGAGCAATCTATAGTGATGTATGTATTGAAATCAAGAAATAGCATCAGTACAACATTAGCGAAGGATTCATGGCCTTATGGCATCAATGGTGTTCCCCATACCTTTGGCTTGGATTCATCCATTGATTCCTTATGTGTTACAAAGGATTAAACTGGAAAAGACAAACGTGCTCTTTATTCAGCTATACTCAGTTCAGAGGGAATGGTGTTCCCTAGTGTTAGAACCAGCACTGAATTGGGTGTATATGTTACATTTGGTTCCAAGCCCACAAGCATTTTCTGTACATCTTCACACAATATGTACGCACTGAAATTAATGGGGGCTAGAGTGCTTTGGTCTTTCAAATGCAGTGGAAATAACAGCACAGGACTCATGCAAAATGCCGAATAAGTGAGCAGGACCGGTGTAGAAACGAGGGGACATTGTCTACTTTCCTCCACTCCCCGCTTGACGCATTTTATGCACTCAAGACTCCTGATAGGCTTCATGGGGTCACAAACACTAAGGGCCAGATGTATCAAGCCTTTTTCCGTTCGCAAACTGGCCGATTCGCAGAATTGGCCCGTTTGCGGACGGAAAAAGGCCTTTTCTAATGTATAAAAGGCTTTGCATTCGCACTTTAGGTAATCGCATTTTTTTGTGATTACCTAAATTGCAAATGCAAATAGGGAATCGCAATTTGCGAAACCTATTGCAAATGCAAGAAGCCTTTCCTAAATGCGAACTGTACATTTAGGAAACGCTAATTACCATCAACTTCAAGTTGATGGTAACCATGTGCAAACTTTGAAAAATGCATTTTTCAAAGTGCCATGTGCACACTTCTTTTTTGGGGGGTGATTCGGGGGGTGCCATAGGCCCCCAGGCACCCTTGGCTTTGCCAATTACCAATTTGGTAATCGCAAATTAGCAAATGCAAAACCATTCATTTCTATGGGTCTTTAGGCCCGTAGGAATGAATGGAATCATAGTACCTAATAGCGATTCGCTATTTACAGAATCGCTATTAGGTAATGTTAAGGAATCACTAAATAATTTGTGGTTCCTACATACATTGCATTTTGCGTTTCCAAAATAGCGATTCGGTAAAATTTGCTTTTTCAGAATCTCAAAATGTTGACATCCCCTGATCCCCCCTCACACTCACCCGCTCCCTCACTTCACCCGAACCCCTCCTTACACATTCCTTCTCCTATTACCACCCTAAACTACCCCCACACCTTTCCACCACTTCTCCTCTCGTACCAATACACCAAAACTCACAACCTAAAAATAATGCCTCCTGGCAAAATTTCCTCCCTGTGACTGAGTTGAAATCCACAGCATCATTGCTAAACTAAAACCATCCTCCCATACCAAAGACCCCCTCCCATTTAACCTCGTCCAAGACCTAAAGCACATCATTGTCCCATCCTGGACCACAATCATCAACTCTTCCCTTGCTACTGGAAATGTCCCTAGCTCCCTTAAACTTGGTCAAATCTCCCCCATTATTAAAAACACTAATGCTGATCCTAATGACTTAAACAACCTCGTCCCCATCACCAACCTCCCCCTTCTTTCGAAAGCCCTTGAAAAATGTGTCTTGCTCCAATTAGACAAACACATCGAAAAATTCAACCTTCTGGACCCCTTACAATCAGGCTTCAGAAAAGGCTGCAGCACTGAAACTGCCATACTAACCATTGTTGACGACATCCACCACTCCCTTGATAATGGTGAAACATGTCTACTTATCCTCCTTGATCTCTCCGCAGCTTTTGACACTGTTAACCACTCTGCCCTACTTAATGTGCTCAAAGATCGTTTCGGCCTCAATGGTACTACCCACAAATGGTTCGTCTCCTATCTTCAGCATCGAACCCAGCAAATTAAAATTCAAGACTGTCTATCTAACCCCACTCCGATCTCCCTAGGAGTCCCCCAGGGTTCTATTCTCTCACCCTCTCTCTTTAACCTCTTTATGGAACCCCTCACCCTCATTCTTAAACAAGCTGGTATCAACTACCACCTCTATGCCGACGACACCCAACTCTACTATAAGATCAAATCCCATACCGACATCATACACCTTAATAACACCCTCACTAAAATCCAATCCTGGTTCCACCTTAATCATCTCAAACTCAACCCCCAAAAAACTGAAATCATTCTCTTCTCCCCTAAAAACAACCCCCTCCCCATTCAAACCTGGATCTCTGACCTCAATGCCCTCAACTGTTCTCTCTCCTTGTCCAACTCAGTAAAATCTCTTGGTATCTCCATCGATAACAGCCTCAACCTCAATGTCCACATCAAAAATTCGGCTAAAGGAGCCCTCTTCACTCTGCGTCATCTCAAGAAAATCCAACCCTTTCTCCCAACTGAAGATTTTAAATTAGTAGTTCAATCCCTGGTCCTTTCGTGAATTGACTACGGCAATGCCATCTTCACTGGAATCCCCAAGGTCCACTAGCTCCACTCAAATCTGTACTCAACCGTGCAGCCAGGCTCATCACCGACTGTAAACGGTTCGACCACATTTCCCCAGCCCTCAAAACTCTTAAATGGCTCCCCATCGAAGGCAGATCCGCCTACAAAAACGCATGCATCACACACAAAATCCTCCACCAAAATGCTCCATCATACCTCGCCAATAAACTCTGCAAAGCGGGCAGCACTCGACCTCTGAGAAGCACTAACGCTCTCCTCCTTGTCCCACCCCTGCTAAAAAAGAAGTCCACACAATCCCGCTCCTTCTCCGGAAATGCCCCCTACATCTGGAACGCCCTCCCCAAAGACCTACGATGCAACCCCTCCTACTCCAGCTTTAAAAAAGACCTCAAAATGCACCTCCTCAACAAATATTGGGGGTCTTTACCTGTGCCTTAAACTCGATCTGCCATATCTTATAGGTATATAACCCTTTACTCTGACTATCTGTTTACATGAAATGTTTAATATGTTTAATCTCAAGCCGTTCTTTCTTCTGTTTTACCTGCTATTATTCACATGTTGTTGAAATTTTGTTTTACTGTTCTTTCTTTGTCGTGTAAAGCGCTCTGATGTTTTGTTTTTCCATGATGCTGTAATTTGTTTCTGAACGTAACTAGCTCTATCATGTAAAGCGCTCTGATACCTCCGGGTCCAGCCAGCGCTATATAAAACCTCTAAAATAAAATAAATAAAATAAAATAAATCTGGCCCTTAATCATTAGACTAGATAGAACATAGGATACTTCATCCATACACGCCACCAGACCCGATCGAAGCGGGAGACTCACGGTTTGCGAAAACCAAAAATGATTTATTTTACCTGTACCAAACCTAAAGTTCTGTTTCAATTAACCCTGGGCGTAGTTCGCGTAGTAGCGCTACGCGTAGCTATGCGAAGTGCACTTCACACTACGCGAGCTACGCGTAGCACTACGCGGACTGCGGAGTGCGGTAGGAAATGCTGTTCGCGATGATTGCACAGTGCCGGATGCTTGTCCGCACTGTGCAATCATTGCAAATGGCATCTTGCACAGTGCAAGCGGTCGTTTTCTGCCACTCGAGTAGATTTGTACTCGAGCGGCAGCTTTCTCAACGCAGACTGGTAGTTTCTCATCGCGAGCGGTCGCGAGCATACGCGACCACTCGCAATGAGAAACCTGACCTCCCCGCGTTGAGAATCTCGCCGGGAGGTTTATTTTCCACGCTCGCGATTGGCAACTTGATGTTGCTGATCGCGAACGAGGAAAAAGTCTCGCCAGGATGTCATTTTGCTCGCGGTCGCCAACTTGACGTTGAGGACCGCGAGCAAGCAAAAAATGACCGATACGCTACGCGTGTTTGCACTGTGCTACGTGCAATTCGCGTAGTGCGAAGTAGCGCAAACTACGCGAGCGTAGCGTAGTACTTCGCCCAGGGTTAGTTTCAATATATGTCAGTGGGGAAAATACATTCCCCCAATTTATTTTGAAAATCGATCACTTTCCTTTTATAAAATGTTGGCATATCAGCTTCAATGCGCATTCTTCCTGTTCTCCTGCCTGCTGTTCTATTCAAATAAAGTGAACCTGTCGAGTGTGTCTGGTGCCCAAACGAAGGTCCAGATTCTCAAAGGTTTAGCATTGTGTTAGTGTTACTTTTTTAACACAAATCGGATGCTGAACCTGTTTAGGGATCAACAAACCAAAGCAAATTGGTATTTGCATTGGTTTGTATGGAAAAGTAACGCAAAGCAGCGCAAAATGCTGCCTTGCATTACTTTGTGTCACAGGGGCATTACATGTGTGTCACATGGGCGTTCCCATTCAACCACCCATGCTTTTTAATGCTAAACCCTATCTACACACATTGGCAGACAGGGTTTAGTGCCAAAAAGTAATGCCTCTGGAAAGCATGCTTTAAAAGGAGGAATGTCACTTCTCCTTGCTTATCCGACTTTGAATGCGTGCTGCACTGTGCAGCACACATACAAAGTAGGAAAAGCTTTGAAGTGTTGTTTACGCATAGTTTTTTGTAGTGGAAGGGTACCCTTCCAGTACAAATCCTATGGTAGACTCAGGCACGCGCCCTAGCGCTATGGCACTAAGGCATGTGCCTGGCGCACGGCAGCTGAAATCAGCACCTGCGCTAGGGGTCATGCAGCGTAGCCTCTTTGGGTGGGCGCTGCGTTGCCTGACAGCTACAAGAATATCGGCCGAAGCCTACAATTTTAGGTGTGATGCAGGCACTCAGAATATGAGAATGATCCTGGGCATTCAGAGTTTTTCTACCGTACTTGGAAACAGTGGGACATATATACAATGAATTGGCATAGGGCAGCGCCGCAAGTCATTTTGCTGCACTGACTTGTATGCCAATTCGAAAGGACAGAAATGCACCATATTTACAAGATATGTGGCCAGATGTATGACCCTATTTTGCATGCGCAAACGGGTTTGCGACCCGTTTGCTCATGCAAAATGCAATTGGGCCATATACAAACCCTATTTAGCGAGTCACAATTTATTTGCGACTCGCTAAATAGGATTTGCGACTCGCTATTAGGAAGGGGCGTTCCAAGGGCGTCCCTTCCTAATAACAACTTGCTACCCTATGTAAGAATATTTTGCGACCGCAATTGCGGTCGCAAAACACTCGCAATTTACCGCCCTCTTCAAGCGGGTGGTAAAGCACTCGCAAAAGGGAAGGGGTCCCCAGGGGACCCCTTCCCATTTGGGAATGCAGGGGAAATTATTTTTTAGGGGCAGGCAGTGGTCCCAGGGACCACTACCTGCCCTTAAAAAATGAAACAAAAATGTTTCATTTTTCTTTTTTTAAATGCAGCCCGTTTTCCTTTAAGGAAAACGGGCTGCATTTAAAAAAAAAACTGCTTTATTTAAAAGCAGTCCCAGACATGGAGGTCTGCTGAGCCCATCAGGCCTCCATACCTGGGAGGGCCAGCCATTCCCAATGGGGTTGCAAATTGCGAGAGCCTCAGGAATATTGATGAGGCATGCAATTTGCGACCCCATTGGGAATCGCAAACAGTGTCTCAGACACTGTTGTACATGGCATTTTGCGACTAGCAAATTGCGAATCACAATTGAATGCAAGTTGCGAGTCGCAAAATGCCATGGTCGTACATCTGGCCCTCAGTGCATTCCTGTCCTTTCAGCCAGCGCCGGTGCAAAACTTGCAGCCCTGTGCCA
Organism: Calotriton arnoldi; assembly: GCA_963921515.1. NCBI lineage: Eukaryota > Metazoa > Chordata > Amphibia > Caudata > Salamandridae > Calotriton > Calotriton arnoldi. The sequence goes on along the minus strand of CAWUFW010007856.1, from coordinate 781,162 downwards.
ACGCAGACACTCTTGCATCATGGTGCGCCTCCCTGCTGCAATGTAAGGCAACGCAGCAACTTGCGCTGCATGGCTTACACCATATCTACAAAGCCATAAAAAGCTAAACAGGGTGGCTTTGCTAGCCTTGTAGATATGGGCCTGCACTGTGCGACACCGGAGCATCAAAAAAATGCCGCTCCTGTGGTGCAAGGGCTTGTAAATATGCCCCAGTGTTTTGCACACTGTCTCAGTGCATCCAACATGCAAAACCAGTGCTCCCGTTGCTGGTTAACAATTCAGGGGCATATTTACAAGAAATGGCGCATTCCTGCACCAAGGCAGCAATGCATCAAAAAAATAAGCGCCTCGGTATGACAGAATCTTACACCATAGAAGCGTGGTATTTACATGATGGCGCACCACGGCGTAAGGTTCTAGTCTACATTAAAAAAACCTGACGTTTCCTGTGCACTGCGTCGTAAGGAAATCTGACGCTACCACTGCAAAAATCACGTTGGGCTGATTAGCGTCATAAAAAGAAGGAAAAAAAGTTTTAAAAAGGACACAATTTAAAAATAAAAATGGCAACACTTACCAGAAGCAGCCATGTAGGAAAGAGCAGAGAGCAGAGCATAGGATAACAATCCCAGCAACCCCAGTACTAGCCAGAATGTCTAGACAGAGTCCTAAGGGAAGAGGAAAAGGAAGTGCAACTTCAGTGAGGAGGAGAAAGATATCCTGATCACCGAGGTTACGGAGCACCAACATCAGCTCTTTGTCACCTCAAAATTGCCAATAGGGAGGAAAGAGACCATATGGCAGGCCTTTGTGGAGAAGGTCATCAGTGTGGGACATACAAAGAGGACAGTGACTGACTGCAAAAAGTATTGGCATGATTTAAATTGCAAGACAAATGAGAAACTGGCCAACAACCTTAAGGCAGCCATGCAGACGGAGGAGGAGGAGGCCCAGCACCATAGGAGCAGCTGGATCCCTTGGTGGAGCGGGTGGAAGCCGTCATCTCATCTGAGTTGGTGGCAGGAGTCCTGGGACACGACAGTGCTGGCTATGATGAACCACAAGACCTGCAGGGCAAGTCGCAACAAGGGGCAATATGGGCAACTATGTTATGTCCTAAGGAACAGGCAGGCATGTCCAGCCCTGCTAAGTTGCCCAGGTACATCTGTGATGTGCTGCTCCTGTCCAGAGTTTATCATTGAATTCTGGGACTTGTAGTCTTGTTTATTGCATTACAAAAAAACAGGAATACAAATCCCTCAATTCAAAGAAAAAACCCAAGTGGAGAAGCACATCACGGATAAACCTGGGAAACTTGGCAGCTATGTATTTCCTAGCCCTCCACGACACTGTCTGCAGGCCAAAGGGAAGTATGCTGGCTCATCTATGATTAAACATCAAATAACTGTAAATCTTACTTATGGTCTTGTCAGAGGAGGAAACAACTCACCTGAGAGAGGGGCCAGGTGTGGGCCTTGGGAAGTATCTACACATAGGGACAAGCCAAAAGCCACGTCTATGGTAGCCTGCATGAAACTACATTGCACCCATCTGACCTGGTGTGCAGGTTGAAAGCACACAGGTATCAGCTGCCATAGTAGGGGCCACCTTAACTCCACTCATCTACTAAATCTGACTGTGTGTGGGGATGAATGCAAGAAGTGCACACCAGAGGACCATGTGTGTACAAACTAATGATGATGTGTGGGCCTGGTGGGCCCCAGATAGTGCAGTACCATATAGGTGCTGTCTGTGCACATAAAACTACCACTTTGCCTGAATGGGAAGACTTTGCATAGCAAGGAGGTGAGAACGGACATGTGTACTGCAAGGTAGCCTCACCAATACACATTCACTGCTGTGTCTGACTGTGCCACATTTGTGTCACAGCTGGGGAGGCATGACAGCGAACAGCCCATTGGAGTACTACATCCTACATGTCATGTGAAGCTGGGGGAAGATGTAGCATGTGTTAGGAGGGAGTGTGATGCAGCATTATCTCACTGTGCCACACGTAAAAGTTGGAGGATGTCAAACAGGGATCTGTCAAGGGATAGGAAGAACTACTTAGACGCCATAATTGACAGGTGTCACGGAAGGTCAGAGGCTGAGGTGGATGGGCCTAGTTGTGTGGGAAACATAGGTAAGTACATGTCACCATTTCCAGCACTACTACCATGTAGGGTGCTGCCTGTCCCATAGCCCTCAATAACAGCCTGACATGGCACTCCATTGGAAATTGTCACACATATTCTAGGTGTTGTAGGCACATAGGAGTCAATGTATCATCTTGGTAGCATCACTGTGTGGCAGCAACTTGTGTCCCAGGACCAAATTTTGGGTAGCCAGAGGAGGCATGTACACATACAAGTGCGTGGGTCTGAGCCAAACGATGTGTGACACTCTGCAGATAACATACTCTGGTCATGATGACATGTGGTGAAGGTGAGTGATAGTACTCTACCGTGTATGACTGGGCCCACCCTCTCAGAGTTGGCACACAGTGGTTGTGAGAACAACACAGAGATACTGCCATCGGAAAGGTAACTACAGTGCATTTGTCATCAATACCCATGTGTAACAAATGTGATACACATTACAGATGAACTGAAAGTGATTACCTAGAATACTTGAGCCCTCATATACAATATTTTGAGGTAGGGCAGTGTTGCAAGCCTTCCTGCTGTGCTGCTCTAATGCAAAAGTTAAGGGCAGGAATGCGCAGTGTCTATCAGATATAGTGCACTATTGTCCTTTCACCCTGCGCTGGTGCAATTATTGCTGCCATGCGTCAACGCAGGCACCTTTGCGCCATGGTGCAAGGGTGTTTACATTGTAGGGGTGATTGTTTTTGTGCAGGAAGGGGCAATTTCCTCACAAAAACAATCAATGGAGGCAATTTACTTGTTCTATGTGTGCTGCTGAATGCATCACACATAGAAAGAGGAAAAAACTAGGCAAATTAATGTTATTTCTCCTTGTTGCACCTCCCCTACGCCACCCCTGGGGAGGCGTAGACTTTTGACGCATTCCCAGGTTTACTGCTTGTTGTAAATCTGGGAATGTGTCAAATGGCATGGGTGTTACGTGGGAACACCCACCGGAACGCTCATGGCACGCCTCCCCATCGTAGTGTGAGGCAACACAGCAACTTGCACAGCATTGCCTCATTCCATATCTCCAAGGCCATGAAAAGTCATGCAGGGTGGCGTTACGTGGCCTTGTAGATATGGCTAAGCCCTGTGCGCCACTGGAAGGTCACAAAAAGTGGCGCTCTGGTGGCACACAGGGCTTGTAAATGAGCCTGTGGATTGTCAAACTGATTACTTATGTCAACATCTAACAGAGATCACAATTAACATATCTCCATTTCTCCATTTCATTGCAGAGGAAGTACTGGCTCCTCCTGGCCAGCTGACTATCCCGGATGATGACCATGATGTGGATGACGTCTTGCCAACCTTCGACCAGGACACCCTCCAGGAAATCTTGGCCTCCATTAACACACCATCTCCGGGTGTGAGAGGGTCAACAGCATTGTGTGGTCCCCAGATGAACCACCTACCAACCAACAGACACCACCTGCCAGCCCACCCAGAGCCCTGGACTCCAAGGACCCACAAAGATTTCTCCAACGTACTGTGGTAGGAGTCCAGCATGAGCTGATAGATGAGGTGCGGGTGAGGGAGCAGACCATGGTGGGCACCCTAGAGGGAGTCCATAGGTGCCTCAGTCCCAATAGGGACAACTCTGCAGCCATAAGAGATACCTACTCTCCGCTCCATGGCCTCCAGCAGTCCCTTGCTGACATTGCCGGTGTCATGAGGCAGAAGCATGAGCAAATGCCCTGCCAAAGTGGCACCAGTGAGGTTGCCAACCAGCTGGGGGAATAAGAACCATCTTGGAGTCCATGGAGCGGAAGCAGGACTCCTACATTGCTACCATGGTTGCCTACCACAGTGATGTTGCTGCTGTGTTGCAAAACCACCAGATCCTCCTCACTGCTGTGCTGCCTTACGTGTTGGCACAGAGAAATTCTGCTGCAGACATGGGATCCACATCTTCATCCCCTGATGTGTGTGTGCCTCCCTTGGCTCCGACACCTACAACACCCCCCCTCACTGGAGGCCCCGCACACATCAAAGGAGGAAGATGGGGACTGCACCTCTTTTAAATGCAGAAGTGCCCAGTAGTATTTCTCTGGGCCACATACCCAGTTTCTCCTTTGCCCTGTGCTTATGAACATGCCAGTGAAATTTCAACTGGCACTGTCCTCAATTTGCTTTCCCACCTGTTGACCTCACCCATTCATGGTCTGTCGGTGTGGCCTATCTTCCCTAATGGCAATGTGGTCCTCCTCCTCACTGAAGCACCCCTATCCTCCACATGTCCCATGACATATTCCCCCCATGACTCTTTCTGGACATCCACTGGCTCAAAACTTCTTTTGGAGGTTTTTGTCCTATGAACTGTTCCTGTGAACCTCCTAAGTTTGTGCACATGTAAATAAATGCACTTAAGACAACCTGTGTGATGTATGTCTGTTGGAGTCTGGACTAAGTTGAACATGGTGCATTGTGTAAGGCAAAGATACCTACTACTTGCCAAAGGAACTTATGTTGAATAGAGCCAGGGACAAAGATAAACAGCAAGAGGGAAATATATTTGGTGAACACTATGGGGTCGATTCCGATTCGGGCCGGAAATTTCTCCGACCGAGCCGGACCCGGAGAGATTTCCGACCGAATCGGACCCGTGCAGTCCGACCGAACGAGTACGATGCGCACGTATGTTATCGGACACGAGTCGGTCGGACTCCCATTGAACTCAATGGGAGCCGGTCGTACAACGCGTACGCGGGCTCCCATTGCCTCAATGGGTGCGGAGGCGGACAAGGGCGCCCCCTACAGCGAGTACGCCGCGGCGCTCGCGGCGTACACGCACAGGTAGGGGGGACCCTTGGGTCCCCCTGTGTGCGCCTCGCGCGGCTACGCGTACAGGGGGTCCGACACGGACCCCCAAAGTACGGCTCCGACAGCTCTTACGAGCCGGAGTGCGCGGCTCGGTCGGACTGCTCGCGGCGCGCATCGTACTTACCCGGCCGGGAAACGTCTCCATTGCGCGGTGCGAGTCGGGTCCGACCGAGTCGGTCGGAGCGGTTCGAGTCCGAGCGAGTCGGTCGGAGTTGTCGGGACGCCCGGACGAGTCGGTCGGCGGGTCGCATCGTACTCGCTCGGCCGGACCCGCGTACGGTTCGGTCGGGAAACAGGCTTTCGCATGGCTTTTTTCCCGACCGAATGGTATTGGGTGCGCCTCCGACCGAGATCGGAATCGGCCCCTATGTGTATATTGCCTAGCAAGTAGTTACTCAAGGTCACTAGCATGAAGTGCAAAAGGCATCATGCAATCAATCGAAATGGTGATTTAAGTCACAGCACAGGTGGATGGTCTACCCGTGGATACTAGCCAGCAAACAACACTGCTGTGACAAGCAAATGTCTGTGAACATAAATATCCAGGATCAGGGACAAGGCTTTAACAGCACAAACCCTCCAAAGCATGTTGCATGACTTACACACACAAAGCTACAGGATGTTAAAACCTGTTTCTGACTGTGGATCCATTCACAACAAGATTGCCATGTAAAGTGCCCAGCGATGTTTGTAGATCCTTCACGTTATTCGATGTCCAACCTGACAGGTACCTATCCATATCTCATCCACCTAGTCACACATGTTGTCAAACACTGCTAGCAAAGCCAACTGCATGTACTTAACATAACCTACGCAGATATGATAACTTCTACACAGTAATTAAAGATGTAGACTTGTGTGTAGCAAGCAATGATATTCATCTTAACCTTTAAACTTTACCTAACTAAAACTACCTAAACTAACTAGCTAATTTATCTAACCTAACCTACACTACCTCATTCTAAAAAACATCTTAAACCACCTTACCTTAACCTACCTTGCTTTACACATATAAAACACAACATGATCATCAACCCCCTACCCACCTTAATACACAGGATCATACAAAGACAACAGAAACTATATTTATACATCAACTAACTACACATATGATCATAAACAATAATATATATTTGTGGGTATTTTTTAAATATGTTTTCCTTTTTTTCAAATACACACATATAAAACACATCAACCCCCCAGCCACTAACAAACCTAACTACTCCTACCCGCTAAAATGTAACTCACCCCATCTAAACAATTCAAACTACTATACCTACTCTATATCTACACTAACTAACCTACAGTAAGCTAAAAAAAGATATATTACTTAAAAACAACTACTTACATGGAAAAGGGCACAAAGGGTCCCTGTGGTCATGAGGGGGGGGGGCGGGGTGACAGTCACTGCACAGCCAGTTTTACCTCTTGGAGGAGCTGAATGTTCGTGTCCATCTTGTGCTCCAGCACTGCCACTCTGTACTTTAGGTCAGAAAGTTCCTTACTCACATCCTGCTGAAGGAGCAAACCTCACCTGTGGCCTTAGCGTTGGTTGTGGCTGGTCGTGTGGCCTTCCCTGTGGAGGTGCTTGCAACAGGTCCTGCTAAACCACCCTTGTCTGCACCAACATCCTTGCCTTTGGTAGGCCTGGCCAGTGTAGGTGGAACCTGTGGGACAATGCCCCATTTCCCCTTAACCCTCTCCTTAGCGAATTGCTTGCCCATTGCCCAACAAGCCGGATGTGAAGGTATCAGTCCTCAAGGATGTAGTGTTTCCTCTTCTGCTCCACGGTCGTGATGTCTGTTGAAGCAGAAACAAAAACTGTCAAACAAAGGGTAACTAGGAACTGATACCATCATCATGGTAGGTAACGTCTTTTTCATACATCACGTCACACTTCCTAAAACAAGCAAATAACTCTAAGCTTAAAGTGAGTGTCCATCTGCCTAATATCTATCATCAATAAACAATAAGAGAGAGAGGGAATTTTTAAAGGAGCACTCTTGGTCCCCCAAATTATATAGTCCAAACAACAAAAGAGTGTGCCTTCTTAGGAGAAGAGCTAGCACGAAGGATCAAATTTGATTCTTTAGAAAGCCCTCACTCACCAACCTGGTTGGTGACATGCTTCATCATCGGGCCCCACCAGGAAGGTCGAGTACCTCCCCGGTGTGCTTCAACGCCAGAATTACTGCGGAGCAGGTTAAAGTGACAAGTGCAAGTGATTGTGAAGTGAATTAAAAGTGGCTAGGTGTTATCCGAAAATAATTTTATTCGTCGGTCAGCCAGGGACAGATAAAAACAAAGTGAGTGATATATGTGCTGAATAGATTGGTCAGCTATGTCTCACTGTGTGTGGTCAACATGTTTCTGCCTCTATGATGCTACTAGCCAGGCATTCTTCAGGACCAAAGTGAAGACCCCGGCGGTATGAGCGCGCTAAGGCTCACCCTAACCAGGAGGTCGAATATGTGAAAAAAACAAGAAAAAATCTTTAAAAACCTGCTGTTACTGCGGGATCCTTCTTAATTATTGGAACCCAGCAGATCTATATAGGGTGATCAATAATCACACCATGGGTCTCGGGAGGGGGGTGGTGGCTAGTTGGCACACCGCCGGCAAAGCCAGGCACCCACTTGGTACCTGATCGAGCCCTCACAACACCGGACCCCCTTCCTGGTGGGGCCCGATGATGAAGCATGTCACCAACCAGGTTGGTGAGTGAGGGCTTTCTAAAGAATCAAATTTGATCCTTCGTGCTAGCTCTTCTCCTAAGAAGGCACACTCTTTTGTTGTTTGGACTAATATCTATCATCTCCAATTTTACTAAGGCCCAAAGTATCAAGGCTGAGCAAATGTTACACAATGCAATTGCTCCATCTTGGCACATCTAGTTACGACCAAGTCAGTACAGAGTATGCTTAGGTACAATGCAGTTTCGTATCCATGGTATGGTATACATGTCATCCTCACTGATCATTAGTGTCCCTTCTGCATCCTGAGGTGGTCTTGATTCCAGTGGCATTAGCCAAAATTAGATGAGCAATATCTGCAAAGTACATGTATTGTGTCTCAACATTGGGTCCTGGAAATAGCAAGGAAACATACCTGGACACATAGGTACAAACACTTAACATGTGCGAGGTAATTGATCTAAGAATGGAGAGTGGATAGCTAAGTCACATCACACAGAGATGTATGAAACATCTCCTATATGAACTGATGTAAGTCCATGGTGGACCATACCATGGCTCATAACATGCTCACAACTTAATTGCATGTATCCCACTACATAGCCTAGTGTCTGTCCCTATGTGTCAGATATTAATGAAACCTTGCAGCACTTTAGCACATCCATCTGATGGGTGTGTGCATGCCTGGTCCACATCTCATCAGCCCAGGTATTTTATAATGTAAATAGCAATTGCTGTCCAAAGTTTGATCCTGTTTGTGTAAAATTTTGTAGACTATCATGGGCAATACAATCTGAAGGTGTATTGGGTAATGGTATGTTGAATGACTATGCTGTGCAGACATGCCTCCGGTCAAACACCCGTTGGCATTTCTGTTAAGAAGACAAGGCAAAGGTATGTTGATGTATCCACCATAGAGTATGGGGCCTTAGGCAACATGGGTGAGGCCTTCTAATGCATTACAGTGTGTGGAATGGTGGTCTTGCTACTCTTATGGGCTCAATCACAAGCCCCTCTGTCCCGCCGGAAGTCGACCTTTAACGAGGGTCATGTGGCGCTCACAGCATTGCCATATTTCCAAGCCCACACCAAGCCAGCATGCATGGCTTTTCATGACCTTGTAAATAGGCTAATAGTCTTTCTGTCTTTCTGTGGTGTATTTCCCCCCTCCTGTATGGACTAGCCATACAAATCGGACAGAGAATGAAATTTGGGCAAATACATTAGATTTGTGCATCTGACACATTTGGAAGGTTTCCCATCCACAACCCTGGTCATCTATGAATTCACTACCACATATTTGAACATACTATGGCATTTTGATCATGGCTCCTCTGTCAGGCCATCTATCATGTGGTCCATCAGAGATTGGCAATGTGTTACCCTTGACATTAGTCAGAGACAACTGCACATGCCACAATTAATTAGGGATGCACAATGACCATGGCATTGCACACAGCATCTCACATCACACACAATCCTTGCACTACACAATTAGCATTAAGGATGACACTCACTGGTAATGTTTGGATCCTTGAAGCTCTCCACCTCACCGACTGTGTAGGGTTTTGGTCTGCCTACAAGACATAACATGAAACATTGCACTGTGAATGTAGAACACATACACTGTGGGCAAGTGAAGCAAAGTACATATGAATAGCAATTGGCTATTGTAATGAATCAAATAGCACAGTTGACATGCCTTAATGATACACATTGCTAAGGCAGGCTGAAGTGTACAAACATATGATGAGCCAAAACATGCATCTGGTGGGCAGATTGCAGGACCAATTCTAATACCTCACTGCTACAAGATTTGACAAGGATAGTTTCACGGCTCTCTGCACCTAAATAACTCACATACCACACTCAGCAATGTATAGCAATACCCATGCATTCCTCATTTCTTTACATGCCCATGACTATGCTATATACGTCACACATTAGCCAACCTTGTTCCTAAATTTAATGGAGATCAGTACCTGTCAGTGCTGCATAGTACCAGGCATTGTCCATACATGTCTTGTGCATCCTAAAATATAATTATTGACAAAAAATGGACACCAACATATATGAGATATGTTCAGATGTGTCTAATTCTGCCTGTCAGATATGTGCATAAAGTAACATGTAAGTGGGGTTCCCTGTAACATACATTGGGCCTCATTTACTAGAGTCATGCACAATTGGAGTATCATTTATAAGAACAGCTCCCGTTTCTCAGATGTCTCAATCACTTCTATGAGACCATGCAAAGCCACCCTGCGGGACTTGCCATGCATTCAGAGGTATGGAGACAGGCAAGCCAGTGCAATGCACAGAGTAGCAATACTCTACATCAAGAAGGCATTCTGTTCCCATAGCAATTGCTGTCCCAAACAAGTTAATTGTGTTTTGACACCTTCCCAGATTTTCTAAACTATGCAAACCATGGAAGGTCTCATGACTGTGTGCCTACCCAGGGGAGGTATAACAAAGAGGATCATTCGAACACATCCATGTGCCATTCAGTAATGTATGTGTGCTGCATTCCACTGCACAGACAGAAAAAGAAAAACACCACCATTGAGTGTTTTTGTGCAGTAATCTGGCCCTTTCAGTACAAGAACAATCACGTTAACAATGCAGACACACCTGCATATGGTGCAAGATTGCCTGTGTATGCTAAAGACACCAAATAGGGTACCTGTGCAGGCATAATGCTGTGGAATGCTCCATTATAAATGACTTCAGACCACATCTGCACTTTGGGGCATATTTCCAAAGAATTGGTGTAGGGCAGCACTGCAAGTCATTTTGCTGTGCTGCCCTACGCCAACTCGAAAGGACAGGAATGCACTGTATTTACAAGATTGTGTTGTGGGGGCAAGGCACTTTTGTGCAAATACATCTGTGAGCCACAGAAACTAAGAACACAAATCATCTATAGTCAAATGAGTTACAGGGAAGAACTCACAGATCATGTGTACTTCCCAACATGTCCACCAACTTCGATCCGAAGGGAACTTAGGAGGTCACCCTGATGACTGACCACATCCACCCAGCGATGTTTGAGTTGGTGGAGCGTCCGGTCGATCTCATACAGTGGCAACATGTGTTAACACACCTTCTCCCATCTGAGCTTCTGCGCCACCGTGGGGTATCTCTGTATCACCCATCCACCATTGGCTATCATGTTTGGCATATAGTATCTGATGAGCCACAGAAAGACCCTGAACTCCTGCCCATTCATTTTGTGCGGCCTTCCCTTTCCAGACATGTCCCTCCCCAACACAATCTTAACCCAAACAATCCTAATATACCCCAAAAACTCAGAACTACCCCTAATGACAATGAAGCCCAAAAAAGACAGACATCCAGCAAAACACAGGACAATACAATACACAAATAAAAAGCACAAAACAAACTTTAGGGACATTACAGGCACAGCAGACACTACACCAAATTCAAATATACACCAAGACACTCTCCAGCACAGCCAAACCACACCCTCTCACAAGCACAAACAGATAAACTGTGAGGCAAAGTGAAAATGAAAGTAACTTTACAGTTAGTGGTTGGCAGCATGCCAGAGCCATTACATAATTTCCTGGGTGAAGGCGTCACATTTATAGCTAGTGCGTACATTTTTCTGATGCTTCCAATGGAAACATAGCCAATGCGTCAATTTGACACAAGGCCTGACAAGGCACCATGCAGCAATTCTGACACGTCAGCTGGAATGTGTCACATCTATTTACGCGATGGCTGAAAAAAATCATTCATGCAGCGAATATTTGTGTGACACAATGATGCAAATGGTTGCTTTTCAGTGTAGCTTGATGTGCAACACATGGAAACATTTACAGGGATGGCTATGTTCCCTGTGAATAGGTGAGTTGACCTGCTTAATGTATTTGCATGTGTTTCATGTCGGTGTTGGCAGTGTACATATATGAGAGTGCATGCATTACTGGGATCATACTACACATAGGGCCCGATCCCTCTGTTTGTGCAACGGCACACCTTCCAAACGGTGCGCCATGTGCTAGATAAGTAAGGTCACCCAATTACATTGCTTGTGCTTCCCCCAGGGCTGACACAGACTTGCACTGCCACGGCATCAGCGCACCCATGTATGAGACAGTGCAGACTTTTGGAAAGGGCAACTTTGGTGGGGTGACATTTTCCCTTGCAAGCAAGTACTGTGATTGGCTCCACTCACCTGGAAGGGGATGTATGGATCAGCCAAATGCCCCCATTTCCCATCCACAGGGCTCTAATCAGGGGACACACTGCCAATGCACCTCCAAAGATTGATTTTGCCTCTGGAACCATGTTACAAATGGTGTAGAGGTCAAGTCAGAGTGATGTGACCATTTGCATGGGGTCATGCACCCCTGCACAAGAGGGTGCAGCCTCTGTTGATGGCACAGGCAGTATAAGTGTCCCTGTGCTTAAGCTTTTTCATGAGTGGCAGCACAAACATGTGCAGGCCCTTATGACATTCCAAAGGGCCCCAGGGGTCCACAAAGTGTGTGCAAAAGATGATTGTGCATCCGCATGCACTTCTACCATATAGCATGTTGTGTGAACACTGTGGCACAGAAGGTGAACTTGTCTTTTTGGCTAGCATGTGAACACACTCTTTGGGTGATAGGGGAGACAACCCAGGGCATACAGCTAAGATGATGTGCTGTGTTTCATAAAAGGGCTAGGACAGGAATGGGCCATACATGGGAATGTGAAGCCTTCTTACACTTTCCTTGCACTGATGCACTTCATGCAGCCTACCAGCAACACAGACACCCTTGCACCATGGTGCATGTGTGACAGCATTGCAATGAGACTGGTTTATGTGCAGGTAGGAATACATTCCAGCACACTGGCAAACTATCATAGTATTTCTCTCTTATACTATGTGTGCAGTAGATTGCAGCGCACATCGGTTGTTGAAATGGCAAACTTGCTCACATATTTATCTAATCGTTCTAGCATGCTCAGTGATGGGTGGTGGCAACAACCACATACCTGGGTTACAAACTTGGGGACTGTGGGATTGCATGCAATCCATGGGTGAGAGAATGGTAACAGGCGTGCCCCACCCCAGTGACTGGTTTCCATTCAGAAGTGTTACGCAATGATGCACAAGACAATGACTTGCTTGACCTTTGTGTCTATCCTACACAGGGCAGCGCAGATTGGCCCTTGCCTGTCATTGGATTTCACTGATGTGAATCTGTGTCATGGATGGGGAACAGCAGTGATGAAAACATTACAGAGTTTGTAATGAAATATAGATGTGAGTGCTCTGGATTGGTTGACTATGGGGCATTGAGTTTCAAGGTGTCTACCCCACAGGAAAGTAACACTTTCACAATTTAGGTAGCACAGGATTCTCACTGAGGATGATGGTGCAGAGCTAGACCACCATGCATACCTTACCATTACCTCCTAAATATTGAGGATAGCAACGTAGAATAACACACAATTACTACACTCTACATCAAGGAAGTGTTGCATGTGTGTAGCTGTGGGTGTTTACATGCAACACCCATGTAGGTTGACACTGAGACAGGTAATGAGACTCACTTGGACCTGGCACAGTCCCAAACTTGTCAGACACACCTGGTAGAGCCAGAATAAGGATGTATGAATTGATATAACCTTGGCTCCTCTGTTTCCATGAGTCCTGTATTCTGCTGCTCACATTGACCATGTAGAACTATTCCATAAATGGTTTATGTGTAGGGAGATGTTGAAAGAACTGAAATGCAAGTTGACAGCGGACTTGGGGGAGGTATGGGGCTTTTATACATGCCCAGGTTGGCATCCATAAATTTGCATGAGTCATCCTGATTATCCATGGGGGTTTGGCTGGCAAGACTGCACCCACAAGGTCCCTGCAACACACACATTACACCGAGTGAGACAAGGCAGCCTCTTGGGGTTCCTTCATTTTATCCATAGCAATGAGTCCATGATAAGCTACATTAGTTGAGTTTGCATGCCTAATGAATATTGTTGAGAGTCTTGTGCCACTAGATGGTCCAAGAGTGGTGTGACACCAGCATCACCGGCCTGTGGTATCCAGGCCTATATCTGTATAAACTGCTATCCCAAAATGTATTGTAGTTGCAGTATACCCACTCAGGTAGTGACCAACAGTGTCTGGTTCAGCCTCTCTACAGTGTAAATGGCATGCAGGGGACAAATGGACGATCTACATTTGCTATGTATGTTGGTTGCATTAATGACCAATGTTGATATGTGCATTCCAATGGTTACCAGAGAGCCTGGACACACACACACCATATCATGTTGTGCTACACAAACATTGGCTGTATGGCCATGTGTCTTGAAGGATGTGTGTGGCACATTCACATTGCAAATGCACGTTTTCTTTAACCACAAGCTTAGCCTATAATTTGGTGATCACGATGCCAGCTTGTCTAGCCACAACTAATCAGGTTTAGCCCAATCATAAATGTGTTTGCCATTGGCACCCACCACAGTATGTTTCTAAATTGTTTGGTTACTTGAAGTATGGATGTGGGTTTGAATTTACACACGATGCTTGCCTGTGAATTTCTTGCCAGAGTCTGCCACAATGTCTTGGACTGCATCAGTGAATGGCACCTTGGCTGGATTTACCTTGCTTTTTTTTATTTCTGATGGTTACTTGTTTTATAGTCTGAATATTGGTGTTGTGTCTTCACATTTGCACTAAGACTGTACTCATAGGAGTGAAGCCATTATTTGTATCTGAGTGCAACACACAGCATGATAGGCTACATTACTGCTTGTTCCATTGGCATATTAGCATAGTGGGGAAAGTGTGACTACATTGTTACTAGGTAGACACTTTTGCACTGACAAAGTACAGTATTTAGCATTTATATGTGTGTTAGGAGATCTCCTAATGGATATAATATGTGTTTGCAGATGTGTATGTTGCATATGTAACCTATAGGGGTTGGACTGTGTTCCCATGCACATACTATGTGGATCACTTCACAGTCATCAGACTATGAGTTAACTCTAGTATCCTCCAGAAGTATGAAGCTGTACAAATGGATAGCTGTACAAGACAGTGACACACAGTCATAGCACACTATCTACTTTAGCACACCATGTTCATTATGGTTGGCAATGAGGACTCATTGGTACAAATGTTTGCCATGCACACTATTTTGTATGTACCTGATGTTGTTCAGCATTGTTTGCTACACATAGCTACATACTTTTTTTCGAGTGGCAATTATTAGCAGGTGTGGTGTGAGTATTTAGATGTTTACTGTGACTATGAAGTAAAATTGATTACAAACTGGTAGTGCTCATATATTTATTTTCATATATGTACAGTGTTCATTTAGTCATTATTTTAGTACATCCTCAAAGTCACTCATGGCTCGTCAATTTTTTTTGTACTTTATGGTTTCTCCGCCGTGTTGCTGCAAGTGACGTTACATTTTGATGTTGCTCATCTTCTTCCTCATCATCACCCTCTGGCACTTCATGGTTCTCATTGACATCGTCCCATGGACATTGGTCCGTACACAGATATTGTGCAAAATGCAGCACACTAATATTATTTTACATACCATTGTTGGTGAGCACAGCAATTGGCCCCAGACATGTCTAGACTCCTAAAGCAGAACTTTAGGACTCTGAACATTGGCTCTACTATGGACCAGGTCCTGCTTAGGGCATGATTGTAGCTCCTCTGGGCTTCCGTCTGGGGTGTTTATAAGGAGTCAGCACCCATAGCTGCAGTGCATATCCTTGTTCAGCTGCAAAGACGGGGGGAGTAAAGTTAGTAAATGGACATGACAGGTGTATGCCCAATGTTCATTTACATTCTGTTATGTGTCCTAAATGACTCATACACTTTGCCAACAGTATTAAGACGTGCTCTGACATCGTTTGGCATGCACACAATTTGAATTATGATATGACTGATGCTGCATTACACATATAAGTTTACTGTCCTCTGTGAAACACTTACTATTTGTCATACTTGTGAGTGCCAATGCCATTAAGCTGGTGATTTTTTACCAGTAAGGAGAGTCAGTTAGCCATTGAGGAGATAATTCTCTCACATTCCTCTATTGTATCTGTTTTTGACTACGATTGACATTTCTGAACTGATACATGTCTGAATTTTCTACCTGTAGCTGGATCAAGTTTTGTTGCGCACTTCATTCACATATTTTTGGCTGTGAGAGTTGGAGTCACTGTTGTTCAATAGCCACTTCCATGGGGCGGGTAGTGAGTGGATGTCAATGTGGGATATTAAAGTGTACACATGTCAGTGCACTGTGTCCACTATATTGACAGAATGCACACCTCCTTATAATTGTTTCTAGCTTGTCCAAATCATATTTGGTGTGCAAACTGATCCCGTGGTTTGTCCCAAAAATCACGGTAGATTTTTTGTGTGGCACGACCTCGCGCGTCACTCAGTTGCACAGCCTTGAGCGAGATACTTTTTCTCACCATAAAACCACAGTTCGTCATTTATTCCTTTTTTAATCCATAAATTTATTCTTTGTTATTCCAAACTTCGTCCATTTTTTTATTCACTCCAAAGGTAGCATAAATTCACAAAAAATCATTTTTTCAAATGCCATAAACATGCCCATCCAGGCCTTATCAGTGGCACGTCGGAATTAACCATTCATCCTGGGTGGCCTCATGCTTTAAAACCCAATGCAATTCGGGCTATTTAGCCCTTCGTCAGGGGTAACTGAAAAGATAAGTAGTACACTTAAATATTCTACTTAATACACCTCAGAATGCCTTTCTTATCTAATTGTAAATTGTGCCTTTCAAGAACGTACTATTTGAACACAATTCTCACTATATATTCCCGTGACTCAATCAAACCAAAAACCATTTGCATAGCCAGTCGTGCCTAAATAATAAACCACCCTTAACTTCTGCAAACAAATAATAATGTGTACCGGTAATCTAGTACTGTGATAACCACCCCCATGAATCCTCTCTTCTTTTAACAAAAACCTCACTACGCGACCAACAACATAAACCCATGCATCGGTGCCCTTTTAAAAAAGCTTGAACATCAAAACAATCACCTCCTCCACATTCTCACCGACCACCATTACTGCTTCCTTCATCACTTAGACATTCCCAACTGAAATTCCACACGTGTATATCTTGAATGTCCATCATAGAATATGTTACTGTTCCACAAATTTCGTTATTATGATGGACATTCAAGATATATTTACATGTAATTTGGATTTTTTGGTTTCACTTTTCATGGAACCAGCAACTTGCATTATTATTTTAAAGCTGGGTCATATACACTGTTCATAGTTTGAATATGTTGGGTGAGAGATGGCAATGAGGGGGTATTTATTTGGGTGGGTCGAATTGGTGCTTATTATTATTATTTTGAATAAGGAGCACACTATTAAGTTGAGTGGCGGGGAACATATCTCTTTAAGGTTCAAGGTTGAACCGGTCACGGGGTCAGGGTCACTTTTTGAAATAGATGGTTTGCACGTGTGGAATTTCAGTTGGGAATGTCTAGGTGATGAAGGAAGCAGTAATGGTGGTCGGTGAGAATGCGGAGGAGGTGATTGTTTTGTTGTTCACGCTTTTTTAAAAGGGCACCGATGCATGGGCTTATGTTGTTGGTGACGGAGTGAAGTTTTTGTTAAAAGAAGAGAGGATTCATGGGGGTGGTTGTCACAGTACTAGATTACCGGCACACATTATTATTTGTTTGCAGAAAGTAAGGGTGGTTTATTACTTAGGCACGACTGGCTATGCAAATGGTTTTTGGTTTTGATTGAGTCACGAGAATATATATAGTGAGAATTTTGTTCAAATAGTACGTTCTTGAAAGGCACAATTTACAATTAGATAAGAAAGGCATTCTGAGGTGTATTTTTTTTAAATTAATTTTTTATTTTTTTGTCCTCATATAACCTCCATAGAATAAGCAACCTCTCAGTCTAATCTGCCCCAGCTGCTCATAACTTGGGGTCCAATCTCAGCTGATGTTCTTACAAGAACCAACCCGCAGAGCACATCATCAGCTGACCAAGAGGTATAATCATTAGACGTATTATTCCTACCAAACACCACTATTCAAGATCTAAAAGCTTCCAAAATAGCCCAAGCTCAGTTCTTTCCCTATAAGCATTGACCTTTTGATCTAAGTCCCTAAAGTATCTTACTGAATTCCACCAGCCTCTCCATGTAGGAGGTGCCGCCTGGTGCCAGTTCTTACAGATTTCCCTTCTTGCTAAGAGAATTAAGTAAAACACTAGTTTGTTCTGCAACCCCGAAAGGCCTTCCACCCCATCAGGCAACAAGACAATACTGTTGTATTCCGCTTTAGGTGTCCGTATATAGGTTTTCCTGAAACATGTCCTTATATAGGCACAATTCGCATTGCCCTTATATAGGCATAGAATCCTAGTCCTTATTTAGGCATTAGCCGTGCACTCCAAATACAGGCATGGTCACCGACATCCGTCCACCCTAACGTCACAACGAGTTCTTAGAAACCAGACCCTTAAGCTCTTGGGAGTTCCCCTAGCACAGGATTATTGATTTCTCCAAGAACTCATCTATTACGCATTAACCGCTATACCTTAAGGGTTCATTACTGACGTCTTCCTCTGTCCGACTTCACGTCAATGCTAACATTCCAAGGCACCTACCAGGTATAAATATACCTTCCCTTGCCCAAGCAAGTTAGAGGAGACCTCTACTTCAGAGGAGCCCGTATCCCGGCCTGACGCACTGAGAAGACGCTGTCATCCCTGCTCGCAGAAGAATCCAGCTTCCAGTGTTCTGACTCCCTTCGCGGGGTGTTAGAGTTTGAGATCCGGCAGGAGATTCCCACCTCTCTCATTCTCAAGGTATGGAGCTGACTAGAACCTAGAGGGACTCTTGGCATACTAGACTTAACATACTCTTAGTATACCATAGTAGAGAATACTCCACCTACTTCTTACCTTTCCCTACACCTAGACTAGGTTAGGTACTTTGGGGTAGAACTAGCTTAGAGAAGCATCGTATGAGTACTCGCATTTTTAGCCCATGTTATTTATGTGCGTGAATATATGCTAAAAGATAATGCTGGCGCAGTATTATTTATTTCTACTGCTTACGCTGTACATTATATAGCTTGCATACTGTCTTGTGATCATAACAGCTCATATCTCTTACACGAGAAACAAGACTGTTCAATAAATCCTTTTTATTGAAACGCCCGTCTATTCTTTCTGTGTAACTCTGAGGAAACTAAGCATGCACGATTAGCTGAGTGAAACTGTTATCTATTGTTTCCACGATTCTGAGAAGTGTTCCGATTCTAAAGGGAAACAAAGTTGTCATGTTTATGCGGTTGCCAGAAACTACTCCCTTCTTGTTCACAAGGAGTTTCTAGTGGCCTCTGAGTTAGCTGGCACAAAAGTAATTAAGTTTATTATACTCGATAGGGACATACTGACCTCAGCTCTATGTCAAACCTATAGGGTATATTATTCCAATGCGCAGAGCCTATTAGGGAAATAGGAACTACACTACATAGCACCCAACGGTTTGGTAAGGCACTAATTTAACGCTAGATACTGAGTAACTCAGTCGTGCTTTTCTCTCAGAGACCCCTACTCACATACTCCAAAAGACGTCTGGAGTGGGTAGGGTTAAATATCCGCCAAAGCTAAATAGGACAAAAACCCTATATATTAGCTATTTTGGTTTGTTCAACGTTGAAGGATACAGTGTTCCAAAATATTGTGCACCTTATCTTTTGTTTCCTTGAAACTTGTTCTACATTTTTTAAAAAACAAATGTCCGAACACGGGGACAATAACACCGGGAACGGTGTAGCTAGGGCTGAACCAGTCGTAACAGCTTTTAACTTTACCGGTTTAAATGAAACCGAGGAGGGTGTTATAGACATCGCTCCAAACTTATGAAGAGCCATCACTCTAAAACTTATAAAACACGGCCTACCACCAAGAGGGGGTAGAGCAGTTTTCGTGATAGAGGCACACGAATCCTTTCAGACAGAGGTATTCTATTCATGGATAGTATTCCCAGAATCAAATCCAGTCACAAGAGTGTTTCACTTCTACAAAGAAGATGAACCACCAGAGGAATATATTCCTTTCGAGGATATTGAAATTCCACTCACATACCAGGAGCATCAGCTCTGGTTTAAAGGCGCCCTAAAACATCACAAAAACATTACCAGGCTCGGTCCACTAGGTAGACCAGGAGCAACATGGCCGATTCTAGCCGGCTACTCTCCTCATCCTGACCTCGATATAATGTCAGACGAGGAATTACTTACTCAACTTACAGAGTTAATAAAAATTTACAGACAATTAGTCCAATATGTCATGCGGACTTTCACAGTCCAACCACCATTGACCATTCCAAATCAAACCCCTCAACAGGGGAATACACAAAAAATTACACCACAGACTTTATACGCAGTCATGGGTAAAATGCCCACAAAACGTGAGCAAATTCCGTTCTGGATAGCTCAAAAAATTACTCAAATCGAAGCAGTATTTCCTAATACTAGCCCTTATGAGAAACACAGAATACTAACAATCTGTTTACCAATGGGGATCACACCACAACTGGAAGATTGCACCACTTGGGGCGCAGTCTTTGCTGCCATCTATACTAAAACACATGGTGTTCCGTCAATTGCAGTAATACCAGATGTCCTGAAAGAAATTCAAAACGAGTACGGGGCAGAGCCTGCTCTGAATTTAGGTATGAAATTACTGAAAAACTTCGACCAGGTCTCAACAATAATATTATCTAATATTAAAGGGGAGGCAGCATCAGTGGCGATCCGCCAACGCTTAAGGGAATTTGATGTTACAGAACATCAAACAGAACTACCCAGAATAATAGAACAATCTTATGCAGAATTAGGCAGAGATAGTTTGGGTGGAAAACCTTTGTAGCCAAAACTATCTGAAAGTCCTGAGAAGGACTCTATTAAACAAACTCCTAAATCTTCTAAAAAGAAGTGGGAAACTAATAAAAAAAATTCAAACGAGAAACGTACTCAATCCCGAGGTAGGTCTCCTCAAAAGGAGCCCTCTGAAAGGAGGTATAACCTCAGGAATAGGGATAATTTAAGAAAGCCTGACACGTATCAAGATACTGATACACATTCCTCTCGTACCTTTCAGATATCGTCACAGACATCGGAAAGAAGAGGACGGTCAGAACATAGAGAAGAACGCGTGAAATCCAAAGACGACAAACACGTTCAGAAAAATAAATCAAAACCTCAATTCTCAATAAAGAAGGTAGCAGGTCTGAAGATCAAACATGCCGAGGATACTGAGAACACAGCTCAAGAACGGAGAATGGGCTCAGACAATGCTGGACAGTGCAGCAGAAGTCACAATAGCTCGCCAGAACCTGAAGGAACTTCTGGAGATAGTGGACTTGAATGAGTACATCACAGTAGAGACTGTAGACACCAGGGTTAGTACTCCACAAAAGTTATATGAAATAACACTCTGAATGGAGGGAGACATACCAAGAAAGGTGAAAACACTCTTTTGGGAGAAACTTTCAAGGGGTTATGATATACTTCTAGCAGAAAAAGACTGGCCACCACAATTTGTCAGGGAGTGCCCACATGGCGAGGACATCATTATGCCTGCCTTCTCCAACCATATTCCAATTCACCTAAAATATACTTATGCCAGGAAATGGGCAGTTGCCCAGGCCCCAGCATTATATAAAAATCATGTAGGATGGGATGAGGACTCACCTCACCACAAAATACATCTAAAAAGTGAACCTACTGCACAAAGGCAGTATCCAATAAAGCAAGAAGCTAAAAAACAGGTCAGGGAGATCTTAGATCAACTTGAATGCCAAGGGGTGATTGAAACATGCACTTCCTCAATGAACAATTCTTTTTTTTCCTGTCTCCAAACCAGACAATACATATCGTCTAGTTTTGGATTACAGACACTTGAACACTTGTTCAAAAACATTTGCAGTACAAAATGCACATAGTACAGCATTAATGAATAACATTGTGCGCAAAAATATAAAACCACATTGGACATTTCAAATGGTTTCTTTTGTCAAAACATAGCACCTGAAAGCAGGTACTTTACAGCTTTCTCAATAATGGGGACCCAGCGTCAATTTTGTAGACTCCCACAAGGGTTCAAAAACAGCCCAGGGTTATTCTCAGCGAGAGTAACAGAGTTACTACAAATTTATGATAATGAGGCATTGTCATATGTCAATGACATCTATCTGACAGACGATGACCTAGATAGGCACTTGAACAGGGTGAGTACCATTATATTGGGCTTCGCCTCTGAAGGCTATAAATTCAACTTTAAAAAATCCAGAATTGCCCATCTCAATGTCCTTTTCCTAGGATATGAGCTTTCAAGTGAAGGCAAGAGCCTGGCAGCTAACTTTCTAGAAAAGTGTGCGCTGCTCCAACCTCCAAAAACGCTGAAAAATTTACAATCCATCTTGGGTTTCCTAAATTTTGGAAGAACATACATTCTAAATTACGCAGAAAGGGTTAAACCTCTCTACGAATTAATCAAACCTGATTTTTCAATCAAACATTGGACACAGGAACACACAGAAATCTTGCGTTCACTCCAAGCTAACATGTTATCAACAAATCACTTACAAACACGCTTAAGTCAATGCAATTTAGTGATCCGAATAATTTCGGGACAATGCGGATTCACCTACTTAACATTTAATGAGGGTGAAAAAGTACCAATAGCATACAAATCACATTTGTATACACAAGCAGAAATGCGCTTCACTTCAACAGAAAAAATACTGACAGCAGTTCAAACCGCTGTAGTAAAAGAAAGAGCTCTAGCCCAAGGGAAACGCATTATTGTCGTAACACCAGTACCAGCCTTAGAGGCGGTCACAAAAGCGAGCATTCCAAATGCAAAAGCTTTACATCCTAGATGGTTACAATGGGTTAATTCTCTTGCTGCAACAGATGTTGAATATGTTTTTGATCCTGATCTAAAAACACAAGCATTCCTGTAATATGAACATGAATGTCCTCTGCCCACTGAAATTCTGCCTCTAGATCAGAACGAATTTATAATTTACACTGACAGATCCGCACAACCCGCTACAGGGAGTAAGCAAGCTTACAGTGCAGCATGCGCAATCATTAAAGGTCGCATGCAAGATGGTAACTTCAGACCAATGGTCACTAAAACTCAATCTCTAGGAGATTGTACAGCTCAGCGAGCTGAACTACAAGCATGCAAACTGGCACTTGAAAGTACAGATCGCGAATTCCCCACACTAATAGTGTGCTATTCTTTCTACTGTGTTCAGTCGTATAATGAATATATACAAAATTGGCTTGAAAACGGGTTCAAAGATGCAAAAGGTGGCACAATAAAGCATAAAACGCTTTTGGAAGAAGTAGTTCAGTTAAAAAACGAACTACCAAAAGCTCACGTGATACACACGCTGAGTCATCAACGTGATGGCGTTCACGTTGCAGGGAATTCATTGGCTGACGAAGCTGCAAAGGGGGCTGTTCAGACGGCTTCCGTAGCTGCGATCACTCGTTCAAAAATGAGAATAGACAGTGAGATATTGTTGGCTGTCAATGCTTCAAGCAAAGGCAGTGGTGCAGCGTTACCAAAGAAGTTTCCACTCAAGTACTCTTATGTAATTGATGCAAACAACGTTCCTTTTGCTCAAATCCCTGGAGTGGGGGATAGGGTAATTCCAAACATGGAACGTAGAGCAGCTTTGATTTATGAAGCACATCTGGGGGAGGGTCTGTCACATCAAGGGATCTCTAAAACAATATTGACGTTAAAAGAGATGTACTGGTGGCCTGGAATGAATACACAGATTCACATCTTCATTGATGACTGCATAGACTGCAGTAAACAGCGTGATGCAGAACGCCACCAGACACCATGCTACGAAGTAGCCTGCCCAGTACAGACACTATTGTTAGACAGCATTAGACTATCTGCGCGCAGGCGTCCTTATGGACAAATGCAATCCCACAAATACTAACTCAAGGTTCCTATGGATATGGCCTCAGCGCTCGGCTGACGCTCGAACTGTTATAAAAGATTTGCGAGTCTTTATCGGCACATACGCAATAGGCACACTACATTCTGACCAGGGTCCTGCGTTTAGCTCTCGGGCTTACAAAGAAGCCATGGCCAGTTTGGGCGTTGCATTGCGGTACTCCTCTCCTTTTCATCCTGAGGGAAATTCTGTTGTGGAAAGGAAAAACCGGGACATAAAGCAGTCTATAACAGCTAGAGTATTAGGTTCGGGTGATGGGTGGGTCAAACATCTTTATGGGGTCCAACGCTCATTAAATAGTTTGCCAAGAAGTTCTCTAGGGGGGGTCACTCCATATGAGGTCCTATTTGGAACAAGAATGTGGGTTCCTGATCTCAAATGTAAAGGCACAGTGGTGGAAAATAAACCCTTTGATATCAAAGATCGTTTGGCTGTTTTACAGGATCTAAATGAACTAAGATCGAAACAAAACAACGTGTTCCTGAAGCCAACCACCACTGGGGAAACACCGGCAGTCCCAGCAAGGCCTGTCTGGATCCCAAAAGTTGGGGATCTAGTCAGGGAGAAGATTGCGGACAAGAAGGAATTTGGACCTTCTTACAGACAACCAGTACCTGTCCTAGCCATCCACGGAACAAGAACAGTACTTCTGCCGCCCCTTGCTGGAAAAAAGGAGAAACGATTTGTGTCAATCGACCTCATCAAACCACAGTATGTGGCCAATACTAAATAGTAGGCCTCGTGGACTCCGACCTAGTAGCAGAGGCACTCCTCTCGCTACTATCCAAGAGGTTCAGACTGAAAGACTGATAACCATCGAGAATTCAGCAGTAACAGATGAAGGACTAAGCAACAATGCTATGGAACTCATCCCTCTTGAAACTCAAGTAACAGTTCGTCCAAATACACCTGTCTACACCAACGTAACAAGTGATCAACTGGTTCCAGCGATTTCAACAAATCCTGATGCAATTCCAACAATTGACCAAACTGCTTCTGGCTACTTCATTGACTTTGATACGTTTTCTGAGGATCCGAGTGAACCTGAAACGATGCCAGCATCAAAAACTTTCACACAGCAAGTACAAGACTTTTTTCATCTTCTGAAAAAGACATCTGGTTTCACCATGGATTGAACTATGGATTATTTCTGGAATATTTTTCTTTCTGCTTTGGCTAGCTTTGGTTATGACTATCAGCGTGCCTATTAATGGCAGATACATCCGTATGGACATTGAAAGTAAAAATGTGAACTTACTTTTGAAACCACACAAATCATCCCATTGTGAAGCAAGAGACTTGTCAGCAGTAAACATCACAGCCGTTTCTATACAGGATGGTATAGTGTGGGACAAAACCGATTTCGATATCTTCGGCCCTACGGAACTTTTGAACATTCCACATTTATTTAAAATTTCACTAAGTGATTTTATTACCTCCAGTACCTATTCTGATGATTGGGACTTTGAGACTGTAAATGATATGATGTCTGACCTAGAACGGTCTGCTGCGTTATCTAACAATGAATACTTAGAGGGTTCATCAGACTATGAACAGCTATATTGTTATAACCACTATGGTCATCATTTCTTGCATAAGTCTGCAACACCTAGAAATGTGTTTATGTTTAACCAATGGGAACATTGTCCTACACCATCAAAAGGTAGTTCAAAAACGTTTGCTAAAAAGTGTCCCTATTTTTCAGGGTACAATACATCTGATCCAGAAACATTTTACTATAAAAATGTAAACAAAACAGGACAGAAAATTATGTTGACAAATACAAAACAGATTTACTCTGCAGCATTTATTACCCAATTGTCTAGACATGGATTTGAGTTTTGGAAAGACACAATAGACACAAAAACTGTCTGGGATTCTAAAGATTGGCAAGTACAGGGGATAGAAGCTTTGTTTATAGCGTGTATCATCCCTCAGCAAATAATGTTTTTGAATGACACTGTGCAACAAACATCTTGTCTTGGTTTAGCCAAGATCAAAGACATGAAAACACCTTCTGTACCAACACCTGCAAGTAATAACACTACACAGGCAGCGGTTACAGTTGACACAATACTACAAACAAACAGAACAGATCCTGATTGGAAAAACTGGTTACTCTGGCCCACAGACACAAACATCTGTCAAGAAAGATTCCTGAATAGAAGACAGGGCTTTACTATCCATAGGCCAGACCCACGATACGTTCAAAGTCAACATCCGGGGGTAGTAACAACATACAGTGTAGGAAAATTGTGCCTCGACTGGCTACAAAAATCTACACTTGAGGATGTGAAACAACACTTATCTTTACTAAAAGAAGATGCAGACATTAGGGAATTCTTGCTAGGACCGAGAAAACTGCGTCAAAAACGTTTCATATATGCCGGCATCTATGCTGCCTATAATGAAGTATGGAAGGTTTCACAGGCAGAGGCCGCAGAAAGAATACGTGAAGTTGATCGTATTAACTTAGAGAAAACTCTCTCTGTGGTCAACAATTGGTTAACAACTTTGTCATCCAGAATTTAATCATTGGACAACATTGTATCCTCTGCTATTGACATACTGGAACAAGATTTAGCCATGTTACAACAAGGCCAATCTCAGTTACGTTCTATTATGTTATTAAGCTGGACGCTGCAATCTTTGCGTGCGGGCTATGTGCCTTGGCGTTTTATCAACACGTCGGCTCTGTTTGCAGTATACAATCTAACAGATGAATAGATCGAACTGGCACAAAGGGGAGCAAAGTATACAGTGCTGAGCATTGAAAAACTGGAAAGATTACCATTCACAGTAGCAGAAAAATCAGCTACAGAATGGCTTATCCATGGCAAAATCACTCTGCCTGTCACTACTTTTCAGTTTCAGTATTGCCTCAAACAAATGTTAGCAGGCAAATATGAAAGGTTGGGTAATGAATACATTAAGACATCCTGGGATTTACCTTACGAATACAGATGTTGGAGTGGGGATCGTGAAGTGTTTCTAAGCGGTACACACTGTGAAAATGCACTAAGCGGTTCACTCATATGTCAGGACATTTCTTTACAAGGGGCTTGTAATGGTTCTGTGGCAAATTTGTCCTGCCACCAGCAGGGTACACCAGCTATTGTGATTAATCCAATGTTTGGCCAACTTTCTAACGGGAGTTACCTCATGTTGAATGATCAGAGTTGCTGTGGCATGTTGCCAGGCATCCCATATCTGGTAACGGTCGACTGCAGGGTTACTTGCTGTATGCAAGTATTGTTCCCCCCAATAGACACAGTCAGGGAGTCGCCTTTATGGCCTTCATTGAATGTTTCTTTTATACGTTTTGATACTTTAAGCAGAATGAAAGCCATGCTTTTGCAACAGACCGTGCCTTTGACCTCGGCCAAAGAAATCTATGATTTACAAATTGCAAGGACTTCGGCTGAGATACAGGCTTTAATTCGTACAAACTGCCCTATACATTTCGCAGAAATGATGGGACGTATCTTTAACATGTCTGATACGAGCGGTATTGTGCATGTATTTAAGACCATCTGTTCAGGACTGTTAGCACCCTTCCAGGCAGTCCTCGGAATCATCCCAAACTTCGCACATTCGGTGTTTGGTGCTGTGCCATTTATTCTAGCACTTGTTGCAGGAATCCTATTTTTATTCCTACTATTACGCTATGGCAAGCCTATCCACCGACATCACTCTGAGCGATGTGGAGAAAGTTCTCCTAGAACGGAAGTGCCGTGAGCGCATAGTGCAACTTTTGGGCATACCTCGTCTACGGGAACTTAATACAACATGGTTTCTGTCATTCAGACCAATCTGGAAAGATTGCATCTTACCTGTTCTACGCTGCCTGCTTTGCGGTGAAGAATGCGTGCTAGACATCTGTCTAACACTCCCATCAGTCATGCCAACGGATATCGATACTCTGCTGGACCCGGTAACAGCCCATGCTCTGTGTTGTCCCCAGAGGCTACCAATCCTGATGACGGAATTCATTGAGATCTCACAGACGCTTCCTGCTGCTGCTGAGGTACGAGATGGATCAACAGGCACACAGGTAACAACAGACGCGAGCATTGCTGCGGCATCCTATGCTGAAGGCGATGCTTCACATCTCTGTGCAGTTAACCTTCTAAATGAGGTATTCCAACTGTCACCGACATCGGTAGACGAGATTTTGTCTATAGAAATAGATGATTTCATGTTTACACCGGACCCATACACTGACTTTGATTCAGCTCACAGTGTACCAGGGACGCAATGAAATTTGGCCTTCATTTTTTCAAAACTTGGAACTCTTCCCAAAATTGAACTTTTTCTTTTTCTTTTTGAAAAATACATGGCAAAACAATCTGCTTACAGGAGAACTATTCTTATAAAACAGACCTTCTTTGAATACTTCCAGGGACACATTGTCACCTTATTTGCCTAAAATTTCATTTAATACCATGATATGCAATGGCTTTGATTTTTGAAAACTTGTCAACCATTTCATCATATGTATATATTTCTGTTTATTCATTCATGTTGCATTTATTTCCAATATATGCTTTGAATGAAAACATGCTTTAAAGTGTACAGTACCTATTGCATTCAACAGTTTATTTTAAACTTGTTTTAATATGCTTTTAGAAATGTTTTTAGCAACATGTGGTACTCAGTTTAATGTTTAGCATTTAATGTTTAGCATTTAGTATTATCGTTCATTCAAAAGTGGAGTGGGTGTTGTATTCTGCCTTAGGTGTCCGTATATAGGTTTTCCTGAAACATGTCCTTATATAGGCACAATTCGCATTGCCCTTATATAGGCATAGAATCCCAGTCCTTATTTAGGCATTAGCCGTGCACTCCAAATACAGGCATGGTCACCGACATCCGTCCACCCTAACGTCACAACGAGTTCTTAGAAACCAGACCCTTAAGCTCTTGGGAGTTCCCCTAGCGCAGGTTTATTGATTTCTCCAAGAACTCATCTATTATGCATGAACCGCTATACCTTAAGGGTTCATTACTGACGCCTTCCTCTGTCCGACTTCACGTCAATGCTAACATTCCAAGGCACCTACCAGGTATAAATATACCTTCCCTTGCCCAAGCAAGTTAGAGGAGGCCTCGACTTCAGAGGAGCCCGTATCCCGGCCTGACGCACTGAGAAGACGCTGTCATCCCTGCTCGCAGAAGAATCCAGCTTCCAGTGTTCTGACTCCCTTCGCGGGGTGTAAGAGTTTGAGATCCGGCAGGAGATTCCCACCTCTTTCATTCTCAAGGTATGGAGCTGACTAGAACCTAGAGGAACTCTTGGCATACTAAACTAAACATACTCTTAGTATACCATACTAGAGAATACTCCACCTACTTCTTACCTTTCCCTATACCTAGACTAGGTTAGGTACATTGGGGTAGAACTAGCTTAGAGAAGCATCGTTTGAGTACTCGCATTTTTAGCCCATGTTATTTATGTACGTGAATATATGCTAAAAGATAATGCTGGAGCAGTATTATTTATTTCTACTGCTTACGCTGTACATTATATATCTTGCATACTGTCTTGTGATCATAACAGCTCATATCTCTTACACGAGAAACAAGACTGTTCAATAAATCCTTTTTATTGAAACGCCCGTCTATTCTTTCTGTGTAACTCTGAGGAAACTAAGCATGCACGATTAGCTGAGTGAAACTGTTATCTATTGTTTCCACGATTCTGAGAAGTGTTCCGATTCTAAAGGGAAACAAAGTTGTCATGTTTATGCGGTTGCCAGAAACTACTCCCTTCTTGTTTACAAGGAGTTTCTAGTGGCCTCTGAGTTAGCCGGCACAAAACTAATTAAGTTTAATATACTCGATAGGGACATACTGACCTCAGTCCTATGTCAAACCTATAGGGTATATTATTCCAATGCGCAGAGCCTATTAGGGAAATAGGAACTACACTACAATACCAAAGAGAATTACAGAGGAGCTTACCTCCACATCTTTACCCAAAACGTCTGACAAGGTCTTACCCACATTGCCCCAAAACTCCTTTAGCAGGGGGCAGGTGGCAAACATGTGGATGTCGTCCGACTCCTGGGCACCACATCTCGTACACCTGGCTTCTCCACCGCCCCTTATTTTGGACAGTTTGAGTGGAGACCAGTATATCCTGTGGAGTGTGAAAAAGTGGTTTCTCCTTAGTGCAGCCGATTTAATATGGGTAAAGCATGTCTAAAGATACTTGCGATAGATTTTTCAGCTCCTCATCAGGCAAGTATTTCTCCCAAACCAGGTACGGATGTTCCAGCTTCCTGTCTGCTGCAGAAAGGAGATAGTTGTACCAAGGTGCCACTTCCTTCTTCTTCGGATTTTGATCTTGCAGGTCGTCCTCCATTGATTTGTCCGCAAGGGGACGCCACTGCTCGTTCTTTCACCACATTGAGATTTGGTAATATTTGAATCTGGATAATGTGCCGTTGGTTAAGTTGTTCCAGGTATCCCATGGTAGACATTTGTCTCCTTCTACTGTATCCATCCAACGTGCAACACCCGCATCTTTTAATGGCTGAACTAAAGCGTCCAAGTGGCACTCAGGTGTTCCCGGGGAGTCCAACACGGGGGCCCATTCACTATAGTAGAATAAACCTAAACTAGAGCGGCAGTCAAACCACAGCTTGGCAGCAGCATATAAAACCTACAGCTGGACTTTTTTAAAGTACTTGGGGGCACCAAATTTATACATAACACCCTCCTCAGGGCTTGTTATTAGTATAGCCCTCAACATGCAGCCAATTAAAGTGTTATCTGGCCTTAGAAGTAACATCCTGCATTTCTTCAGTTGATATGCCCAACAGTACAGCTGTAGGTCAGGTAGACCTAGGCCGCCATGTGAAAGCTAACACCTTAGCTTCTTCCAAGACAGCCTGATCCCCTTGCCCGCACATATAAACGCAGAAATCCTTCCCTGGATTTTAACTAAAAGGCCTTTATCAAACGCCAACGGGATATTATTAAATAAGTTGGCGAACTTGGGGAGGATGCACATTTTAATCAAGTTAACCCGCCCAAAATGTGTAAGCGGGAGGTTCTGCCATCTTTTCCGAAGTGCATCAACCTCCTTAGAGACTCTAACTAGGTTTACTTTAGGGATTTCTCTTAGCTACTGTATTATGCTTACACCAAGATATCTTATCTTCTTAGATAGCCTTACCCCCTGAGCTGCCACGTTCCAAGCCATAACTTCGGTCTTGTCATTATTAACCTCATACCCAGACAGTTTCCCGAAAGCCTGTACTTCAGTGAATAATTCTGGTAGAGTTTGGTTAACATTAGATGATATTATAATCAAGTCGTCGGCATATAGGGCTAGCTTCCTTGTGAAACCATTTACGACAAAAGGATAGATCTTTTTATTTTGCCTCAAGAATTGAGCCAAAGGCTCAATGTATAAGTCAAAGAGAATAGGTGACAGAGGGCACCCTTGTCTCGTGCCACGCTCTATTAACACAGGTGCTGTGAGGTTGCCATTAACCACAATCTGAGCCCGGGGAGATTTGTAGATTTTATTAAGGACCTCTCTGAAGGTCTCATCAAAACCAAAAGCCATCAATACCCTATTCAGGTAATGCCAGTTAACTCGGTCGAAGGCTTTTGCTGCGTCTAGGGTGATAATTGAAAGCGGAGCACCATGCGCCATTGCCAGGTCTATTGAGCCAATTAGAGTAAGAACCAGATCCTTCATCTGCCTCCCCGGGAGGAAGCCCTTCTGGTCTTCATGAATTATCGGCCCCACGATCTTACAAAGACGGGCATTTGGTACCCCAGCGAAGATCTTATAATCGCTGTTCAATAGTGATATTGGCCGATAAGACTGACATTGTGCAGGATCCTTCCCGGACTTTAAGATTAGTGTAATGACAGCCTCACTCCATAAGTCTGGTAAAGGGGAGGTGCCTCTCAGAATTTCATTAAACAGCTTCAACCAGATAGGGATAACTTCATCTGCCAGTAAAACATAGATCTCGTTAGGGATCGCATCTGGCCCAGCAGCTTTCCTTTTCTTGATTTTTTTAAGGGCAGTGAGGATTTCGCTCCCTGTTATATCTTGGGTGAGCAATGCTTGACTATCTAAACTCAGCTTTGGGAGCTGTTTCTCAGCAAGCCACTGATCTAGGACGCCTTCGTCAACCACTAAATCCTTCCGGTACAAGTCCTGGAAAAATTTGGTAAAAGCCCGCTCAATGTCATCTTTATCCTCAACATACTGGCCGCCATTACCCAGTTTAATCTTACTGATGTAGTTATGGGATCTATCTATTCTACTCTTCATTGCAAGTAATTTGCCACAATTCTCTCCCTGATCAAAGTCCCTCATTTTGCTGACTTCCCATTTCTGCAGCATAATTTCTTCAGTTTTGAGTCTAAATGCGTGCTGCAGGTCTTCAACCTTCCCCACTAAGCTTTATTTTTCCACACCACAGACCTGCCCAGCCTTTAAGGATGCTTCAGCCACTATTAACTGCTCCTCTAATGCAGCAATCTCTCTTTTTTCAGATCTGGCCCAGCCCGCAGTGGCGCCCTTCAGAATCCCTCTCAACCAGGCCTTGAAAGAGTCCCATACTACATGTCGAGGGGCAGAGTCTAAATTCTGATTGAAAAAAACAGCCGTCTCCCTCTTTATCTTGTCCGGAATATGTGGTTGCAGAAGAAGCCTCCTATTCAAGGTCCACCTTCTGGGTGGAGACCTTGAGGGGAGCTCTATATTTAAAGCTGTTGCACCATGATCAGAAAGATGAATAGGCAAATACTCTATATTCCTTACTTTTCCTATTTCTGAAAGCTCCATAAAAATATAATCGATCCTTGAGTAGTGGCCGTTTTTTTTTGCTAAAAAAAGAATAGTCCCTGGCGTCACCCTTTTTCTTCCGCCATACATCACATAGATTTAAATTGCTTAGCATAGCGAGAAGATGGGCCATGACCCGTGGTGCTACAATTTGGGTATGGGGAGAGGATCTGTCAAGCCTATTATTTAGAAGGCATTAAAATCCCCGCCGAATATCAGAGGAGCTTCAAAATCAGACAGGGAAAGGCACAGACTATTCAAGGGTGTGATATTATCTTCGTTTGGGTCATAAAAACTGGCCAATGTGTAGGAAGTAGCACAACTCCTAAATTCCACTACCACCAAACGCCCTTTCTTATCTGTTTGTGATTTGCTCAACTCTACTCCAGAGTTTTATTTAAATATTATAGCAACTCCTTTAGAGCAGCATTGTTGGTCTGTGGCTATGACTTTATCCACACACCTTTGTCTATCAAACAGTGCCATTCATTCAGATCATAACAAATGCGTCTCCTAAAGCATGAGAATCCTAGCTGGGCTGTCCTTCAAGTATTGAAGAACCAATCGCTGTCTTCTTTTGACCCTCAGGCCATTCACGTTCCAACACAAGATTTCTAGACAGTCCCCTCCAGTAAAACCCGCTCTATCCCCCGTCGTCATGTTCCCAGGTCAAACTGCATCCATAAAGAAAGGTTATATAAAATGAGGACACTTTTTCATTTCTTTTTCTTTTTTCCCCAATGCTCCCCACCACCACTCGTGCATCCCCCCCAAGCCTCCCTCCCCACCCCCTCCCCTGGGAACCCTCCCCGACTACCTATTGGCAAATGCCAATTCGAGCTGCTATATGCCAACCCATCAACTAATCTCATACAACGACATACTGAGCTCCCACCGTACGAAGAGTAAATGTTTTAGCTAGCTGAAGGATTTTTATGCGCCAGAAAATTGTCTACCTCCTCTGGAGAATGAAAATTATACATCTTCTTGACCCACATCACTTTGAGGAAAGCAGGAAACCTTAGCTGCACTTGGGCGCCTATTTCCTTCAAAGGGTCAATCCGTTTACCCAGCTCCCCCCTTCTGTCCTCTGTCACGCGTGAAATGTCCGACCTTATTTTGAATGATACGTCCTGCACTTGGATGGTTTTTTGCTTAAGGGCTGCCCCCAGTAGTTGTTCCTTAAGGGCAAATGATTGTATGTATTCCAGAATTTTCCTGGGCTTCTTCTGGCCAGGATTGAGTTTGAAAGGGTCCCCATGCAACCATTGGATTTCTGCTTCCCAAACTGAAGAGGAAGCAACTTGCGGGAAGGCTTTAGTCAGGATATCTATGACGAAAGCTTTGACGTTATCCCCTTCCAACCCCTCCTTTATGTCAAGAATCCTGATATTATTTCTTCTGGAGTTGTTTTCCAGCCTTTCTAACCTGTCGGATAGATCGTTCTCCCTCAGTTTAAGCCTGACCACTTCCTGGGTATTATCTTTCACGTCTGACCTCGGCTCTCCCACCTTATTCTCCAACTCATCCATGCGCTGTGCCAATGCTGAGAGACTTTCCTCCAGGCTACTACACGTGTCCTGGATTCTCTTTTGGTTGGTTTCTGAGGTTGAGAAACGCTCCTGGATCTCTAACGACAGTTGGCTCAACATCCCTTGTACCGAGTTCAGGCCTGAAGTGACCTTGGGTGCCCCCTCTAAGAGTGTACTTGGTGTAAAGTCCCCCCTCTCCAACCCACGAGTCCCAGATACTGAAGCCGAGTCACTTAGGACCGAAAATCTATTTAGAGTGGGTACAGCTGGATGTAGTAATTGGGAATTTCCTGGCGGGGCAACTGCCTGCTTTGTAGATTCCATATTGCACTGCGGGTTCAGTTTGAAGTAAGACCTAAGTGAGGGAGTCACTCTCGGAGAACTGAGGCTAATTTCTTCTTCCTCTCTTTTAAAGGAATGGCTTTCCCTGGCTTCATTAGACGGTCTCTGTTTTTATGTTTGCTCAGTGCCGTCCCTGGGGGTTGTCTAGGATGCTGATCTAATTTGAAGTAGATTCGCTTACAAGGAAAGTGCTAGATCTCAATTTATACCTTTTACCAAGTAATGCCTCACTATCAGGGAAGGAGTTGGTAGATAGGGAAGAGTGCACCTTATGCTGTGCTAATAGTTCACTCCCCTTAGAGACCTGCTTTTTACCCAGTGGTGGCTGTTATACTAATTCCATATACATAGAGTCCGTACCATGCTTCAATCTACCCTCTTTTACCTGTTTTATGTACTTGATCTGGTAGTCTCTAGATGTATCTCCTCCCTGAACCTCCAGGACAGGCAGACTGCAATCAGCAAACTTCCAGCTGTCTCCCTGGGGCTCCTCCAGGAAGCAGTGTGTGCTGACTCTGCCGAGACTGACCCTGGAACAAGAAGCTGACTCAGCAGGTCAAAGCAGGGTGCGGCGCGCTGCTCGGGACTCACCAATCGCGCTAGCAGCCCTAAGAAGCGCCAAGCCCGAGCCCACACATATCAAAACAAAATGCGGGTGAAGACGCAGCTGCGGGAAGCCGTCCAAACAGATGCCTCAGCGTGGCAGGAGGTAGGAGAATGTTAAGCCAGCATGCGAGCAAATAGAACAGAAAGCATGCTCGCCTCGCAGCCTCGCAGCTGAACGTATGCGATAGCAGAACACACAAGATGATGGACGGAATGCTGCACATTGGCAAACATTCACCCCCAGTCACAGATCTGGGTTTAATCCATCGTTATTTTGCTTCACCACGCCACCCCAGTTCAGACATAGCCATATGCAAATCAGTCTTGACCCTGTGCCTCATGGGAACAGTCCAGACCGAACTGCCAAGCCATGTCTTCCCTGGACCGGAATCAAGCATCCTAGGACCGGTTTCAGGCTATCAGCCTTCATCAGCCAGGATAGCTTGACTCCAGTGGCGTAGTGAGCACGGGACCCACGTCTGGGCCTGGCAGTTCGGGCTAGACTGTTCCCATTGGGCGCAGGGTCAAGACTGATTTGCATATGGCTGGGTCCAAACTGGAATGTCATGGTGAGCAAAAAAACGATGGATTTAGGCCCAGATCTCTGTACTGGGGTGAATGTATGACATTGTTCTGCATTCTGTCCATCATTTGTTCTTTTTGCATTTGTCACCCCGAGTGGGACGGGTATGCCCAGACGTGGGTCCCGTGCTCTCCATGCCACTGGAGTCAAGCTATCCTGGCTGATGAGGGCTGAAAGCCCGAAACCGGTCCTAGGATGCTTGTTTCCAGTCTAGGGAGGACCTGGCCTGGCAGTTCGGGCTGGACTGTTCCCATTGGGCGCAGTGTCAAGACTGATTTGCATATGGCTGGGTCCAAACTGGAATGGCATGGTGAGCAAAAAAACGATGGATTTAGGCCCAGATCTTGTACTGGGGTGAATGTATGACATTGTTCTGCATTCTGTCCATCATTTGTTCTTTTTGCATTTGTCACCCCGAGTGGGACGGGTATGCCCAGACGTGGGTCCCATGCTCTCCATGCCACTGGAGTCAAGCTATCCTGGCTGATGAGGGCTGAAAGCCCGAAACCGGTCCTAGGATGCTTGTTTCCAGTCTAGGGAGGACCTGGCCTGGCAGTTCGGGCTGGACTGTTCCCATTGGGCGCAGGGTCAAGACTGATTTGCATATGGCTGGGTCCAACTGGAATGGCATGGGGAGCAAAAAAACGATGGATTTAGGCCCAGATCTCTGTACTGGGGTGAATGTTTGACATTGTTCTGCATTCTGTCCATCATTTGTTCTTTTTGCATTTGTCACCCCGAGTGGGACGGGTATGCCCAGACATGGGTCCCGTGCTCTCCATGCCACTGGAGTCAAGCTATCCTGGCTGATGAGGGCTGAAAGCCCGAAACCGGTCCTAGGATGCTTGTTTCCAGTCTACGGAGGACCTGGCCTGGCAGTTCGGGCTGGACTGTTCCCATTGGGCGCAGGGTCAAGACTGATTTGCATATGGCTGGGTCCAAACTGGAATGGCATGGTGAGCAAAAAACGATGGATTTAGGCCCAGATCTCTGTACTGGGGTGAATGTATGACATTGTTCTGCATTCTGTCCATCATTTGTTCTTTTTGCATTTGTCACCCCGAGTGGGACGGGTATGCCCAGACGTGGGTCCCGTGCTCTCCATGCCACTGGAGTCAAGCTATCCTGGCTGATGAGGGCTGAAAGCCCGAAACCGGTCCTAGGATGCTTGTTTCCAGTCTAGGGAGGACCTGGCCTGGCAGTTCGGGCTGGACTGTTCCCATTGGGCGCAGGGTCAAGACTGATTTGCATATGGCTGGGTCCAAACTGGAATGGCATGGTGAGCAAAAACGATGGATTTAGGCCCAGATCTCTGTACTGGGGTGAATGTATGACATTGTTCTGCATTCTGTCCATCATTTGTTCTTTTTGCGTATGCGATAGCAGAGCACACAGTCGCATAGGGGCCGCACAAGGAAAAACAAAATAGAACAGAAGGAAAGGAGACGTAAAGAAACCCCTAAGGAGGCAGACGGACTCAGCACAGGGCTCGTACGGGCACAATACACGCAGCACGATACAAGCGGTGGGGAGGCTGGCAAGCAGACGGGGGCTCTTCTAAAACATGAAAGTGGAAGTCTGCGCTAGCCCAACGGCATGCCTAAAATCGGTGGGGCTCCATGGTCAAACGGTTGGTGGAGAGCAGCTCAGGGCCGGCTTCCTAGCAGGCTGCCATGTTCCCAAGCTCCCATTCTGAGGTGTATTAAGTAGAATATTTACGTGTCCTACTTATCTTTTCAGTAACCCCTGACGAAGGGCTAAATAGCCCGAAATGCATTGGGTTTTAAAGCATGAGGCCACCCAGGACGAATGGTTAATTCCGACGTGCCAATGATAAGGCCCAGATGGGCATGTTTATGGCATTTGAAAAAATGATTTATTGTGAATTAACGGTACCTTTGCAGTGAATAAAAAAATGGATGAAGTTTGGAATAACAAAGAATGTATGGATTAAAAAACAAATAAATGAAGAACTGTATTTTATGGTGAGAAAAAGTATCTCGCTCAAGGCTGTGCAACTGAGTGACACGCAAGGTCGTGCCACACAAAAAATCCACTATATTGACAGTACATAAGCTGTTTTAGATATGTGGTAGTCTTGTGTTGTACAGTACAACTGGTAAACTAACTACACTACACAGTTACACTGATTGTGGACAGTTTAGGACATATTTTCCACATAATTCAGTGTCCATGTTTTCCTACCTGTGTTGGCTGACATTGCTCCAAGACATGCCTACGCTGCAGCATTGTCCCAAGACAGCCACATTATTTACAAGGTGACTGTGTGGCTGCCTGTCCTATGAGTCGTACCTTGTGCATGAGGGTGTACCTTGCTGCACAGTCTGCACCCCTGGAAGACTGATAGAGTAGGTGTGTGTGGCATAAACAGGTGGATACATAGTATGGGAGGTGTAATTATGCATGGTACACATGACCTTGAGAGATAAAAATAGGACTAAAGTTCTCTGTTTCACAGGTCTTGGATGCATCACATGCCTCATGACCATATGAGTTACCTGTGGGCACACAGACAACAGAAAGAGAGTCACTACCTTCAACACAGTATTGTGAAACAGCATTTTACAAAGCGTATCATTACTAAGGCTCTTTCAGCTATTTGGATACACATACCATGCCTCATTTACCAGTTGTTGCCACAGGGCAGCACAGGATGTCACTTGGCTGCTCTGCCCTGCGTACAAAGGGAAGGACAGGAATGTCATATTACTAGCATAATTGCTCGCTGTGCCACTAGATTCAAGCTAGCCTGGCTAATGAGGGGTGAGTCCCAGGATGCCTGTTTCTGGTCCAGGGAGGATCTGGCTTGGCAGTTTGGGCTGGACTGTTCCCATGAGAAGCTTGGTCCAAACTGAGGTAGCATAGTGAGCAACAGAACGATGGATTTAACCCAGATCTCTTAACTGCGGAGTAATTGTTTGATTTTGTCAGCATTCTGTCCATTATTTGTATGCGCAGCAATTTTTCCCCTAAGTGTGATGGGTATGTCGAGGTATGGGTCCCTTGCTCACTGTGCCACTGGATTTAAGATAGCCTGGCTGATGAGGGATGATTCCCTGAAACCAGTCCCAGGATGCTTGTTTCCAGTTCAGGAAGGACCTGGCTTGGCAGTTTGGGCTGGACTGTTCCAATGAGGAGCAGGGTAAAGACTGATTTGAATACGGCTGGGTCCAAACTGAGGTGGCATTGTTAGCAAAAAAACAATGGATTTAACCTAGATCTCTTGACTGGGGGTGAGTGTTTGATTTGTTCAGCATAGTGTCCATTTGTTTGTGCAGCATTTTTCACCCTAAGTGGGATGGCTATTCCCAGACGTGAGCCCCTTGCTTGCTGTGCCACTAGATTCAAGGTGGCCTGTCTGATGAGTGGTGATACCCTGAAACCGGTCCCAGGATGCTTGTTTCCAGTCTAGGGAGGACCTGGCTTGGCAGTTCGGGCTGGAACTTATGTGCAGTCCATTTGTCAGGATTCCTGCCACAGCTCACCTCTCTTGACTATCACAATATATTGGCATGACTCATATCATTCCTCCCAACACTTATGAATGAACAAACATCTTGTGCCATGACTTTCGACCATATTAAATGCTGATGGTTATAGCTAGCTGCACTGGGTGTTCCCCAGTTGGTTTGAAAAGGGTTAATAGCTTTTACAAATGTTTTACCATGCATATGCATGGTCAGGTTTCAGGCACCACAGAAGCATCCAGAAAATCCACCAGAATAAGCATCAAGCAACTGGCATAGATGACCTCAACATGAACCTTCCAGAAGACAGCCCTCGTCAAATGAATCCCTTGCATCTGTTCCTTGGTGTAAGCAATTAGAATGCAACCTTTTTGAACATTATAAAGCACCTTCTAGAAGGCAACCTCAGTAAGTTAATTATCTGCACTTCCTTGTTACAAACAAATAGAATATGACCTTTATGAACGTTCTAAAGCAGTCTTATTTAAAGAGCATCCACACCCCTCCCCTTCGCTTAGCCTTTTCGCCTGCCATTTACCTGTTTCCCGGCTTCCAGGACTCTGTCTTACCAGTTACCTTGATCCTCCCACTTTGACCTCACCGCAAAGAACGTCCTGCATTAGTCTTGCACCTGGATGCAAAAAAGAACAAGAAGAAAAGGAGAAAAGGAGAGGCGGGCTGAGCTCAGTCGCAACATTGTGCTGCAAATAAAGGTAACCAGTGTTTTTGTTCAACTTGTACATACTGTTGCCAGAGAGGACTTGGGTGAAGCTACCCCATCCAATTTGCTTGTGTGTTTAATGCTGAAAT
Organism: Calotriton arnoldi; assembly: GCA_963921515.1. Classification (NCBI taxonomy): domain Eukaryota; kingdom Metazoa; phylum Chordata; class Amphibia; order Caudata; family Salamandridae; genus Calotriton; species Calotriton arnoldi. Next base: position 741,246 of record CAWUFW010007856.1, on the reverse strand, counting down.
CATACTCACTTCAGTTTTGGAAACTTTGACAAATGAGCCTCTATGGACAATCTAAATGAAAACAAAACAACAACAAAACTAATGGTTGGTTGAGATTTGGAAAGCTTTCGTGAGGTGATACCTTAAGAGATAGAGTTAATACTAGACTAAAGCCTTATTATTTGTTTGTTTATAGGTGCCATATCTGCAGGTACCATTCATCCCCCTTCACCCTGCGATTCGCCACCGGACCAGTATCTCCTCCTGTAATCCGAGGGCAAGTCTCGGGAGGATCTTGGAACTAGCGTCACCGCCCCATTGGAATTAATCAATCAATCAATTAGGGGTTTATAAAGAGTGCTACTCACCCGTGAGGGTCTCAAGGTGCTGGGGGGGAGGGGTGCACCTCCGGATCAGTCGAAGAGCCAGGTCTTGAGGCTTTTCCTGAAGGTGTGCAGGGTGGGGGAGCGTCTGATGTTGACTGGGAGCTCGTTCCAGGTCTTTGCTGCGACGTAGGAGAAGGATCTTCCGCCTGCTCTGGTTCTGCAGATGCATGGGGTCTCTGCCAGGGTGAGGACGGCGGAGCGGAGGTTCCTTTTGGGTACGTGGAAGGATACTCTTTCGTTGAGGTATTTGGGTCCGATGTTGTGGAGGGATTTGTAGGCATGGGTGAGTAGCTTGAACGTTACTCTCTTCTCTATGGGGAGCCAATGGAGGTTTCTTAGGTGCTGGGTCATGTGCTTGTGTCGTGGGGTTCCGAGGATGAGTCTGGCTGCGGTGTTCTGAATCGTTTGGAGTTTGTGTAGCAGGGTTTTGTTGATTCGGGCGTAGAGGGCGTTCCCGTAGTCCAGTCTGCTGGTTATGAGTGTGTGGGTGACAGTCCTTCTATATTCGGGGGGATCCACTTGAAGGTCTTGCGGAGGATGCGGAGGGAGTTGAAGCAGCTGGAGGAGACGGCGTTGATCTGGCAGGTCAAGGTGAGGGAGGAGTCTAGAATGATGCCAAGGTTCCGGGCGTGGTCCGTCAGGTGGGTGGGTTTCCGAGGGCAGGGGGCCACCAGGAGCTGTCCCACGCAGTGGGGGAGGGTCTGAGGACGAGGACCTCTGTCTTCTCTGAATTCAGTTTTAGGCAGCTGTAGCTCATCCAGGCTGCGACGTGTTTCATTCCTTCTTGGAAGCTGAGTCTGGTGTCTTCGGGGTTCTTTGTGAGAGAGAGGATGAGCTGGGTGTCGTCAGCATAGGATACTATGCTGAGCCCATGCTGTCTGACGATGGCGGCGATGGGGGCCATGTAGATGTTGAAGAGCGTGGGGCTGAGCGAGGATCCTTGGGGTACTCCACAGTTGATCTCTGTAGGTTCGGAGAGGAAGGGAGGGAATCTGATCCTTTGGGTTCTGCCGGAGAGAAAGGAGCGGATCCAGTCGAGGGCAGTTCCTCGTATACCAGCGCCGTAGAGTCTGGCTGCGAGAGTGCGGTGAGAGACGGTGTCGAAGGCTGCTGAGAGGTCTAGTAGGATGAGGGCCACAGTGTGGCCCTGGTCGAGTAGCTTCGGATGTCATCGGTGGCGGCGAGGAGGACGGTCTCGGTGTAGTGGTTGCTGCGGAAACCGGACTGGGAGGAGTCAAGGATGGAGTTCTCTTCGATGAAGGTGGTCAGCTGGGCGTTGATGAATCTCTCGCTGACTTTGGCTGTGAAGGGAAGGAGAGAGATGGGCCAGTAGTTTTTCAGGTCCATATGGTCGGCCGAGGGTTTCTTGAGGAGGGGCTTGACCTCTGCCCGCTTCCAGTCATCGGGGAAGATGCCGGATTTGAGGGAAGCGTTGATGGTCCGGCCTAGTTTGGGTGCTATGGCGGCGTGGCTCTGTGGTAGATGTGCGGTGGGCAGGGGTCCCTGGGGGCTCCTGAGTGGGTGTTCTTCATGGTCGCGTTGGTGTCTTCAGTGGTGGCAGGTTTCCAAGTGTTGATGGTCGGCTGGTTGTCTGTGGTGGAGAGGGGGGTTGTTTCCGGCGTCTGTTCGCTGAAGTTGTTGTAGAGGGCCTTGATTTTCAGGTGGAAGTAGGAGCTGAGCTTGCTGCAGAGGTCCAGAGAAGGTGTGACGTCCGTGGCTTCGCTGGGGGGTTTGGTGAACTACTGTATGACGTTGAAGAGTTCTTTAGCGTTACTTGCATTGGTGTGGATTTTGTTCTTGATAAAGGTGTGCTTGGTGGCCTTTATGCGCTGGTGGTATTCATTCATGGCGTTCCTGTAGTTGTTCTGGTCTTCGGTGGTTTTCCTGTTCCGCCAGAGTTTCTCGAGGCATCTGCAGGAGCGCCTGGCTTCTTGGAGGTCGCTGGTGAACCAGGCGGCCTTCAGGGGGCGTTGTTTGACGGGGTGGCAGAGGGGTGCGAACTTGTCAGCACAGCCGGCGATCCAGCGGTGTAGTTCTTTGGCTGCGGAGTTGGCGTTGGTCGTGGTGGAGGGGGGGTCGTGGAGGAGGGTGGTGTTGAGGTGTTCCTCTGTGATCTTACTCTAGTTCCTTCGTGGCGGGCGCGGGGCGGGTTTGGGTGCGGTGGTGGTGTTGAAGGTGAAGTGTACGCAGTAGTGGTCTGTCAAGAGGAGCTGCGTGGTGTGGCTGAAGTGGATATTTGTCCCTCCTGCGAAGATGGGGTCGAGGGTGTGTCCGGCTCTGTGGGTGGTGGTGGTGACCAGCTGCTTCAGTCCGAGGTTGGCAAGGTTGTCGAGGAGGGTGGTGGAGTTGGGGTCGCTGCGGTTGTCGAGGTGGAAGTTCAGGTCTCCGATGAGAATGTAGTCCGTGGAGGCGATGGCGTGGGGTGCGACGAGGTCGGCAATGGTGGTGGTGGAAAAGTCACGAGGCCCGAGGGGCCTGTCGACGAGGGTCCCGTGCAGCGTGGTTCTGGGGCTGGTATGGACCTGGAAGTGGAGGTGCTCTGAGTTTGAGAGGGGGTCGCTCGTGCTGGAGGTGGAGAGTCGGAGGGAGCTCTTGTGTGCGATTGCAAGTCCTCCTCCTGGGCGGGGGGGTGGTCCTTTCTCTGGATCTTGTATCCGTCGGGGATGGCGGTGGCGATATCGGGTGAGGAGGTGGCGTTGGTCTATGTTTCTGTGAAGAAGGCGACGTCTGGCGAGAGGGTGTCAAGCAGGTCCCAGATCTCCGTGGCGTGTCTGTGGAGGGAGCGCACATTGAGGAGGATGCACGTCAGGGCTTCGGTAGTGTGGGCGACCGGCATGGGCTCAGTGGTCGTGGGGGGGCTGCTGATGGTGAAGGATTGTCGGCACCGTCGGCAGGAGAACTGGTCGTGGGTGGTGTTAGGCGGACAGTTGTTGTCTCTTCCGGGGTTGAGTGCGAGGTGGGCGGCAGAGGTGTAGCGTTGGGGGGTCGCAGATCCAGGGTTCCTGGCGCTGGCCGCGATCGGGTCGCGGACGGGCACAGATGGGCTTGCCTTTGGCGCACCAGCGGCACGACCGCGCAGCGGCCACCATAAAATAGGGGAGGCGGGAGGGGGGCTGTCCAGGGGGGCGGAGCTGCAGGGGCAGCAGCGGCAGGAAAACCGGCAGAAAATGAAAATTAAATGTACAATTAAATTAAACTAGGTGAAAGCAAGAGTCACCAAGCGGGCAGAAAAATTTAAATAATGGCAGGATGGGGACACCAGGCAGGCGAAGGAAGGCTGGAGCAGCGTGGAGGCGGGCAGGAATCTGGCAGCAGGCACAAGCCCTCACCAGGGGAGGTCTCACTTACTGCGGCGCGGTGACAGCACTGCGGAGCTGCTGGGGAGAGAGTTGACCCAGAATCATCTGGGATCCAGGTAGGTGGCTTATGACACTGTTGCCCCCAACAAATGTGGAAATCCTTCAATGGTTGTTTTCCTGCTATTTCTACGATATGTGTTGGGGAACATGAGGTACTGGAGTGTGAGGCTTATGATGGCTTCCAGGACAAAGGGCAAGAATGACCTCCTCCTCCCTGAGGTCAATGAGAGTAAACCTCTGCCTGTATGTCCGCTCCCTTCTACTGCACTCCCTTCATGGTGATGGTGGTAGTGATGGTGGAGGTGGTGATGGTGGTGCTCTTCTTGGTGCTCTGAGCTGCAGTAGGAGTAGGTCCATAGTGTAGTACAGCTTGCCAGAGTAATTTGGCTATGTTCTGTCTATGTACGAGTGCAAATTCTTCATTTTTATGCCTGGTTTGCCAAAGCATAGGAATTTTGACATTTTGTTAACTCTGCGTGGCTTTCCAATGCTCTGTCATTTTCCCATATTGTTGTAAATACGGTTGCGTAAGTTCTGCGTGACCTTTTAAGGGGGTAGGCCTACTTTGCATAACATTGACATTACTTGGCGCTGCCGGATCTAGCGCACAAAGAAACGATGGAGGAGAGATTAAAGTGGCATTTTGTCTGCATATGTCACTTTATAAATATGGAGCACAGAATGTGCCGCTGCTATCTCAAAAGAAATGACACAGCGGTGGCATAAGCTCCTTGTCAATATGTCCCTCACTGTATAACACTCTAAAATTAGGCATTTCTTTTCAGCTTCTAGATTCAATTAAAATCAGGCACTGTTCAAATTGTGATCTTAAAGTAACCCTAAAAAGGGAAAATGCCACCTGCCCAGGATAGAAAAAAGCGGAAGTATCTCGCTATACAAGAAAACTGAATTTCAAGATTTAAATTGTAACCTTGAAATTAGTTCAATTAAAGAAGGCTGGGCTTTTAAATTATCTTTGTGCTTTGTGAAGTACAGAGGAATTATCATTCTAGGCCCCCTGCGATTTTCTATGTGGTAGTTGGTGAGAATCGTCCTTCTTTTGCAACGGAGAGTATTTTAAGCACCACTCCACAAATAAACGTTTCTGCTTTTCAGTATGTTATGGTAATTGTTAATTTAGAAAGGTTGCCTGCCTTTATTGTAGACAATATGTTATTTAATGCAGTGGAGTAGCCATTCATAGAATACCCTTGACTAACAATTAGACATGACTTGCAATCTGCAGAGCCCAAGAAAAATAATTAGTGTGGGGGTGGAAAGGAATAACATCTTGAGGATGTGCATTCTAAGGCTGTGCATGCATATATACCAGGCTGCCAGGGACTGCACAGAGAGCTCGAAGAGTTCTCGGTTTTATATGACTTCACTCTTTCTTAGATTTGCATTCATAAAATATATATGAAACATGTAACCTTTGCCTGCTATATAATGTATGAAGGTGTGCCTTGGCTTCACACGCAGAGTCTCTCTCTTTTTCCTCCTACAACTTCACCTGTTTGACTTGAACACCCTGTAGAGCCCACCAAAGTGAGCAATATGAAGGCCTCTTCCGCACGCTAGATCTCCCGGAGGCACAGCAAGGGTGTCATGAACCTAAATAGAAGCAAGAAAAAGAAAAATGGGCCCCCACCCTTTGCACAGGTGGATACCCTCTCGGGTGATTACTGCGCAATGCAAATCAACATAAAATAACATAACATAAAGGTGTTAAAAGACATCTATAATGTTGGTGCAATCGGCCCCTCACTCCCCTGTACACAGGTGGCACTGTACTTGATGCACAAATGATACATAAGCTCCAGAGATCCTCTTACATGTTGCTCTTGAAAAACTTTCTTCCATCGTGTGCCTGGTCCATGCCTTATAATATTGTAAAATACATTTTTTTATATGGGGCATGCAGCCTCAAAGGTTGCCGTTTGGTAGCACTGTTAGCAACATGCGTTATTAGCATCCAACCTCACGGTGCTTCAGAAAGATGAAAGGATTAATGACCCTGGAGCAATTGAGCTTATGATGTGGAGACGCTATCACAGGCTAAGGGACTCAACCAAAGAAGACATGTAGGGGCATATTTCCAAGGGCATTGTGCCACAAGAACATCACTTTTCACAACGATCCTGTGGCTCAGTGCCCTGCTCCATATTTACAAAATGGCATTAAGCCAATTTTTGTAGCTTAACGCAGCTTTGTAAATATGGTACCTTTCATACAGGTACCTGCGAAAAGGGGCGTGCAATGGGTGTTGCTGTGGGTGTTCCACCGCAACACCCATTACTTTTTGACGCTGGCCCAGTTTTACAAGGATCTGGAAATGTGAGGCTGCCCCAAAAACGAACCGCATGCAAGAGCAGGCGTTAGAATGACGATACGGGGAGGAATACTTTTATTTCTCCTCTTTTTTGCTTTTTTATGTGTGCTGCATTTTGCAGCACACATAGAAAGAGCAAAACGCCATGAATGATTGTTTATGTGCAGGAAGGTGTCCCTTCCTGCACATAAACAATCATTAAATAATGACAATTTGCTACTTATATGTGTGCTGCATTCTGCAGCACACGTAGAAGTACCAAATCGCCATTATTGATTGTTTTTGTGCAGGAAGGGACACCTTCCCGCACATAAACAATCATTCCTTGCAATGCAGGCACCCTTAAACCCTTGCACTATGGTGCAAGGGTGTGCTAGGAAGCTAATTTTAGTGCCAGTTCTAGGTAAAGCACAGGGGTTCACAGTATTATTATAAATACGGCGCATCCCTGCGTTTTGGACATGTTGCAGCGCGGCGCTGCCAAATTTGGCGCTCCGACATTTCCTTGTACGTATGCCCTGCAATTGCATGATTAAGGTATTGTATTGCACATTTAGCACAGGTTTTAATACTTGAAATTTAGTGAGATAACATTGTCCTCTAAATAACAGTTTGTCCATCAACTAGAAGAACAAAAAGAAGCAAATCACATCTTGCAAAGTTTATCTATTCTAATTACATTTTATGGGAGTGCATTGCCCCCCTTAAACTTTTCGTATTTTGTTTCCTGATTTGTTTCCTAATTACATCAGTCCCCAAAGTAAACTGTCTACTTTCCTTCTCTTCACCAGCACCCCCTGACTATATTGACTCTCTCATTGTATCTCTGCCTATAAGCCTTCTTTACAGCTCTTCTCTGCATTTCAGCTAGCATTGTGTTATACAAATAACAAATAAATACACTACCTATTATGTGCTTGTAATTATTTATTGCAAGTGAGTAGTGTAGTCAACATATCTCCATCGTTCACAATGGTAGAATCAGAGTCACTTGTTTCCCTGGAAGCTGCAAGAGAAGATGATACGCAAACCTCAGAATAGCGTCGCTGTGCATTGGATGGGAGAAAAACAAACTGACATAGACTCCAGAACAGAGACACTTGCATTGATGGTTCACAACCATTTCCCTCACTGCAGCCTCAGGCACATGCTCTTTTTTTTGTGTTTGAAAAAGCTTTATTTTGAAAAAGGGCAAGAAATACAAAACCAGCAAACAGATTGAAACATAGTACAAATAAACACGATAGAAGAAGTTGCTAGTATATGAAAAGCAACAAAAGCTCTTTTTAAATTTTTTCTCTTTTTAAGGGCATGGGGAAGAGGGGGGAAAGTCTTACACATTGATATAATGAGATAATGCATATTTACAGTGGAATGTGATTAGAATTTCAATTAATAAATAGAAGCGATAAGCCAACTATGGTAAAAGCAGAGAATAGAGGAAATAAACATTCACGGAGGTTTAAAATTTTCAGAATGTAAACGGGGTTTATCAGCCAAAGTCAAATTATCTAAATGAATCGTAAGAGGCAACCAGAAAAGGTCTCTATTAACCATTGATTTACATGAGGAGGCGAAAGCAATGTCAAGTCGATGAAAATGACAAAGACTATTCCACCAGTGTTGGATCGAGAGGTTTGTAAGGTTTTTCCAGTTCAGAGAAATGTGTTGGAAAGCTAGAGAAATCATAAGGTCAAAAAGACCATGACTATGAGAGGGAATGTCTAAAGAATCAGATAAACTGCCAGAGAAGAGAAGAGGAATGGAATAAGGGATAGAAAGATGGAACAGACGAGAAATGTAGGACCAGACTTTCTTCCAAAAAGCAGAAACCGAGGGACAGAGAAAGAAAAGGTGAATAAGATCAGCCGTTGAAGAGCCACAGGTCCAACAGTTAGAGACAGTGGAGTGAGAAAATTTAGCGATAGAGACAGGGGTGAGATAAAGTTTATGATAAAGAAAAACATAGATTGAGTAAGAGAGGCAGAGCGTGAGATTTTAAGAGAACGGGACCAAAGTTTGTCCCAAAAGGAGATGGTCCATTCGCACCCCAGGTCCGATTCCCAAGAAAGTTCCAATTTATTTTTTGTGCGTTCTAAATTAGGAGCGGAAAAATATTTATAGATAAGGGATGCTTTAGGTAGAGAAAGGAGTATCTTAAGAAGAGAATTTTGAACTACAGGAAAAGATGAGGAGGGGAGAGAATAGTAAGTGTCTAGAATAATTGTGGTAAGAGTAATGAATTTCTGTAAGAAGGATCGAGGGCAATGAAATAAGAGTTGGAATTGAGGGAAGGAACAGGGAGATAACCCATCAAATAGGTCTTTAACCCAAATTATACCCTTCAATCTCCAAGATTTCCAAAAAATGGTCCTGTTGTTAATGAGAATAAGGGAATTGTGCCATAATGGAGACTCTAGAAAAGATTCTCTAGAGACGGGGTTAGAATGTAGCAAGGGTTTCAAAAGGGAACAAGTGTGTTTAAACAGGGGAAGGGAGGTAAAGGGATTTTTGGCCGAAAAAACCATAACTTCTTTAAGAGAGAAGGGTAATGATAAAGTTTGTTCAATAGATAGCCAGAGGGGGTGAAGGGGAGATTTCGGAAAGGAGCCACTTCGATGCCTGCCGCAGAGAAAATGACTTATGATATAGACGAAAGTCAGGAAAGTTTACACCCCCATTGGACTTTGGCGTGCGGAGAGAAGATAAAGAAATCCTAGCCTTCTTGTTCTTCCAGAGAAACTTAGAGAGACAAGAGTCGATTTGCTTAAAATAATAGGAGGGAATGTGGACGGGGAGCATAGAAAGAGTATAAATCAGTATGGGGGTAACCATCATTTTGATTGAGTCTAAACGACCCCACCAAGAGAGAAAAAGGGGGTTCCAAGAGGAAAGTAATTTGTCAATTCGAGATATAACGGCAGACATATTTAATTTAACAGAAGTCGCGATAGAATTGGAGAACGTCATACCTAAATATTTGATTTTTGAGTTATTCCATGCGAAACCAGTAGAAGAAAAAGAGTGGGGTAGGCAAAATTTAGTAAGAGGAAGAATTTCAGTTTTGTCTGAATTAATTTTATAGCCAGACACAAGGGAAAAGGAAGTAAATTCATGTAATAAAGAAGGAATAGAAGTTTCAGGTGCAGAAATGAAGAGTAGAATATCATCCGCATAGGCGGAAAGTTTCAGGTGATGATCCCCATAAGAGAATCCTGAAATGGAATCGTTATTACGAATTGAAGATAGGAACGGCTCAAGAGCCAAGACAAAGAGAAGAGGAGAGAGGGGGCAACCTTGGCGGACACCGCGTTGAAGAGAAAAATAAGAAAGTATGGCCATTGACTAATACTGAAGCTCTAGGGGCAGAATATAATAATGAAATAAGAGAAATTAACTTGGGGCCAAAGCCGTGCCATTTCAAAGATGCAAACAAAAAGGACCAATCAACTCTGTCGAAAGCTTTTTCGGCATCGACAGAAATGGCCGCCAAAGATTCGGAAAGGAAGGAGATTTTGTTCAAGACATTAAGAAAAAGACGAGAATTATCTGAAGTCAATCTACCCTTGACAAAGCCGCACTGCTCCTTACCAATCAATTGGGGCATAAGAGGGTCTAGGCGTAACGCAAGTGTTTTGGCAAACAGTTTATAATCAACATTAACTAGTGAGATTGGGCGGTAATTTTTACAAAACATAGGATCTCGACCTTCTTTATGTATAAGACAGATTGTGGCTTCCTGAAAAGTGCCTTCCGTTTTACCAGCTAAAACAAATGAATGGAAAAGATTAAAGAGTTTAGGAAGTAATAGGTTAGAGAAGTGGAGGTAAAATTCAACAGAGAATCCATCTGGACCAGGAGTCTTACCCTTCTTTAGAGAGTGTAAGGCATTGGATAATTCATTAAAGGATAAATCTGACTCAAGGTTCGAGAGATTTAGACGAGAATTAGACGGAATTGGAAGATTATTAAGATATGTTTGGATAAGGGAGGAAGATGGAGGAGATTCTGGAGTGTAAAGGTCTTCATAAAAACGTTTAAACTCATTAAGAATATCCTGGTTTTTGTAGATGAGAGAACCATCTAAGGAGGAGATAGATTCGATCAGAGTACGATCTTTGCGTATTTTCAGATAATTCGCAAGAAGTTTTCCTGCCTTATTACGACCACCATAGTAGCGAGCGCTACTGCGGAGAAGTATTGAGGATGCATTATCAGTCGAAGATTTATTGAACGCTAACTTGGCTCGTATCAAATCTGTTGGTATAGTATCCATAGAAGAAGTATAAAATGTATGTTCTAAATCCTTAATATGAGCTAAGGAGACTTTTTGTTGTTGAAGGAACCGTTTCTTTTTTTGGATACAAAATCTATAATAAAGCCTCTCGCAGTAGCTTTAAAGGAATCCCATAGAATATGAGGAGGGGTATCAGGGTCACTGTTAAGGTCAAAAAATTCCTTGGTAAAAGAATGAAAAGAGGAAGAGAAAAAGGGGTCAGAAAGAAGGTGATTATTAAAACGCCAACGGGAGGACCTGGGACGCGGAGGGAGCAAGTCGAGATCTGTCACAATTGGGGCATGATCAGAGATGACAATAGGTTCGATAGAGGAGGATATTAGATTTTGAGAGAGAGATTGAGAAAGAAATATATAGTCTAGACGGGAAAGAGAGTTATGAGGAGGAGAGAAAAAAGAAAAGTCTAAAGTATCAGGATGGGAGAGTCTCCAAGAGTCAACGAGGTGTGTCTGAGAGATAGTGTTAAGAAAATGTTTATGAGTTTTGTGGGGAGTGAAGCGAACTTGAGATTGGCGGTCAAGGAAGGGATCGACTATTTGATTGCAATCGCCTCCTAATATAAAGAGATCATCTCTGAACTGTATACATTTCTGAGTAACCAGAGGACAAAAAGTGCAATCAGGCTGTGTAGGACCATATATATTAAAAACAGTTAGAGGAACATTATTGATCAACATTTTAACCAACAACCATCTGCCCTCTGTATCAGTTTCTTGTGAAATAATCTTACAATTCAAATTCTTATGGCATAGTAATATAACACCGTTTTTCTTATTAGTGGTAGGTGAGAATAAAACTGAACCCACCCAACCTCTTTTTAATTTTAACGCCTCAATGTCTGTAAGATGGGTCTCCTGTAAAAGAGCTAAATCCGGGTTATAAGAGGCCAAATGAGAGAGTATTCTCTGTCTTTTAATCGGATTAACAAAACCTTTCACATTCCAGGAGATAACTCTGAATGCAAAAACCCTGAACGGACATAAAACACAAAATATGCATCACCAAAGGCATGAAAGATAAGGAAGGGAGGGAAACAAGATAACCAATAGGAAAATGGGAAGTGTAAGACCAAAGAGGGAGAAAGAGGATTAGAAACAATAGGAAGGGGGAAAGGAAGGAAGGAGAGAAGAAAAATAAAAGAAGACAGCACATGTCAAAACGACGACTGTAATACGTACCTTAAGGAACAAGAGACAAAAACGAGATGCGGCAAGGGACAACGGAAACAGCACACCCAACAGGGGGGCAACACACCATACCAGGACATCTATACAATAAACTCGATCAGGAGCGGGGGTATGAAGTAGGGATAAAAACTAGAGATTACGGTGGACCTGTAAATATAAATAAAAATATATATAAGAAAAAGGGGAACAGATAATGAAATTAATTAAGCCATTACGGACCAGAAATAGAATAAGAAGAAGAGGAAGTAGAAGTAGGAATATTTAGGAAGGTGATAAAACAATTAAAGAATAAGATGATGAAGGACAGAGAGAATAATAGTATGAACAGCAAGGGGAGCAGGTAGTATAGTAAAGTGTTTAATAATCACAGAAAATAAAAAAATGGAGAATATGAGAGAGAGTAGGATAGGATAAAGTCAATAATGTACCTGTAAAGGAAATAGATGTTAATGCATAGTACCAGTAGGGGAGAGGAGGAGGCAATAAATAATTAGAATAACAACTTCAATATAATATCACAATGAGAAAAAAATATAAAAGTCAAGATCCAGAGGAAGAAGGGGTAGTTTCCATTGATGCAGAAGAATGGGACTGGATGAATCTGCGGAGATCAGCTGGGTCCTCAAACGTGGAAGTTTTGTTAAGGAAGGTAACTTTAAATAGACAGGGATGAAACAAACCATATCTTGCACCCAAGGAGCGGAGAGCAGGGCGAAGATCCAGAAATTCCTTTCGACGTTTGGCAGTCACTGAAGAGAGATCTTGGGAGATGAACACCTTGGTGCCGTGCCAGGATAGGTTCTTTTTGGCTTTGGCAGCATTAAGAACCAACAGAAGATCAGTGAATTGTAAAAATAAGATAATTATTCCACGAGGGTTGGCAGGGGCAGATGAGGAAGAAAGACGAGGACCCAATCTATGGGCTCGTTGTAGGTTCAATTTGGTGGTAGCAGGGAGGCCCAGAAACTGCGGTAGAAAAGATGCAAAGTACGTAACGGGGTCATCCCCTTTAAGGCCCTCGGGAAGGCCATAAATGCGTAGGTTGTTGCGACGGTTCCTATTTTCCAAATCCTCAGTCGCCCTCTTCAGATGTAAGATTTCCTTCTCCATCGAGGATATTTTAGAAGATGAGGCCTGTACTTCAGTGAGATGATGTTCCACCACAGTCATACGGGACTCCATAGAAGACCATTTGTCGTCCAATGACTGTAAACGACCGGTTGTTTCCTCCATAAAAGGACGGAGAGCGCGTAACTCCTCCCAGACCATGTCCAATGACACCGGAGAAGAAGATTTAGGTGGTGAAGGAGGATCTTGCTTAAGCCTCTTGCCGGTGGTTGAAGGCAACGATGCTTTAGATGCCATACTGATGGAATTTTTTGTGAGAGTAGAGCAAGTCTCCTGAGACGAAAGTCCAGATAAACAAGAGAACTTATTGGAAGTAGAAACGTTGGCTCCAAAAGAGTTAGGGTCATGTACTTCCACTGTTCTTGTGTTATGAAGTAAACGTCTACTCCTGCCCATGAAGTGAGGTAAGGAGAACGCAGAAAAATGATGACGTTACACTGGAGAAACAGTATTCCAAAGGATACACCCAAATCGACGAAAAGCAATTTCCCCCGGATAGTGATAGTCAGGTAGGGGGAGAAAATGCATAAAATTTGTAGAAATGTCAAGAAAAAAGGGCGTAATGAAGGAAGAATGAGGAGAAATCCCGCATAAGTAGAAACAAAATGGCGGCCGTTGATAGTGCAAAGCAGTCACCTGTATAGAATTATTTCAGCAAATTATTGACCATCTCTGTAAAAGGCATCCCTGGAAAGCGCCAACCTTCCGATTCAAGATTATGCCATTTTGGTGGCAAAACGAGCAGTGAAACCGCTCCGAAAATGCGGCAAAAGTCCGGTGCGAAACGGAGCTCCGACGCTAGGCGGCCATTTTAGGTCGCGGTGCGCGCGCCTCCCAACATGCTCTTTAATCTGTACTAATGCTATACAATAAGTAGTCAAATGTCAGCAAGAAAACCAGTGATAAAAGATATTTGGGAATGAGGCAGAGTGTGGGCAAGGGAAAATATTGGGGGATAGTCATGAAAAAAATGGGAGAAAAGAAAATTCGAACAACTAGATAAACAAAGAAATATGTTGGGAAATGGCAAAAATGTATTTGGAAAAGGAGGACGGTAAAAGGGATTTTTGACACCCCACTTTGAAATGAGTGCCTGATTTAGAGTTTGACTGATGGGTTACTCCTTCACAAACATGACGGATATCCCGTTCAGCCATATTACAAGTGCCACTGGATATACTGCACTTGTAATATGGCAGACAGGATATCTGACACATTTGTGATGGAGTAACGCAGCCGCCCAACTCCAAATCAGGCCATAAATCAGGTTAGTGACATGCATGCTTCATATGAATGTGGAGACCAGGGATTAATGGTGAGCTAGCATTAATGAGCAAACAATGACAACAAATGGTCTAATCTGGGTGACAGTGGAAAACGTAAGTGGCATACAGGTTGCCCCGCCCTGGGAACAACCCCCGTACTATGCAATGTCAAGTGGAGGCAGAGCTTGTTACTTCCCCGATGATTGGGAGTGCATTTTATCTGGAAATAAAATAATGCAAAGAATGAGGCGCTGCTAAATCCAAACCTGAGAGGGAAACCCATACCGGCCGAACTAGCTGGGCAGCAACCAATTCACTGTGAGTGAGCCTTTTGAAGACGCAAAGGTGCTCCCTTCCGGCTTGCAACGTGAAGATCATTGACCAGCAGAGATGACTAACCTGGCCCAGATGCAGGCACAGTGAGGTGGCCTCAATACCTGTGCCAATAGTGATGAATGGGCTCCCAACTTCCCCTGCGGTCTTGTGCACTGAGCTGCCCGGACTTGGAGTTCCCATCGGAGGAGCCGTGAGCCCCGACATATCTGAGCCTGTGAGAGCTTCGAAATTCTAGCTCCCAGAGAACCCCAGTTGCTGCTGACGGGGGATAGGAGTGGTCGCCTTGGGACCCATGCTGGTTTGCAGTGGAGCTGTGAGGGCTCGGTGCTGGAGGCCTACAATACGCTATAATAGAGTGGTCTGCAGTCTACAGGAGTTGACGGATTGAGATAGAACAGCAGTCCACCTACCTTTAAGAGGTGAGGAGTTACAGAGATTTGGAAGTCAGAGCAGCCATCTTGTTTGTTGCTCCTATCTCCTCCTCTCACAGCCCCATTTTGGCATAGACAAGGAAATTGGTCTGGGGGTTAAAGTATCTGCATCAGATTATAGACAATTAAGTAGGACTAGAGGCAATTTGAACTTAGACAAAGACATAGGACTGATGGAAAGAGAACTTACTTTGGGAGATAGTCACCAAATTTATCTGGATTTTATTCCAAAGCACTGTCTCCAAAGTGGTCCGGAGCCAAACCTCAAAGGGTCAGCTAGAGAACAATTTTGCGTACTGTCCCATCTGGGCACCCCTGAATTATGCATCTTTGCTTCCTCCAAGCTGCCACTGCCTTCATGACACTCTCTCCTCCCCACCCATACCCCTACCACACCACACACCCCACTACCTTCCAACAATGTCTACCAAGCTGGTAAAAGCTGGAGCCAACTATCATGAGATTACTTACCCACCTAACCTTTTCAAAGCTTCAGAATATTTTCAAAAACAACACCCTTGAACAATTTACTGACACCCTTTTTGTCGATCAATACCACAGTGGCAGGTCTCAGGGAGGCTCAGAACTGATCTCATGTTCTTCACTCACAACATTTCATCTTGGATTATGCTCTTCAACAACTCACTTAACGTGGCCTCCTCCTCCAGAATCCCATACGGCTGCCAGCTAAAAGTCTCTCCATCAGCCTTCTTCAATGGATCAATCAGTATCTACTTATACAATAACAGTAAGGTCATGATTCAAGCTAAAGACACTTATCTGTCTCTCTGTTTGACCCCTATTTCCATTCCTACTAACTCCCCTGACACTCTGACCCCTCCTTATTGACCAACGGACTCCACCCTCACTACACACTCCCCATTGCCAATCCACCTGGGTACCAGAAGGCGAGTCCCCCAGGAGATACCGGAGTCCCCTCTAGCCCACCCACTCATTCTACCCCTCTAGCCTCCTCCCAACACTCTGTCCAAACCATTGAGCAATATTCTCATCTCCCCCCACACACCATCCAAGGACCTCAAAGAAACCGGCCCCTCAATCAGAATAATTACACCCTTAACAAGACCATACTAACCAGCAATCAGACTACCCAACTCACCACATATTGCCCTCTCCTCCATACGAGCGTCCTCCTTATCCACCCTATGTACCTTTCCCTGCTCCCTCTCCTCTCACCTTGAGTCTATCTAATTCTCCATACACCACTCCCCTGTCTTCATTTCTGTACAGCCACTCGACCCGGGGATCCCCTTTGCTAACCTCTACCTCTCCCCTCCCCTTTTCTCTAAACAAGAAGAACTATCTACATTCTCCATTTATCCTCCTGGATAGTTTTTCACATTGTTGATGTCTCTGGCCCCAACACACTCATGGAACTCAGCTCACATGCAGCCACCCTAATTGCCTGTCTTCACTTCTAACTACTCAGACCTTTTGCTCCTTAGCTCTTCCTTTCTCACCCTTCAACCCACATGTTTCTGCCCCACAACAGCTATCACCCATCTGCACCTCAGCCACTACACAATACATCTATTTTTCTTAATTTATGCCCTTAAAATATCATTTACACAACAGCAGCACCCACACTTATTTCCAACCCACACCACTTGGCTTTGCACCCTCTACCCCACAATCTAATACCCCCTCATCACTTTTCCTCTCCCCCACTCTTCCTTTCATGGAGAGCTCTCCTCAGAACCCGCCGCCTATACCCAGCATCATAACATTCCCTGCATAGCTCTGCACACTCCTGAAAACAAACTAGGCCACCTCAATTTCACTATCTCCCACTTAAGCTCTAAAATATCCACTGTATTTGATTCCTTACTTCCTTGGGGAATACAATACCCAAAACACTTAATCCCGAGGACTACTCATCTCTCATGCCCAAAAGGTGCTGTGCACAATCTCTCCCAAACTGAAATTACTAATTTACTTGCTAGCTATAATACCTCTACCTTCCCACCATCCCCTCTCCAGACAACACAAAACAATGCACTATACCCACCATCTCCCTGGTCCAAACCAAATGTCAGCTACTTACAACCCAGGAGCCGACCTATAGGAACATCATTCTTATCATCACCTTAAGCCCTGACACCCCTTACACCAAAACAGTCAACTCAGAGCTGCATTGTATGCTTCACAACTGCAGATCTGCAGCAACACACAAGTTGAAAATCTCAGATACCATCACTCATTACAACCTTGACCAACTAATCCTCACTGAGACCTGGTTCAATTACACTTCTCACACCATTCTCGATCTTCTGGTCCCCCCTAACTATTTCGTTATCAGGAATGGTAGGCTAGGTAGAGTCGGGGAAGGCATTGCTGCCATCTTCAGAATCTCCCTTCAATGAAGGGAACTACCCAGTAGTGCTTTCTCTATACTAGAATGTCTTAATCTGGAACTTCATATGCAGCGCAACTCCCCTTTCAGGATTAACACCATTTACCACCCACCAGGTGAAAACTCCACCTTTACTGAGAAATTCATTGACTTTGCAAATGACCAATCTTCACAAAGCGATAAACTGATCTTTCTAGGAGACTTTAATCTTCAGCAGGACACCTCAGATGTCTCAGCTGCCAACCAGCTTGCCACATAACTCTCCAGAAATTATATTTCAAAACACAACTCTAAACCAACACACTCCAGGGGTTCCACGCTTGACCCTATTATTTCCAAAGATGATCTGCTCACAGTAAATGATCCTATACCAGTAGACTGATCCGACCACTTCCTCATCCCTTTCCTACTTCACCTCTCCCATGTTGCAATCCAGGACCAACCAAAAAGGGAAACTACCAGGTTTTGCAACAAAAAGAACATCAACCTCAACACTCAGCAACACCGCGAAGAAGACACTACCAGACATAAGCCCCAACTCTGATGTCAATGATTGACTACTTACTGTTTCACCAGTCTATCTGTCCTGATAGACAATGTAGCTCCAATACAAAGCAATAAGAAAAGGCCCACAACTTCTGCCCCATGGTTCAATAAGTCCCTCCATGTTGAAAGGAAAGATCTAGGAACCCTGGAGAAGAAATGGAGAAAGTCACCCTCTATCAATAATCTCTCATACCTCCGATACGCAACATCTCGTTAACACAAACATATCATTAGCGGAAAATCAAATCACTTTAGAACCCTCCTCGACTCTGCCAAGAACAGACCAAAGAAACTCTTTGACCTAATCAAGACCACCAGAAACCCCCCTCATTTTGATCTATTAAATTTGATAACCCACCCAAGAAATCAATAGAATTTGTACAATTTTTAAATGCAAAAGTTAAATCACTCCATGATCATGATAAACATTCAACTCCGCATGAGGTATGCAAATCCAAAGGCTCCTGGCACAGTTTTGACATCATCACTGAGGATGCCCTCCTGAAGAACATCTTGAAAATCAAACCTAAGAACCATTCTCTAGACGATATCCCTAACGACATTGCAATAGACCTCTACACCCACATGCTCCCCTACTGGACAAATCTGGTTATTCTCTTTCTCAGCTAAGCTAAGCAAGGTGGGTTTCTTCAGGATGTGCCTCATCTCAGACAAGTAGGAATCGTTTGTAAAAGAATAAGTGCAGGGGCCCAATGTTTTCTCTGAAGCCAGCCACTGGTGCTGTCCAAGGTCAGGGTTGCTGAATACCAAGGCTGTGCAGTCTTGCTTGCACCTCATGTCTCTTCAATTCAACACAATACACTATCTGTCCTTTTATTGAACTCTTGCAGTTTCTTTTTTATCCCTGCTTTCTCCCTTTGTTACAGTTCTCGATATTCAGTCGTACCAAAACCAGGGCTGTCTGAATGCATCATACATGACTTCGGCCACTAGGCAGATATGTAGCCTTGTCAGGCACCTGTGGAGCAATGTGGAGATTCAGATTTGTTTGAAGTAATGGGGAGAATTTAGCAGAAAAGGGTCAGCACTACAGGGAGTTAAGTCAGTGTAATAATAGTTCAATGCAGAGCATTAGGCAGCAATGGGATAGATCACGTTGGCTCAATGGACAGCATTAGCAAGTGATCAGCTATATTAATTTAATGAGTTTAGCAAAAAGGAAAGCAATTCTAGAAATTATGCAGCATATGGGGTTCATTGAGTGAGCAAGATTTACGACTCTGTGCAGCATCCAGACATGCTGTGCTGCATTGCGCAAAGAAGGAAAATACAGTTTTGAACAATAGCTACATAGGCTGACCTACTGTTGCTTGATCTCCTGCGCTGCACTAACCTTCTAACAATGCTGCCTTTCTTCACAGCTTCACACGTATGGCAAAAGTGAGTGTTGGGAGTCCGGCAAAGAACTTGGGCAGGAGGCATACTTTTCCAGTACAAATTCCTACACATGGATAAACTCAAAAAATTCCCATGCATTGGTATGTGCTATGGACTGCAACTGCACCATAACTGCAAGTCATAGGTTTTGGGGAAATGAACACATTTCCCTTGTTTTCTGTCTGCTTCAGTTAAGCAGTAATTTTGATGCAAAGATAGATCTTGCTATTTTAGTAGATCGGACTTTGAGTCAAAACCTATACGTGTTTGTGCTGATCTGCTTTAGCAACACCTCTGTGACAACGCTGTTTTTTGAGCTTAAAAAGATTTAATAAAGACAAGTCAGCAATAAGTGAACATTCGAATAGTGTAATATATAAACAGTAAAAGTAAGAGGAACAATATCATGAATATCAGAATAATAAATATTGGGCATATGATGTTGAGTAAATAATGAGTAAATTAAAGCAGAAAAAAAAGGAAGAAGGGAGGGAGGAGAGAAAGAAGAGAGAGAAAGGTAGAAAGCCAATATTGTACCAAAAGATAAAGAAGAAGGGTTATGATAAGTACTCAGAGAATGAGAAGGAAATATATAGAAAAAATATACATAAGAGAAAAGTGTAGAAAATATACAAACAATATAATAACAATAGCATTAAAACAGTAAAGTTTTGAACAGGAATTCAAGGGAGTTTGGGAACTTCATCAGTTGATGGCTGTTGGGAACTAGAACTGTGTGAGGATGGATCAAGAAAAACAGTTACTGATGACCAAATAATACTTCTTTTGATGGCAAGTGCCATTGGGTTAACATATGCTCTATCACGTTTATGATTATAGCATATACCATCCATCCATGCTTGGTAAGAGAGGAGTTCTTCCAGTGGTTAGTTATTTGCTGAAAGGCAACTGACTGCAATTAATAAATTAATTACATTTATATTGATAGAACAACTATTCTGATCTTCTGAAATGCTACCCAAAAATATGTTTGCAAGAGAAAAAAGCACATTAGTGTTATAATAGAGTCAATCTGTTTCCAGACTTTCCTCCAAAATTCATATGTGTAAGGGCAGGAGAATATAATATATTTTAAGTTCATAATGAGTATCATGGCATGGCCAGCAGTGAGGCAAAATGGTGAATTTATTTTTAAAAATAACTGGGGTAACCATAAGTTTGTTATAAATCAAAAATCAAGTCTGTGTAGTATTAGCTGATTGGGAGGTCTTACACATTTTAAACCATATTTTATTCCACAATGTAATAAACCAAGAGAGAATTCAGGCATGTTTCCATTGTAATACAATTTCCAGTTTATGTAAATTATCTGTGGATGCATGAAGTCTCTGTAAATATGAGAAGCTTTAGGAGATGATAGGAGCTATTTTAATCACTTACACTGCACCCCTCACAACACCCTGCCAGCTCACACTGGGTTTTAGCAACGACCCCTCCCATACAAAAACATCCCTGAGCTCCTCCCTCACAGTGAGAGGGTTGCAGCCCGCACCATGACTAGGCTTCATGGTGCGAGGAGGATTCCCAATGATGAAGCATGCCACCACTGTTGGGTGAGGGAAACTGTCCCTTAAAGGGACGCCTCCTGGTGAGTCAGCCCTTTTTGTACTCTCTACTTGTTAGACCCGAGGGCTCGATGTGTGATTAGTTATTTGAATGGGGGAGTTCGCCCTCGTTGGTCTTTGCAATCTCCTCGGGCCCCCTGTTTGTGTGTACATGATTAGAGCAGTGGCTCAGCTGCGGGCTTCTGTCTAGGTTTCAGCAACAAGCCTCTAAATACTTTGGAGTGTGAGACCTCCTCTTCTCTTTCACAGTGTGTCTTTTCTATCACCATCACTCTCTGATCCACAAATTCATATGCCACAATGGCGGACTTTACGGGCCTGGCTTTTGATGACCCCCTGGTACTGGACATTTTAACCACACCCAGTTTATTAGACACACAGTTAGTTAACACCATTGCCCAAACAGATATTAGAGCAAACTATTTAATTTGAAACGAGTACATATTCGCACTACCACACATTGGGCTATCATGACGGAATATCTCAGAGGCAACTGTGCCCCCATGGGCCTCATTGTGACAAATGCACCAAGACTATTCTTAGAGGATAAGAACTTCTTGAAGGATTGGTCCCTGATCGCATGGCGATGAACCAGGGATTGGCTGATATTGATTATTAGCACAGCGAAACGAATAGCTGATACCATCCTCATAGAAATTGAAACCTTAGAAGCACAATTGAAGATGACAGTGGCAGCCACACTGTTTAAGAAGAATTCAGAGGAGACCAATAAGACTACAAAAGAGTACAAAGAATCGTTATTGACTAGAAAGATCAATACGTTTAAAAAAAGATCTTGCTAAATTTGCACTTGAGAAGGTCTACCCCTATACAAGTGATGATTATAAACCACCTGATTTTAACCGCAGTGGCCGGCACCATGGCTCCAACTACTCGTCATCAGATAGAGATGAATGGTCCAGCGACTCAGAGTCGAGCACTGATAACACTCGACCAAACAAACAAAGGAGAAGGCAAAGGAGATGGCGTGGACCACGAGTAGGTCCTCCGCCGAACCATTGGTGGCTACCCAACCCTTGGAGCTACACACCTTTCCATCCATTGGGACCAGGACAACAAGGACCTATGATGGGGTTACATCCGCTGCCACCCTCAGGATACGACCAGTCTTTTTTAGGGCAGGGCCGTGGATGGTCCGGAGGAGGAAGAATGCAGCAAGTGTACTGGAGCCCCCTAATGTCTCCACGGAACACTGGGAGCATGACAAAGAGTACGTCACAACCGGGGTCGAGCAGAGATCCAACTTAGTAGTCAATTTGAGTCAACAGGTGGAGACTGAAGATGAGGAACGGGTACTCAATTGAGGCCTTGGATTTGTGCCTATGTTTGCTGGGGATCTCTTTCAGTTACATCAGGAGATACACCAGTTCTTCCGCAAAATAAGGTTACATTTCTTTTTTGCTGAGAAAACACCGAGCACCACAGAGGCTTCCATAACAAATACCAATCTATGTACCAAGTCACCATTTAATCCACCAGTTGCAGTTCTACCCGTAGAAGTAGCCACATTCGAGAAAGCAGTCTTGAATGATATCAGAATACAATTGACAACGATGCCTTCAATTTATCACAACCTACCAAAGAAGGAACACTTGGCCTTATGATCTTTGAGTGGAGATAAATCCATTGTAATCAAACCGGCCGATAAAGGAGGTGCCACAGTCATAATGGATACCATCGCATACAGGACAGAATGTTTGCGACAACTTGGAGTAGCCACATCTTACCGCTCCCTACAGAGTGACCCAACCAATAGAATATTGTCAACAATATCGTCCATGGTGGATGAAGCACTTGACAACGAGTGGATAACATCTAAAGATGCTGAATTTCTAAAAACCAAGGAGCCCGTCACCCCGTACTTTTATGTCCTCCCAAGAATCCATAAAACTCAAAGACCACCACCAGGCAGACCAATCATCTCAGGAATTGGTTCAGCCCTTGAACCATAGTCTCAATTTGTGGACTATTTTCCGAGACCACTGGTGAAACAGATGCCAACATACCTACAGGACACTAAGGATGATCTCCGCCTACTGAGGGATGTCGCCTTTGTTGCAGAAAACGACTACCTAATATCTTTCGATGTCAAATCCCTTTATATGTGCATCCCCCAAGCTCAAACCTTGACCACCGTGGAGGGCCTCCTACATGTCAATGAACCGGATACCATCACTCCCATATCCTGCATCATGAAGTGCGCGACTTTAGCCATGGAGGAAAATTTCTTTCAGTTTGAAGAGCGACTGAATCTACAGATATCGGGGACTTCGATGGGGAGTACCTTTGCCCTGAGTCTGGCTTCTCTTCATATGCACGCATTTGAGCAGGAGAAGGTCCTTACTGGAAACAATCCATACCGACCCCATATTGTTCTGTGGAAATGGTACATTGATGATGTTCTTGTGGTCTGGCGCGGTGATGTCACCTCCATTGAACAATTCCACAACTGGCTCAACACTCAGAATACTCATCTACGTTTCACTTGTGAGTACAGCAAAGAACACTTACCTCGATCTCCTCAATGTCCCCTGTGCTAGCTGCCTGGAAACAGAGCTGTACCAGAAGCCCATGGCCCGGTATGCTCTCCTACAGTATGACAGCTATCATCCAAAGGCCCTGCAGGATAATTTGCCGTTCGGCCATTTCTTGACATTAAGACGGAACTGCTCGAGCACAGAGACGTATAAAGAATATGCTGCCAACCTATGAGGCAACCTCCTGGATAGACATTACCCTCTATCCTTAGTTAAGAAATCTGCCAAACGAGCATTGAACAACAATTGGGATGCCTTACTGGACAACCCAACGGACAGAGAGCCTCAGGAGAGACTTGTCTGCTTAACCCCTTCGCTGCTAGGCCTTTTCCCCTCCTGTGCTAAGCCTTTTTTTGGCTATTTGAGGTAGTGCGCGCTTAGGCCCCTGTAACCTTTTGACCACATAAGGTATCCATGCCAAATTTGCGTCCTTTTTTTCCAACATCATGGGGATTGTAAAGGTACCCAGGGTTTGTGGATTCCCCTAGAGGGGACCCAGAAATTAGTCAAAATACAGCTAAATTTTGGTTTTTTTTTGAAAAATGCGAAAAAAGGGCTACAGATGAAAGCGTCTTGATTTTTCCTGCAAATGGCATCAAAAAAGGGGTTGTGGGGATGAAATCACCATCTTCCCAGCTTTCAGGGACAAGCAGACTTTTGTCAGAAAACCAACTTTTTTTACACAGTTTTGGCATTTTTCTGGGACATAGCCTATTTTTGCTATTTTTTCTGCTTTCAACCTCCTTCCAGTTAATGGTAGAAATGGGTATGAAACCAATAATGGATCCTGGAAAGCCATACATTTATGAAAAGTAGACAAAAGTCTGAATTCAGCAAGGGGTCATTTGTGTAGATCCTTAAAGTGTTCCTTATAGAAACTAACAGTTAAATAAAGGAAAAATTGAAAATTAGTTGAAAAAAACAGCCATTTGTGTCAACGTTTTCACCTGTAACTTCTTCTAATTATGACAGCTATTTGAAGGCAATATACCGTTATATCCGCTGGACCTTTCTGGTTGTGGGGATATATAGGACTTGTAGGTTCACCAAGAACCCGACGAACCCAGAGCCAATAATTGAGCAACACCTTGCAATGATTTTTTTTAAGTACCGGGTATTTAGCAATTATTTTGGGAAAATGTATACATGGAAAAATTGTTATGAAAGACACCTATGTATTTCTGAAATGGGAACAAAATGTAGATTTTAGAAACAGTAGATATTTGCACATTTCCGAAATTGGGAGTACCCATACTAGCATGAGAATTATCGGTCATTTTTCAAAATGACTTATTTTTACACATTGTCTTTCATTTGGAAGGCAGAAATGCATCGAAAGTCAATAGGTAATAACAGTTGCTGTACAATTCTGTGTTACCCTAAGTCTCCCGATAAAAATGGTACCTCACTTGTGTGGGTAGCCCTTGTGCCCACAACAGGAAATGGCTCAAAATGCAACGTGGACGTACCACATTTTCACAATGAAAAATTACCCTTTTTTGCAAAGTGCCTAGGTGTAGTTTTTGAACCCTAGCTCTGCCGGCACCTAGGGAAACCTAGAAAACCTATACATTTTTGAAAACTAGACACCCAGGGGAATCCAGGATGGGGTGACTTGACTGCCTCCCACCAGGTTCTGTTACCCAGAATCCCTTGCAAACATAAAAAATTGTCAAAAAAACCACATTTTCCCCACATTTCTGTGGTGGAAAGTTCTGGAATCTGCGTGGATCCACAAATTTCCACCCACCCCGCGTTCCCCAAAGTCTTACGAGAAAAATGGTACCTCACTTGTGTGGGTCGGCCTAGTGCCTGCGACAGGAAACGGCGCAAATCGCAACGTGGTCACACCTCAATTTCGCAGTGAAAAATGACCCTTTTTGGCAAAGTGCCTAGCTGTAGTTTTTGAACCCTAGCTCTGCCGGCACTTAGGAAACCTAGCAAACCTATACATTTTTGAAAACTAGACACCCAGGGGAATCCAGGATGGGGTGACTTGACTGCCTCCCACCAGGTTCTGTTACCCAGAATCCCTTGCAAACATAAAAAATTGTCAAAAAAACCACATTTTCCCCACATTTCTGTGGTGGAAAGTTCTGGAATCTGCGTGGATCCACAAATTTCCACCCACCCCACGTTCCCCAAAGTCTTACGAGAAAAATGGTACCTCACTTGTGTGGGTCGGCCTAGTGCCTGCGACAGGAAACGGCGCAAAACGCAACGTGGTCACACCTCAATTTCGCAGTGAAAAATGACCCTTTTTTGGCAAAGTGCCTAGCTGTAGTTTTTGAACCCTAGCTCTGCCGGCACCTAGGGAAACCTAGCAAACCTATACATTTTTAAAACTAGACACCCAGGGGAATCCAGGATGGGGTGACTGGACTGCCTCCCACCAGGTTCTGTTACCCAGAATCCCTTGCAAACCTAAAAAATTATCCAAAAAACACATTTTCCCCACATTTCTGTGGTGGAAAGTTCTGGAATCTGCGTGGATCCACAAATTTCCACCCACTCCGCGTTCCCCAAAGTCTTCTGAGAAAAATGGTACCTCACTTGTGTGGGTCGGCCTAGTGCCCGCGACAGGAAACGGCGCAAACGCAACGTGGTCACACCTCAATTTCGCAGTGAAAAATGACCCTTTTTTGGCAAAGTGCCTAGCTGTAGTTCTTGAACCCTACCTCTGCCGGCACCTAGGGAAACCTAGCAAACCTATACATTTTTGAAAACTAGACAACCAGGGGAATCCAGGATGGGGTGACTTGACTGCCTCCCACCAGGTTCTGTTACCCAGAATCCCTTGCAAACATAAAAAATTGTCCAAAAAACACATTTTCCCCACATTTCTGTGGTGGAAAGTTCTGGAATCTGCGTGGATCCACAAATTTCCACCCACCCCGCGTTCCCCAAAGTCTTACGAGAAAAATGGTACCTCACTTGTGTGGGTCGGCCTAGTGCCTGCGACAGGAAACAGCGCAAACGCAACGTGGTCACACCTCAATTTCGCAGTGAAAAATGACCCTTTTTTGGCAAAGTGCCTAGCTGTAGTTTTTGAACCCTAGCTCTGCCGGCACCTAGGGAAACCTACCAAACACACACATTTGTGAAAAGTAGACACGCCGGGGCTTTCAGGGAGGTATGGCTTGCTTGGATCCCCCAACGTTTCCTTACCCAGAATCCCCTGCAAACCTCAATTTTAGCTGAAAAAATCACTTTTTTCACACATTTATGTGTGGGAAAGTGTGGCATCACTGGCCTCACACAAATTTCCTACCACCCAGCGTTTCCCCAGGTCTCCCAATAAAAATGGTGCCTCACTTGTGTGGGAGGCCCAAGTACCCGTGACAGGCAAGGGCCCACAACGTAGTGAGGCGACCTCAAAATTGCCTATCTCAAAACCACCTGATTTTGCAAGGGGTCACCTGGGTTTGGCCCTGTGCTCGGCGGCCATCTAGGGAAACCTACCAAACCCACACATTTCTGAAAAGTAGACACCCGGGGGCTTCCAGGGAGGTATGGCTTGCGTGGATCCCCCAACGTTTCCTTACCCAGAATCCCCTGCAAACCTCAATTTTAGCTGAACAAATCACTTTTTTCACACATTTTTGTGTGGGAAAGTGTGGCATCACTGGCCTCACACAAATTTCCTACCACCCAGCGTTCCCCCAGGTCTCCCGATAAAAATGGTGCCTCACTTGTGTGGGAGGCCCAAGTACCCGTGACAGGCAAGGGCCCACAACATAGTGAGGCGACCTCAAAATTGCCTATCTCAAAACCACCTGGTTTTGCAAGGGAGTCACCTGGGTTTTGGCCCTGTGCTCGGCGGCCATCTAGGGAAACCTACCAAACCCACACATTTCTGAAAAGTAGACACCAGGGGGCTTCCAGGGAGGTATGGCTTGCGTGGATCCCCCAACGTTTCCTTACAGAATCCCCTGCAAACCTCAATTTTAGCTGAAAAAATCACTTTTTTCACACATTTTTGTGTGGGAAAGTGTGGCATCACTTGCCTCACACAAATTTCCTACCACCCAGCGTTCCCCCAGGTCTCCCGATAAAAATGGTGCCTCACTTGTGTGGGAGGCCCGAAGTACCCGTGACAGGCAAGGGCCCACAACGTAGTGAGGCGACCTCAAAATTGCCTATCTCAAAACCACCTGGTTTTGCAAGGGAGTCACCTGGGTTTTTGGCCCCGTGCTCGGCGGCCATCTAGGGAAACCTACCAAACCCACACATTTCTGAAAAGTAGACACCCGGGGGCTTCCAGGGAGGTATGGCTTGCGTGGATCCCCCAACGTTTCCTTACCCAGAATCCCCTGCAAACCTCAATTTTAGCTGAAAAAATCACTTTTTTCACACATTTTTATGTGGGAAAGTGTGGCATCACTGGCCTCACACAAATTTCCTACCACCCAGCGTTCCCCCAGGTCTCCCGATAAAAATGGTGCCTCACTTGTGTGGGAGGCCCAAGTACCCGTGACAGGCAAGGGCCCACAACGTAGTGGGCGACCTCAAAATTGCCTATCTCAAAACCACCTGGTTTTGCAAGGGAGAGTCACCTGGGTTTTGGCCCCGTGCTCGGCGGCCATCTAGAGAAACCTACCAAACCCACACATT
Organism: Calotriton arnoldi; assembly: GCA_963921515.1. Taxonomy (NCBI): domain Eukaryota; kingdom Metazoa; phylum Chordata; class Amphibia; order Caudata; family Salamandridae; genus Calotriton; species Calotriton arnoldi. The sequence goes on along the minus strand of CAWUFW010007856.1, from coordinate 713,470 downwards.
TCTGAAAAGTAGACACCCGGGGGCTTCCAGGGAGGTATGGCTTGCGTGGATCCCCCAACGTTTCCTTGCCCAGAATCCGTTGCAAACCTCAATTTTAGCTGAAAAAATCACTTTTTTCACACATTTTTGTGTGGAAAGTGTGGCATCACTGGCCTCACACAAATTTCCTACCACCCAGCGTTCCCCCAGGTCTTCCGATAAAAATGGTGCCTCACTTGTGTGGGAGGCCCAAGTACCCGCGACAGGCAAGGGCCCACAACGTAGTGAGGCGACCTCAAAATTGCCTATCTCAAAACCACCTGGTTTTGCAAGGGAGTCACCTGGGTTTTGGCCCCGTGCTCGGCGGCCATCTAGGGAAAACTACCAAACCCACACATTTCTGAAAAGTAGACACCCGAGGGCTTCCAGGGAGGTATGGCTTGCGTGGATCCCCCAACGTTTCCTTACCAAGAATCCCTGCAAACCTCAATTTTAGCTGAAAAAATCACTTTTTTCACACATTTTTGTGTGGGAAAGTGTGGCATCACTGGCCTCACACAAATTTCCTACCACCCAGCGTTCCCCCAGGTCTCCCGATAAAAATGGTGCCTCACTTGTGTGGGAGGCCCAAGTACCCGCGACATGCAAGGACACAAAACGTTTTGAGGCAACATCAACATTGCCTATCAAAAAATGTTTTGGGCCCTTGCCTGTCGTGAGTACTGGGCCTCCCACAAGTGAGCACCATTTTTATCAGAGACCTGGGGAACGCTGGGTGGTAGAAAATTTGTGTGAGGCCAGTGATGCCACACTTTCCCACACAAAATGTGTGAAAAAAGTGATTTTTCAGCTAAAGTGAGGTTTGCAGGGATTCTGAGGAAACGTTGGGGGATCCACGCAAGCCATACCTCCCTGGAAGCCCAGGTGTCTACTTTTCAGAAATGTGTGGGTTTGGTAGGTTTCCCTATGTGGCCGCCGAGCCCGGGCCAAAGCCCAGGTGACCCCTTGCAAAACCAGGTCATTTTGAGATAATGTGTTGTTTATTTCTGCAGCGTGAACATTTTGGCACAATATTGCAAGGAAAATGTGACAGACATTTTGAGGTTTGCAGGACATTGTGGGTACCATAACTTGTTGGGATCCACAAGAGAGATATCACCATGTACTCCCATGGGTGTTTCGTTTACGACAATATCTACAGTTGGTAGGTTATTCTTAGACGGAATGTACACCTTGGCAGACAGACTAAAAAGACAAAGATTACTGCACAGCCATCTATTCCTCAAGCACACACACATACTGGTTGGATTTGGCACAAGGGCAAGTGATGGTTCAGTATATACAATTTTATTAACAAGAGATTTCACAAAAATGAAATGCACTGTCAATAATTGAAAGGACAAAAAACTGAACCAGTGACTCGCAGCTCGTGAGCTGTAAAGCCACGTCAAGGCCCCAACCGCTTTACAGGCCATTCACACACCTTTCATACGTGATACACACAAGACCATTCACACCCCCAGGCACGAAACAAACACATTACAACATTCACAAAAAGGGACAAGGTACACCCTGCTTGAGAAAGACAAAAAAAATATTACTGCACAGCCATCTAATCCTCAAGCACACACACACATACTGGTTGGATTTGGCACGAGGGTGAGTGATGGTTCAGTATATACAATTGTATTAACAAGTGATTTCACAAAAATGAAATGCACTGTTAATAATTGAAAGGACGAGAAACTGAACCATTGACTCACAGCTCGTGAGCTGTAAAAGCCACGACAAGGCACCAACCTCTTTACAGGCCATTCATACACCTTTCATACGTGTGACAAATACAAAACCATTCACACCACCAGCCGCTGGCCCATCACATTACAACACTCACACCAGCAGACAGCGCCATTCAAGGGCCCATCACTTTCACACGCCCACATTCCTAACACAGCAACCACACAAGCTGATGGATTGCGTGGAGTGTCGCTCGGCTAGCAGTGTGTGTAGTGACCAGCAGCAAGTCACTACTCACACACTGCCAGCCGAGCGCCAGTCCACGCACAGTGCCAGCCAAGCGCCACTCCACGCACACCGCCAGCCTAGCACCACTCCACGCACACCGCCAGCCTAGCGCCACTCCACGCACACCGCCAGCCTAGCGCCAGTCCACGCACACCGCCAGCCAAGCGCCACTCCACGCACACCGCCAGCCTAGCGCCACTCCACGCACACCGCCAGCCTAGCGCCACTCCACGCACACCGCCAGCCAAGCACCACTCCACGCACACCGCCAGCCAAGAGCCACTCCCCGCACACCGCCAGCCTAGCGCCACTCCACGCACACCGCCAGCCTAGCGCCACTCCACGCACATCGCCAGCCAAGCACCACTCCACGCACACCGCCAGCCAAGAGCCACTCCCCGCACACCGCCAGCCAAGCGCCACTCCACGCACACCGCCAGCCAAGCACCAGCCTACACACACCACCATCACATTTAGGATGTTTTTATACAAAAAGAAAACGCAAACAAATTGCAAATAGATACAAATCTACTAACTCAAAATCAGAAACTAAATACATTGCACTAATGCCAACCTTGAAACAGAACAACAATTCTTAAACATTACAGACCAGGCAGTTCACTTTACCACTCATGGTTGCTCCCAATAATTCTTTTGCTTGTGGTACGCTCTATAACAAGCAGGCACACACAGCCCAGGGTTAGAAGGACACTCAGGGCAGTACATACGAGTCTCCTTCCGCGTACCTCTTCGCCAACAGACTCTACATCTCCTAGTGGGAAAGTCTTTTGAGAGTGTAGGAGGAATGTGATCAGGAAAGTGGCGATCTTTCAATCGAGCCACATCCTCCACCACTCCAACTCTAGGAACACTTGCCTGTTCCACAACAACAAGGCTGCCTATGACAGACTCCTGAAACTGAACAAAAGTCAACTTTGACGCAGGAGAACACTCCTTGAACACAACAAAAGCATTGAAAGTTGCTAAATTGAAGAGATGGATGGCCAACTTCTTATACCAAATGTAAGACTTACGAATAGCAGTGTAAGTTTCCAACCTCTGATCTACACTATCAACACCACCCATGTGCTTATTGTAGTCTAAAATGCACACAGGTTTGCGCACTTCAGCAATCTGACCCCAAACAGCCACAGGTGAAGTACTCTCATCATGGATGGTAGTCAGCATGTACACATCCCTCCTGTCCACAAATTTCACAGCTAGCAGTTCCTCACTACGCAAGGCACTGCACTGTCCCCTCTGAAGTTTTTTGCAAACAAGCTCTTTTGGATAACCTTTACGGTTAGAGCGGATTGTGCCACAAGCAAAAGTGTCCACTTTGAACAATTCCTTAAACAATTGCACAGCAGTGTAGAAGTTATCAAGGTACAAATGGTGGCCTTTGTTAAACAGTCCTCTAGCAAGATCCCACACAATTTTCTCTGTTACTCCAAAAGTGGACGGACAACCAGGGGGTCAATAGTGGAATCCCTACCAGTGTACACACGCAAATTAAAAACATATCCTGTCCTACTCTCAGACAACATATACAGCTTAATTCAATAGCGTGCCCTCTTGCTAGGAATGTACTGCCTAAAAACCAAACGGCCCTTGAACAGGACCAAAGACTCATCAATAGATATTTCTTTCCCTGGAGTATAGATCTCTGAAAATCGATCTACAAAATGATCAAGAACAGGCCGAATGTTAAAAAGACGGTCACATTCAGGGTGATCTCGATGGCAACGCCAAACCATTATCAACAAAATGCAGCATCCGAAGCAAAAGTAAATACCGATCACGAGTCATAACTGCAGGAAATATGGCCGTTGCCATCAAGGGACTGGTAGACCAATATGAACCCATGGACGGCTTCCTTATCAAACCCATCAAAAAGTCAAACCCAAAAACTTCTTCATCTCTTCCAGATTTGTGGGACTCCACCGGGTAGCTCTAGAATGGGGCCTAAGTCTGGCACTGTTGTCCCTCAAAAACTGTTCAGCATACAAATTAGTCTGCTCAACAATCTCACCCAAAAATACATCATCCATAAACAACTGAAAATACTGTATAGGCAAATAATGTTCACAATCCACTCTACACCCTGCATAACCACTAAAGGCAGGCAACACCGGCTGCACCATGTTTGGATCAACCCAGAGTCCAGCACTTCCAGTAGGAAGCCTAGCAGCCCCAGGCTGCAATCCAGATGCCTCTTGCACCATCGGCACAGTAGTATCCTCCTCTAAATCAGGCACTTCATCTGCACTGAAAGTACCTTCATCATCCGATGATTCCATGTGGAGAGAAAACTCACTGCCTGAATCTTCCCCTCCCTCCTCTCCCTCCAGACGCGCTGTCAGTCTCATAATCCTGCTCAGAGGAAGATTCAAGAAGCAAACCAACCACCTGCTGAGCAGTAATTCTACGGCTAGCCATAATGCTTACTAATAAAGGTTACTTGTCAAACAAGTCAACAACAACAAACCCTTTGTAAAAAAAAGAAATAAACAAAATGTAGCTTTATCACAAAGACCTATATACTCCAACACTATACCACTCACATGACAGAAGCAGCTAGACTCACCACCACCTACTCTGCACAGACACAGTAAGGATCAACAATATCCCACTAAAAAAGAAGAAGAAAAAAATTACACATAAGACAATGCAAAACATCGCAAAGAATTTCATGCTCTGAACACTAACAAATATGCTGCCATTATGGCACCACTTACAAAAAATTCATTCATGCATGACAATAATACTCATTTGGAGTACACACAACAAAAATATTTTTCTTACCAAATAAATGCAATTACGCAAAACTGCAGAACCACAACTGCCGAAACCGCAAACAGGAATCTAAAGCTTTACACTAGAATAAAAAGGAGAAAAAAAAACATTACAATCACATATGCAAATAATGCACCAGTCCACACACAATCCACCAGCCAAGCTAAGGGGTAGGTGGGCCTAACAGTATAAATAAAATATTCACACCCGTAAAAGGGAGCAACCCTTGCCCTTTTGGCCACTCCCCAACACAAAAATTAAAAAAACCCTGGTGCCTAGTGGGCATTCCTGCTGCACGATCACATGATCGTGCAGCAGGAATACACAAAAGGCATCGGGGAAAGGAAAACCCTTTCCTTTCCCTCGATGCCTCTTTTGATACAAACCCCCCCTCCCCGAGCCAAACCTCACCTGATTTCCCCGACGCGCTGGAAGCAAATGGCTTCCAGCGCGTCGGAAAAGAAACCCTCAATGATGTCAGCGCACCTCGCGCGCTGAGCGTCATTGATGGGGCGAGGGAGGCAGGGGAAGCCCTTCCCCTGCCTCCCCCAAAAAAACCTAACGATCGGATTCCCACGGGGGGAGCGCCAGCGCTTCCCCCATGGGTGGTCTTATGACGAGCTGGACTCGTCATGAGCACACGAGCACTGTGTGCCATGACGAGTCCAGCTCGTCATAAGCACCGAAGGGGTTAAACACTTTTTGGTCTCTATCAAACCAGGTGAAGAAGGTGATACATAAGAACTGACACATCCTGAACAAAGGCAAACAATCACTACAAATACCGATGTTTGCCTTCAAACGGAGTCGCAACCTTAAAGATAGCCTGGTACACACTAGACCGCGTCCAGCTGAGCCGACCAAGCAGAACACCCTCTGGGGTCTCCCACCGGTACTAGGACATTATCCGTGTGGTTCCTGTGGAGTATGCGCGCAGACCTCTGTTACTAAGACTATTGACATTAGCACCGAAAACCCTGGGTATTGAATTAAAGCATCACACGAATTGTAACAGCAAGAGACTGATATACCTTATCATGTGTCCTTGCGGACTTAGGTACGTAGGTATGACCAAGCGCAAAGTGAGAATCCGTATTTTAGAACACAAAACAACCTTCAGGTGCGTGAAGCAGGCAACGAGACTCACTAAACATTTTCTGGATAAAAACCACAAAGTGGAGGGTTTGTGGTGGACACTCTTGGATAAGCCCAATTTATCATCTATGACATCCAATATGAGTAATACTCTATTGAGAAATGAGAATCAAGCAAAAATTGGTGTTTAGGCTGGGAACAGTAGAGAGAGGGCTGAATGATGAGATACCCTGGGTGTCTCTCACATAAACACTTTCTCTATCCTAAGAGCATACACTATGCAAATCAAATGGGACTAGCCATTAAGTGAACGTGGTAGTTGAGGGGCGACACTACAGCTGAACACATTGGAGGAATCCAACATGAGTATGCCACCATACCACCAACCAACTAACCAACTAACCATCTACATCTCACACATGGGACGTTGACAGCTGTTTCTTTCTTGTCCCACATCTGTTACTGTGCATATCAGACTACTTACACTGGTTCCATTGGGCTTCAAAATGTTTACCAATTAATACAAAATGGTTCAGCACTCAACATTGTGTAAATCAAATGATTTTACATCGATCAAGAGTTCAGAAAAGGCACTTTAAATAGTGTAACACAAGTTACATGTTTCTTAATATAAAACATCAGTCAAACATATTCAGGTTATGATGCTTTATTTATAATATTTTCATCATCTTCTTCCTAATCAGTTAAGAACCGTAGCCAACACGTTTCATCCTCTCAGACTTTTTCAGGGCTACAATGACATATACAAATATTTATTTTAGTTACAATATTTACAAACCCATAATTTAAACATGCAACATAACCAATTCAGACAAGACAACACTTATACAACATTTATTCTAGTGGATAATAATAAATCCTCATGTTACCCTTAAATGAAAAAAAGCACAAAATATAAGCACATTATATCAAACAAGCTGAACTCATTTATCACCAATACATTGGAACTTCAGTAAACTTATTTATCTTTCGGAGTCTAAATTTCTTAAACCACATTTCATGATAAATCCAATTTGTTCTGCATGTGAAGTTTGTTTTTTGTTTTTTCATTTAAAAAGAGATGGAGCTGACTATATTCAATATCATAAAATGAGACCCTTACCTCTCAATAAAATTCTTCCCAATTTGGCTAGACGCTATAGTTTTGTTAATCTTTCTGTCTATGATTGTATATTTCACCGATTGTTTTATCCTACGGAGAATTTGGAGAATATTCAAATAAAAATAAAAACTTGGGAAACCCTAATGAATTGTTCTATAACAATATGTTCTTTGAACCTTTAAAGATATATAATTATGCCGATGCATAGGTTTTGGAAGTCAGATCTTGGGTGACTGTCATTTCTATTTAGGAATATGTATACTCACGTTCATCATTATAGAGGAAACATTGGCCAAAGAGGGCGCTTACATTTGTGCCAATTATCATGTTGACTGTTGGTTGCAGGTTTTAAGTTATGACCTAAAGCCAATTTGACATGTGAAACGGATTGAATACTCTTTACTGCTTAGGTATTTTTATCTGTCAAGAAATTAAAATGTTGTGCATATGATACCTTGATAGATTTGAAATACTACTATTTTATTAGACTATGGTTTTACATTCCGATTTGACATTATTGTGCAGAATTACGGTTGCGGGATACTTTGAAAAGGCAGGCTAGTCAGCTTCTAATATACATTGTAAAGTGGCACTGTAGTGCTCCAACATCCATTTAAAGATGGCGTGGATCATACAATCTACACGTATATTCTGTATCAATTGGCTATATGTACAAAATAGATGGAGAGGTGCCAATATGACATAATGAATCTGGCATTGTGGCAAATTTAAAGATTAAAATATCTAAGTCTCGTTATATTATAACGCTTGACTTATTTATGCAGTTTATACAATGTCAAACTAACAATGCAGATCGCAGTAATGTTAAAGTACCAACTTCAAAATGGCGCCAACTAAATAATCTCGTTATTTTATACTGCTTTATTTATTTATGCAGTTTATACAATTTCAAAGTAACAATGCAGATCATAGCAATATTAAAGTATCCGCTTCAAGATGGCCCAGACGAAATAGTCCTGTTTCCGTGCGTAAGGCTAACCTGTTTCAGGTGTGAAGGCCTGGGCGGGATATTTAAATCCTGCATTTAGAACGCTAGGGTTTTTCCATATTACATCGTGGAACCCTGTGCGTGGAGAAACACTGAGGGGCACATGCATCAATGAAAATACCGATCGCAAACGGGCAGATTCGTAGAATCTGCCCCTTTGCGACCGGTATTTTTGCATTTGGGATGCATCAACCCAAATGCAAATTCGCAATTTAAGTAATCGCAAAATTTGCGATTACTTAAATTGTGAATGCATTTAGGAATCGCAAATTGCGATTCCCTAAATGCAATGCATGATGCAATTTCAAATTGCGAATTCGCAATTAGGGATCGCAAATTACCATCAATTTGAACTTGATGGTAATTTGCAAAACTTTGAAAAATGCACTAAAGTGCATTTTTCAAAGTTTTATGTTACAAGTTTTATGTTACACACACACACATGCCCTTGAGGCATGTATGTGCGCAACATGTGGTAACATCTCAATTTCAGGGGTGCAACAGGGTGTCCTTTTGGCACCCTTGAAATTGCATGCGCAATTTGCGAGTACCTATTTGGTACTCGCAAATTGCGCATGCAATTCCCATTCATTCCTATGGGCCTCTAGGCCCATAGGAATGAATGGGTAGCTATTCCTTAATTGCGATTCGCAATTTGCCAGTCACAATTAAGGAATATGTAGGAATCGCAATTTTTATTGCGTTTCCTACATGCATAGGGATTTGTGAGTCCTAAATAGCGATTTCTTAAAATTCGCTATTTAGGATTCGCAATTCCTGACTTTGATGCATGTGGCCATGAATCTTGTAAGTATTCATCATGTCAAGTTTGCTATTCCTGTTTTGACATCCCTGGGATACATAATTTTTTTGGGATTTTTTCATGCACCCGTAAAAATGATACTTTATCGTAAATCGAAAAAGACAACTGAACTCGAAACAATATACAATTTATGACATTTCCCTATATATGGCCATTTTATACAGAACGCTAGCTGTGGCCTGTAAGCAACGCCTCTTAAAGATGGCGCTGGTTAAATCATTTCTATATGCCGCTTGTTTAAATTATCGTACACATTGTTTAGAAGGGCGTTTGAGACAGTCTTTAATCTTGTGAAGTGATATTTTAAGGGTAATCTTAACAGGATCGCTGTAGTTATAACAATGTATGATTCTTGAATTGTTACAGATATTATTAGACATTTGATCACATCCATTGAGATGTATACATTTCTCGGGTTAAGATGGCGCCGAAAATAACTGTTACTCACTCCTGTTTAGCTTTCTGCATAATCAGATTGTTTTTAACGTTTGATTTGATATACTACTTTGCCCTGTTAAAAAATGGGTCACTTTTTAAATGGTGCCCGTTAGATCACGCTCTTTGTGTATGGGATCATTTTTGAAAAGCCCAAAGAATTTAAGTGATGCTTTTTGTGTGTTGATCATAAGTGACAGCACATGAGAACTGTTTTAATGTGATACTTTGGAGTGGGTCTCCCCTTGATGGTTCCTTGTATTCCCGCTCATTCTCCTCTTATCAATGAGTGTTCAAAGAGAGACTTGTCTTCTTCAGACACAATGGAGTAATGCAATAGGTTTTTTTTTATATGGAGTTTGATTTCAATTAAATTTGTTTAGCAAACTAAAACTAATTTACAACTTGATCCAAAATTGGAAAAGATCTTTTGACAACATAATGATAATTTCAATTTATCAATTTTGGTTTTAGGTCCTTGAAATATAGGGTGCCACCAATTGGACTGGAACGATTATTTTGAAATATTGTAAATGATGACATCTCTCACATCCATCTAAAGTATGGCTGTATGACTAACAACCTTGTGGACGCACCGCTTCCTGAGAGGTATGAATTATGACTCATTATATATCTTTAAAGGCTCAAAGAACATATTGTGATAGAGCAATTCATCAGGAGTTTCCCAGGTTTTTATTTTTATATTCTCCAAATTCTCCGTAGGATAAAATCATCGGTGAAATATGCGATCATAGACAAAAAGATAAACAGAACTATACCGTCTAGCCAAATTGGGAAGAATTTTATTGAGAGGTAAGGGACTCATTTTATGATATTGAATATAGTCAGCTCCTTCTCTTTATAATAAAAACATACATAATAAAAAATTAAAAAATAAAAAACAGAAAAAATAAAAAACAAACTTCACATGCAGAACAAATTGGGTTTAGCGCGAAATGAGGTTTAAGAAATTTAGACACAAAAAGATAAATAAGTTTTACTGAAGTCACAATGTATTGGTGATAATATTGGTAATAAATGAGTTCAGCTTGTTTGATATAATGTGCTTATATTTTGTGCTTTTTTTCATTTAATGGTAACATGAGGATTTATTATTATCCACTAGAATAAATGTTGTATAAGTGTTGTCGTGTCAGAATTGAGTATGTTGCATGTTTAAATTATGGATTTGTAAATATTGCAACTAAAATAAATATTTGTATATGTCATTGTAGCCCTGAAGAACTGCGAGAGGATGAAACGCGTTGGCTACGGTTCTTAACTAATTAAGAAGAAGATGATGAAAATATTATAAATAAAGGATCATAACCTGAATATGTTGGACTGATGCTTTATATTAAGAAACATGTAACTTGTGTTACACTATTTAAAGCGCCTTGCCGAACTCTTGATCGATGTACAATCATTTAGTTTACACAATGTTGAGTGCTGAACCATTTTGTATTAATTGATTAGTTAATCGTTCCTTAACCTTGGGAAGTTTAGGGGAGTTGAACTTCTGGTTCTGTGCACCAAAGTTAGTTTTTGACTTTCCTCACAGTAGGATAAGTACGGTCCTTATTGCCTCAATCCCCGTGGAGCTAATCAGTTTTTATGCTTTACCAATGCGAACAGCCATCCACCGCTCTTGAAATGCCTTTTATCCCTCTTTGTGATGGTCTAGTTCCACATTTATCATGTCACCCGAAAGTGCTTAGCACAAGTGACTCCCTGCACTGGTCTCACTTGGTCTCAACAAACTTTATTAATGCGAATGAACAAAATTCACCACTCGTGAATTGCTTTTTATTTTACTTTATGATGGTACCTTTCGCACTTATTATGTCTCCTTTAAGTGTGTTCCTTTTTTAACCCCTGATAGTTAGTGTGCCTTAGCAGCAGACGTGATCTACGAGACATTGCTCGGGAGACAGACTTGCTCCAAATGATGTGTCCAGCAGTGCTCAGAAGACTACAATTTCCATCATCCATTGCGGTAGCTCCAGGAAGTAGTCGGGAGGCGGGTCATCGTGCACTACAAATGAGCAGCGGATTCCCGCCTCCGACGACTTTCCTGTCTCTGGGCTAACGCACACTACGGACTGTCTGACGCCGCAGTGGTGAGTTGTGCATGGCTTTCTTTACCCCGACTCCAAAAACTGCCAGGTAACTGGGTATTAGGTGGTCCCTGTAATCGTATAACATGCTCTTTCAGATTAAAGAATGAGGGTAATGTGCAGGGTTTCTCCCGTTCTCTGAATTGATATGTTCCCGATTTTTACCGTGTTTTTGTTAGCATGCCTCCCACATTGCTTGCGCTGACAAAAGGGACATGATATCACAGGGCCCGGGTTTAGTGATCTCAATTTGAGCATCATGCCCAGGGTTTCCTCCGCTATTTGAATCGCTCCCGTTCCACCATATTTACCGGGACTTTTCATAATATGTCTCCCACTTTGTTTATGGTGATGGAAGCGATATGTTACATGCGTCCACATTGACTAGACATGCCCCACCATTGAGTTCACATGGGCGGCTCCTCAGAATTTTGGATGGTTGGTTGCCAATTGTACTAACCTTGATTGATGGCATGTCATTCTGATGGACCCAATCCCCATTACTCATCTGACACAAACCAATATGGTTCTCTTTACACGCTGGAATCAATTTTACATAATTCCTGTATACCTCACTGTCTTTCAATATAACTTTATTGTATGTGACATTTAGACATACTAATTTTTAGAAATCTCCACTATATATAGAGATGAATTGGTCTCTGCTTTTTTATGCTTGTTGCTATCACAATGATCCTAAATCTGTTACTAATGCCACAAACTTTATTAGACAGGTTGGAGATGTGTTTGCACGTAAAGCAATCTTGCTAAAGACAGATGGGGCACTTTGCCTCACTACTGCAATTGAGTGTCTCCTATCTTAGATAACATAACCTGTCATGATGTCACATTAATCCCTAAGAAGTGCATGACACTCTTATGAGAATGACTCTTCTGGGTAGTTTGGGATGTTTTCTTTTTTCATAACGTATGTATGAATAATTGTGTCTTGAAAAATTGTGCGAGTCTGAATTAACAATATGGGCTGCCTCGTTTCACATTGATATAAATTCATAAAATGCTCGGTATGTTGCTTATGTTCCCTCACAGGTACCACCGGTGAATCCATCATCTTGATCCCCATGTATCACTGGTTTTGTATCAAACTAAATATACCGACACAAAGTTTAGTTTTGTTACTTTTGCACACCTTTCTCAACTTCACAGCAGTAGCTAATAATAGATCCTGAAGAAAGCCACAACACTTCCTAGATCATTGGCTGAAACATGTCGATCTGCTTCTAGTACGACTGGGTCTAATGTTTTCCGTCGTATAGGAGAATAAAGGAGATGTGGTAAACCCTGTAGCTAGTTTTAATCCACCGAATCACTTGCACTGCACCCCTCACGACACCCTGCCAGCTCACATTGGGTTTTAGCAACAACCCCTCCCATACAAAAATATCCCTGAGCTCTTCCCTCACAGCGAAGGGGTTGTAGCCCACACCATGACTAAGCTTCATGGTGTAAGGAGGATTCCCAATGATGAAGCGTGCCACCACTGGTGGGTGAGGGAAACCGTTCTTTAAAGGGATACCTCCTGGTGAGTCAGCCCTTTTAGTTCTCTCTACTTGTTAGACCCGAGGGCTCTGTGTGTGATTAGTTATTTGAATTGGGGAGTTCGCCCTTGTTGGTCTTTGCAATCTCCTCGGGCCCCCTTTTTGTGTGTACAAGCTTTACTTCAACCCATCTTCCTTCCGCATCAGAATTTTGAGAAATTAACTTAACATGCAGGGATTTGTTACAAAGAGTGTGAGCAACTAAAACTATATACCTCCAAGCATGCACAGGAAACTTGAAAAGCAATATCTGTGCTGTAATTAGGTCATATTGTGTAGAATCCAACTGGAGAGTAAGTGCACGGTAAGAGTTTCCTCAAGCGCTCGCTCTAAAATAGCAAGCAGAACTTTGTCCAGTCAGCGCTTCCACTGTCATGTCATAAACAGGCATTGAGAAACTGTAGCAGGACAAGAGAAGCCACCTAGAAGGATGAGGGCAACTTCAGAAAAAAACACCCTCACACAGAGGTGTTAGATGTTTTTACACCGCCACAAGACCGACATCCTCCACAACCACCATGGAGCCAAGTCAGCAGGAGGCCATCTATCAACAGCGCCAACTCACATGCTCCTCTGACACCTCCTTGATGCAAAGTGATGAAAAACAGCTTAACCTGTATTTTTGTAGAAAAAGGGCACTTTTCCAATGCCAAACACCTTTCGGGCAGAATCGAAAATTACATGTACCACTTTGTGTAACTTGGCACCACTGCAAGCCTCATTAAATCTGGCCAATTGAGTCTCTCTTTCAAGTATGATAATAGATCAGCGATGGAAGTAGTGGTACGGCAAGCACTGATGGCATAAATGACGTTCTGACTGTTGCAATTCGTGAATTGAGTAAGATCATATGTTTTGCCTTGATGCATGACTGTGGATCCTGTTAGAGTCAATTGGCACGCCTTGCAGTGGCTGCATCTATGGTGGCCATAGATGATGCCCCTGCCAAAAGATCTACGTGGGACAGACCACACAAAAAGTTAAAAATAGGATTTTGCAACATACTAGCAGAATTAAATGCAAAGTCCAGGGAGCCCCAATGGTCGAACACTATTCTAGTGTGGGACACATTGCTGACCATCTTGAATGGTGGGTTCTGGAAAAAATCACCTTGCACCCAAGGGGTGGTAGCATCACCACCTCTTTGAATTATAAAGAGTGCCGTTGGATCCATATTCTAGATGCTGTGAGCCAAGGATTAAACGAACAGGAGTAAACATGCAAACAGATGGGCAGGCTATAAAACAAACCCCTGTAAGCCGATACCTTCATGTAACATGTAAACAAATGGGCAGGATATAACCCATAGTCTAACTACCCCTGAACCTGCTGACTAACTCATGTTACCTTACTAGATCTCTTCTTTGATCCATGTATGAATAACAGAACAATGAGTATGTATAAATATGTATATAAAAATATAATAATATACGTTGGTAATCCTCACGATCCAACAAATGACTTATTTTCGTTGGTTTAGGGTGTAAACCTTGTAATGCTTCATTGGTTAATCTTGAGCACTATCTCATTTCCAGACGGCATATGCTATATATTGAAATTGCGGGATGTGCCTTGTATGCACTCTATGCTATCTGAGCTACGTTTTATCATATGTGTACAATGCTGTATTACTATGCCCAATGTTTAAATTTCCTACCGAAATATACGGCTAGTTAAAACTACAATTATAGATGTTCCAAGTCCACTGATTATCCGTAGCGAGTGTATTTTACTTGAAAGTTAAAATGTACAATGTCTCCGTGATTACCCAGGGTTAATGTATCAGGTTTTGTTAACAGAATGGTTGTTATGGGTTTAAATGTGCGATATAACTTGAGACATCCATTCCACCGCTTGGAATCCTTGCCGGGTTTTGAATAATTGAGATACACCACACGATTTAGCTGCTGCACCTTCCGGCACCTTCACTCTGGCACGTACGCGGCCACACGAGAATTGTCAAATACTGACATTCGCCTCGACCGCGTTCGCACAATTAAGCAGATACGGACGAACGAGGACGTCTCTCCTATTCCTTTTCTCAAGTAAGCTGCCATGTTCGTTTGGCCCCCCCATAGAGAACAGAAGTCGCGCACACCTCATTTTTGCGAGTATGGAATGAACATTAGAATGCTCCACTGCGCGACTGTGTGTAAATCCATTTAGATCGACTTTGGGCACTTTTATGTATAGATGATCGCGTTAAATAGTTACATATGCTTTTTCTGCCACCTTGTGTACAGTACTCCAAATTGCACCTGCCCATCAGTTGGGTTCGTATGATGTTATGATGTAATGGTTGTGGCTCATTGCGGTCTACGCCTAGCTTGACACCCCTACTTCGGATGCAAGGTCTTGGTTTCCACGTCCAGCATGACACCACTACTTCGAATGTAAGGGAAGGGTTTTTCCTCAGCATACATGGGTACACATTGACTGCTCATTCACTATATCCACATGGGTGTAAATAAATGCAATCTATGAGCGGTTCAGTAACAGTACGGATTGCCCTCTTTGCCTCCACAGTCATTTGATCGCCTTGGCGGCCCCACACTATTCATTTCCACCGGCTGGTGAAGAAAGATTTTTATGATTTAAACAGGTATGTAGGCATCTGACCGTGCCTCCCCCCATCACATACAGCTAATGATAAATGTTTTGTGGCACATAAACGGTACCACATTTTATTAAATGCTTACTAATCTGCACAACCGTTAAGGGTCGAAACGTCGACGTTGTTGTTTTAATTAGTCCACGCAATTCCCTGACCTGAACAGAAAATCATATCTTCCGTTGGGATTTATGCATTGAGTTGTGGACTTACATGCTAAATATTGTTTGTATATATATATGTTATTTATGTCACCTATGTACAGCACTTTGTCACATATCACTACCAGTCACTAATTGTACCACACAGCCATTGGCTCATTCGCCGTATGTGTTTTTTGTCATAGACAGCCTGCTTATTGATTTGCATATATATAAATATAAAGTAAAGAAATTCGTTTTTTGGCATAAATTGGTTGCTTTTTCTTGGTTTGTTACTTTGTTATATGACTAAAACATATTTTCTTTAATGTATTAAGTACTTGGTGCAAATCAGTTGATCTCCCCGACAGAACCATTGTTTTTCTTTAGCATACTTACTCAGGTTCTGAGGGTTACTGGGTTACCCCATTATCTTTAATGGCTAAAATTAAATTCAGGCAAGACAGAAGTCATCCTTTTTGGGAATGATGCCAGTTTTTGGACTTCAAATCTGTGGCCAATATCATTGGGCACTCTTCCTACACCTTCTAGGAAGGTAAAAAACTTGGGCATCATGGTTGACGATAAACTCAGTTTTGGTGATCAGATCAATATAATGTCATCTGCCACCTTCCATGTGCTTAGAATGATCAAAAAAATTCTTCCCTTTCTACCGGCTGAAAGTCAGCGGACAGTGGTTACAGCGCTTATCCTGTCTAGGCTCGATTATTGTAATGGCCTTTATCTGAGCCTACAGGAACGCTTTATGAACAAACTTCAACTGCTGCAAAACGCAGCAGCGAGGTTGCTTTCGGGCATACCTAAATTTGCGTCGATCTCGAAGGAAATCAAAAAACTTCACTGGCTGCCAGTCAGGAAACGGGTGCGCTTTAAACCCTGTGTACAGTCTTCAAAGCGCTTCAAGGCATAGGCCCTGAGTATTTGAAGCGGCATATACAATGGTACTGGCCAAAAAGAACCCTGCGTTCTATGGAAGCCAAGCTGGTGAAAGTACCAATGATAAAAAAAGCCTCCTGGGGTGGTAGAAACTTTGTAGTGCGTGCTGCAAAAGCTTGGAATGACCTTCCGTTTTACCTGAGAAACCGCACGGATCTCCTGACATTTAGGAAGAGTCTAAAGACCTGGCTTTTTAACTCATAACTCGAAGTGTACCGCTTCTTTCCAAGGGATAATAACTAGCGCCAGGACACCTACGGGTAACCGTTGCGCTCTATAAGTGCCGATAACATAACATAACATAACATAACATAACATACATGGCCGGGTCTTCTTGGAAGCTGTACACAAGAAGTTGAGGAGAGGAGCTTAATTGGGCTCATTGCGGCCTAGAGCTATGGCACAGAGATTTTAAGTAGAGGGATTCCTATTCCGTGGGAATGTTTTCTCTGTGCTGTGAGTCAAGCATAAGTTCGATGTCGTGTAGGAATGAGACCAGAGGGTGACAACTAACCATTATTTACATATCAGTTGTAAGTACTTTGGTTTTTGTTGAAATGCTGTTTCTCTTGTTGCAGAAGATAATGAAGACTGACAGTGGTCTGTAGAATCTAACACTTTTTGCTATATAACCTGGGTGCCACAACTGAAATGTGTCTTTTTCCATTTGTAACATGAACTCTTGTATAGTAGGCAAAATCTGTCACTGAAGTAGTTAGTCAAGGAATACATGGAAACTGCAGTTGTGCCCCACAGTGAAGATTTGTGAAAATAACTGAGCAGCACTGGGGCCTAACTGGGGCATAGTGTTCAAAAATGGGTCAAAGACATCACCAAGATGGTGACCGTGGAATCTGGAACTAGAGCAAATCAAGACTAAATTCCAGAGGCCATGGTCCATAGAGGAAGGGGAGGAAACTAGCTGCTGTGACTCTGAATTGCTATTGTCTGCAACAGAAACGGAATAGGTGCCAATGGTCTATCTTTTAGGGATTGAGTAAATACCTATTCATGTAGACTAAAGGCATGAAATTCAAGCGCTGAAAAGGGAGGGGAAAAGCATCTCCTGTATCTTCCTCTGTTGCACAAACTGTTGCAAGAGGATTTATGCAGCTGTCTAGAATTACCTTAACATGCTCCAGCCCTGGACAGTGGAATATGGCTGTATTCACATGGACCTCACTCTTCTGTTTAACATATTGTCTTGCCTCTTACTTTCACATATGCATTTATGTATGTAAGTGGCATTTCTATTGAGCAAACCTAGTCAAAAGGTCGAGTAGCGCTGTACATGGACAAAGTCCAGAAAAAAGTCAATGAGTGACAAGAGAGGTAGCTGGTTTGAGGACCTTTAATACATTCTGACATAGTGATCTTTAAAACGTTTTGTCTTCAACTCTTTCCTAAATTGGAGCATCATTGGGATGGTCATGATGGATACAGAGATGTTTTTCTAGATCCTCAGTGCATAAATGGAAAAGGCTTGCGGTCTTAGTTTTTCTTGTTTACACTTCTTAGTCTGCAGGCTTTGTAACCCATCAATGTGATTATTGAATCATGGTCCAAATACACCATCACCAAGAATGTGCCAAGACTCTTGTGGTCATGACCCCAATGTTAGTTTGAAAGTGAAGATGAATCTTTCAGAAAATAGTGAACCCGTTCGAGATTCTCCATAATAAGAAGAACTCTTTTCCTTCCAATGATGCTTAATGAAGAGGCAGTTGGTAATGTTGCCAGCTTCCTTGAACCATTTTTTGAAGCATTTGGTGTACTGATGGAAACTCAGCTGCTGCTATTCTGTTACGTGTGCAAAACTTCTACCATCCTTTTTGTCAACTCTGTGACATAGATGTTTATGATCTGCCTACCTATTAAAATAAAACCAATTGGATTTGAGCAAGTGAAGTTGAATTGGAAGTTACAAACAGCTGTAAATGAGAACAGGAAGAATCTTCAATATGTTAATAATAACTTGCTTTTCAAATGCAGCACGTCTAAGCACTGTAAACAGCAAACTATATTATTAACCAATTTACAGTAATCAGTTTATCATCCTTGGAAGGAAAGAAGACTGAACTAATCTGCAAGGATTCGAACTCATGACCTTCATATTACCACTTTTGATTAGCAAGAAGCCTTATTTCACTGAGCCATCCTGCCAGCTAAAGTACATTACTGCGGAAAAGATGTAAAAGCTGGAAGAGGTATGATTTGTGTCCACTTGGACAAGAGTTAATGGCGGGGTTAAAATTTTCCCTCCCTGTCATTCGGACACTGTATGAGGATGGTCTATCCAATTGATGGAGCAAGGACTCGTAAAAGAGACTTGCTCGGAAGCAATCCTCTCATTTAACCCGCTAACGAATTACTAACAGCGTCTTGATAATAATAACACGCAAATACAGAAGACACACGGGTTAGAGAAGCTTGCATATGTGTTTACTAACGCTAACAATATGAACGAAAGACTAAAAGCGATCTAACTGGGAAATCTTTACTGCGCATGTGTCAACTGCATCTACGTAGTATGACGTTTAATGCTTGGAGGGAAAACTCTTGCGCATGAGCAGTAGGCACTAAAATGGCGGCTTGAAAGCTCACATGCACGGCACCTGCTTAGCTGAATAGAAAATAAGCTATTTTACTAATGCTAATGCAGAAAGGGTATTAATAAGTATATTGAGTTAGAGTAAAGATGGGTGGTATACAGTGAAACCATTTATTTTTTAAATTAACATTTGTCTATTTGACTTTCTTATTAGTGCGCATTTGGGCCTCTCGTGTGTGACCAGAGTGTGCTAAGCACGTGACCTTCACGCATGTCTGTTGAGAAGTGAGCCGGAAGCATGACGATGCACTTGAATGCGATCCAAGGACACAAAAGTTACATACCCTGGGAACAAGCACTGAAGACCACTGGATGAATGGATTTTTTACGACAAATAAAAACAATTGTTTCTATTTAGATGTGAATACGGGTGGGAATAAAACTTTTGAATAAAAATTAAGGGGTTGGATTTATGAACAATGGGATGAGTGTGAGGCTTTGCCCGTGACTACTCTGATTTATTCTGGATTCGTTTTAAACTATTAAATGACCCAGTTGTATTGCTGAAACTGCTCATTGCTGCTAAAATCGGAGTTCTATTTTAATTTACCGCTGCCATATTTGATTGCTGCTAATATTAAGTGCTGTTATCGAGGGAGGGCCTAAGGCAAGCCCTTCTGCGCCCGTCCGCACCCGAACGGGGCCAGGGGCCGGGAACCCTGCCCCTCCTACGCCAGATAGGTGTACCTACTCTAGGGAACAGCTCCTAGGGCTCAGGCCTATTACACTACCCACATGTGAACAAGGGTTGGATCCCCTCAAGCTCCTTGGTCCCAATACAGGATGTCGTAACTGCGGATTTAAGACACTCACCCGCAAGGAGATACATTCAGGGCCTAATAATTTTAGATCTGCTAGCTGGTGATTCGGGCTGATCAATGCCCGGTCTTTACCCAGACATGCCATCGACATTAGAAACCTGCTTGAAGATGATACCTTAGACGTTTTGTTTATGACCGAAACCTGGCTCAAGGATAGCTCTGCTCCTGATGTCAACCTTGCACTCCCTCCGGGATATTATATCCATAGACAAGATCGGGAAAAAAAATCTGGAGGTGGAATTGCTATTATTCTAAAAACTAATTTTAGCTGCATTTCTTCTCCCCTCGCGTTGCCTGACTGTGAAAGTATGCAGTTTCACATTAGTCTCTCCCCCTCTCGCATCTACTCCAGCATCTTGGCCTACAGGCCACCCGGCCCTTGTGCCTCATTCCTAGAGGCCCTACCTGATACCCTAGCATCCCTGTCCTTCGGAAAAAATTCTATCACCCTGCTTGGCGATTTCAACCTTCATTTTGATTCTTTGGACGCTCCCCTGGTTGAGAGATTTTGAGATGACCTTGAGGCACTTCAACTAACTCAATTGGTCCTAGCGCCTACTCACGAAAAAGGACATACGCTATATCTTATTTTCTCAAATGATCCCCTCACCTCGGTGTTAGGGGTTACCCCTGTCCCCTGGTCTGATCACTGCCTGATTAGATTTGGGCTATCAAATCCGGCCAGACTAGCAAAAAGTAAAGGCCAGTTCACCTGCGTTAGAAACTGGTCCCGGATTGACACCAACATCTGGGCTAATACCCTGAAGAGCTCCCTGCCTATTCTGGACCTTGGCCCAGAGGATGACTTTAATAAATGGGAAGACTGGATCAGCCCGTCGCTGGGGATCTGCGCCCCCCTGAAAAAATGCCCTTTCCGGACACACCAGAAAGCCCCGTGGTTTAATGAACAGCTGCTGTCCTTAAAAAAGTTGTGTAAGAGAGCTGAAAGGGATTGGAGAAAAGACTTTGACCCGGATAAAAAATTTAATTACAAAGCTTCAATTAGACGTTACCATAAAGAATTAAAACTGACTCAAGCCAAATTTTATGAAGAAAAAATCTGCCAGGCCCTTAACTCTCCTAAAGAACTTTTTAGAGTGGTAAAAAACCTGACCACTCCGCAAGAAACCAACGGCCCCCCGAAAGCCTCGATAGCAAGGTGCAATCAAATAGCTTCTTTCTTTCAGAAAAAAGTGGCTGATATCTATGATCTCTTTCAGAGAGGCTCGATGACGATATATAACACCAATTCAACTAAAGTATAATGCTATTTTAGCTCATGATTTAATTATGTTGTGTAACTCTCCAGTCAATGAATTTGTATGCCATAACTTGTTTAAGTTTTTAAAAAGTTTCTTGAAGCTGTTCTAAAGGTAAAGCACACAATCTTAACATTTTTATTTTCTATTTTATTGAATGTTGTATAAGTAGACGATAAAATATTCTTGCTTTTCCATTCTACAGTGTGTCTTAAAAGTTTTACTAATTTAATTATTTTTAATCAGTAATAATAATTTTAAATTTGTATTTGTTGATCTCAGTTGAGGTCTGAACCAAATAAAATTACTTACTTACTTACTTACTTTATGATCTCTTTCAAAATACTCCTCAGCCGGCTCTAGTTGAGTCTCCCATGGTTAGTGTCCCAGCCTTCTCCCCTAGTCTTACACACTTTTCCCGGCCTCGATGAGGAAGCCACTCTCAAACTGCTCAAATCCACCAAATCAGGCTCTCCTCTGGATTCTGCACCTCCACATGCTATTCTCAAGGTGACGGAGGTGGTCCTCCCCTCCCTAATGAATATCCTCAATAAATCACTTCAATCTGGGCTGGTTCCCCAGGCCTGGAAACATGCTATAATCAAATCCATCTGGACACTGACACTTTGAGCAATTTGCGTCCCATCTCCCTTCTCCCTCTCCTGGGTAAACTTGTGGAAAAACATGTCAACCAATCTTTGGTCAAATTCCTGGAAGAGAACGAACTCCTCCATCCCACGCAGATGGGCTTCTGTGCCCTCCATAGTACTGAAGCAGCACTTCTGGCTGTCACAGAGGAACTTAAATTCTTACTCGACGGCGGAGGGTTGGTCGCTATTATACTACTTGACCTCAGCGCGGCATTCAACACCGTTAATCACGTCCTGCTAAAAAACAGAATGAGGGAAACTGGTATCCAGGGCAAAGCCTGGGAGTGGATATGCTCTTTTCTAGATGACCGGTCTATCCAAGTCATGGATCAGGACTGCCTCTCTGACAGCCTGCCCCTTAAGTCCGGAGTGCCACAGGGCTCGTCCTTAAGCACTACCCTATTTAATATTGTTGTCAGGCAGCTTGCCAACATAATACAGGAATTTGACATCCTAGGCATTTCGTGTGCAGACGACACTCAGTTGATCGTCGCGCTGCCCCAGGATTACCATCAGGGAGACTCTTTATTGGGCCCCTGCCTGGAAAAACTGGCCAACTGGATGTCAGATAGTTTTTCAAAATTGAACGATGAGAAGACCGAATTTATGATCCTGGGCAACAGGGCCATCCCCAGACCCCTAAACAATTGGCCTCCTTGTATGGGTGAGCCTCCAGTTCCCAAACTGACCGTAAACAATTTAGGTATGTGGCTCGATAGCACACTTTCAATGTGCGAACAGGCAAATAAATTGTCGGGCATCTGCTTTGGACTCCTGAGGACGCTCAGAAAGATGTTAGAACTGATTCCGGAGCAACTCAGGAAAACCGTCGTGCAGTTCTTGATAGTCTCCCGTCTGGACTATGGGAACTCCCTATATTTGGGCTCTCCCAAGTATGTGATCAAGAGGCTCCAGACGGTGCAGATTGCGGCGGCCAGGCTCCTGCTTAAACTCCATAGACAAGCGCCAGTTAGAGAATCCTTGAAACTACTCCACTGGCTTCCTATAGCGTCAAGAATAAAATTTAAAGTCCTCTGTATCGCTCACAGAGCTATAAATAACAAAGGCCCACCGAAACTTAGATCCTTGATCTCGTGCTATACCCCCTTGAGATCTTTAAGATCCTCCCATGCCTACCTCCTCACCACCACCAGAATTAAAAAATCCAGATGGGGAGGTAGCTCTTTCTCCCACTTGGTCCCAAAACTGTGGAATGCTCTTCCGTTGGACCTCAGATGGCAAAAAAATGAACTAACATTCAGGAAAAAGCTGAAGACCTGGCTATTTCCATCTAGCCACTAATGGGCCATTCTCTCACTACAGTTCTTATCGTCAGCGCGGGGAAGCCTCCGGGTAGCCAGGCGCTATATAAATCACATAAATAAATAAATAAAAAAATAAAAAAATTAAGATGTGAATACGGGTGGGAATAAAACTTTTGAATAAAAATTAAGTGGTTGGATTTATGAACAATGGGATGATACACTAAGATGACATATAAGCATGGTGTGATGATCATCCCCCACTTGCCTGTCCAATCAGAGCTAGTAGTGGGTGGTCCGTGCCCAACGAAAGGTATGACTGAGGTAGTTTTAGTTAGTTAGAGAGACGTCGATGCTGCAGAGCTCGGGATGCTTTCAGTGCTGTGGGTGGTGCTGATGCTGAAAAGGACGTTGTAAGATGCTGATGAAGACATCGAATGCAGAACCATCTATCTTTATTCAATTGGGTTAGAAAGAAAATCGCAGAAGAATTTCGAGGAGGAAGAGAGTGTCAGAGAGGGGTGCGACGCAGTCGCCGGTATCTTAGAGAGGTTAAGTATCCTGTCCTGATTCCTGTCCTGAAGTCTTTGTCTCCTGATCTATCCCGGGGGACCCTTACCAGCCCTTTGGCCAGAGGGATTGGTCTTCACACCATCCTTGGTAACTATAAATTCATGGTAATTGTAGATGATCTTCTCTCACTGTCCTCTCCTTTCCTGACATGGTTATTGTATGTGTCTGAAAATTTTCCTTAATGAAAGATTTTGATTTGCAATCTTATGAATGAGGGTGTTTGTACTGAAACTTTGAGATGGTTCACTTTCATTTAATTAGATAAAGTTCTTAAAACGTCCTGAGTCTGTGGTTTATTTTCTATAATAATGAATAGTTAATAAGTTATGTTAATAATCACCATCAACTAGTTCAACTAATGGTCCATTGACCAGAGGAAATAACTTTTTGATCAGTGAAAGGTTAGTTAGGAAAAAAGTTATAACTAATCCTGAAATATGGAAAATATAAACTAAACCCAGCGGTCTACTAGGATCTGTGTAAGTGTTTATGGGCCCAGGTGAGTATATGGTAGTAGAGTATCTGTTGTTAGTACACCGCTGGATCAGTTTTCTGGTAGAAGAGTTATGGTTATTATTGACTAGTTTGGTGATAAGTATAGATTATTGATTATTGATTTATGTTTTAACAAAAGAGTTAGCGTCTTTGTTCTATGTTGTCTGGAAAAATCCCGGGGAATGAATAGCGGGTGGCGATAGAAACCACACTGCAGTGAGGTTACTCGTCTGTTGGAATAACACTGAGAAGCTATGCAGGGCTGGCAGTGTTAAAGCAGGGACTATTTTCTGCGCAAAGCGAGAGTTATTCATAGCAAAGAGTTCGCTGGTGAAACTTTGGTGTTATATCACCTAGAAAGGGTAACACTGTAGGAGTAGCAGGTTCTTCCAAGCTTGAGTGACAGCAAAAAGAGTTCGCTGGTGAAACTTTGGTTTAATTTCCCAATACGGGTGACACTGGAGGAGTAGCAGGTGCTCTAGAGCTTGAATGAAGAGTAAGCGGAAGGGTTTTACTCGGTGTATGAAGAGTAAGCAGAAAGGTTTTACTCGCAGTAGGAAGAAATAATCTATCCTTTGATTAGTGGAACAGACAGAGTAGCGAATGTTTTTATGTCGTTAATAACAAAGAATTTAATGTAGTATTAAGAAAATAGGTTTTCGTATTACCTTGTGAAGGGAGGGTCAGTCGCCGGAGTTGCACTGACGTCACAAGTGAGCCGCACTGGGATTGGTAGAATCAGCGGGCGTGTGACAAAAGCAGCATTGTAAAGGAGGAGTCAGTAGTAAGGAGTAGAACTGACGTTAGAAAAGGCCGCGCTGGCATTGGTCAGACCACGAGCGTGAGCCTGATTTTAATTGGATAGCCAGTTGGAAGCCGCGCTAGTATTGGTGGAGAGAGGGGGTTGTATGCGAGATTTTGATTTGACTGTTAGTACAAGACGTACGGGCAGAGGATTTCAAAGGTTTGCAGAGTATAATTTTAGACATCGTTCATCGAGAATGTATGGAGAATGAAAGAAAATGTCGTTTGTAAAGAAAATTAAGAATTTCTTTAAGAAAGACAAGCCTTGATTGACTAGAGAGGGAATTCCTATTCCGCCACCGAAGACACCAGCATCTTTTATGATGATGGAGAGAGGATATCATACTTGCGTGTGGTGGAAAAATTGGATAGAATATACGAAAGGTGATGAAGTACTAGCATTTCCAGAAAATGGTACTTTTAATGGGAGAATTCTTCAGAATTTGAGAATGAGAATGAATGATTTGGAACCTAGACCTAGGTTATCTCAATATGAGGCTTTGGAAGAATGGGAGACTGAGTCATATGAACGCGAGAAAAATAGAGGTGGGAGATATAAAGGGTTCTTTCCCAGATATTTTCAAGAATCACGCGAAGGGCAGAAAGAGAGCTATGGTATCTGAAGGTTTATTTCCAATATTAATGGCTGAAGAACAGTCTGGAGGAAAGTGTAAAGAGAAAACGAAACATTTGAATATGACCGGATATGGTGAATCAGATGTTGAGTTGTTAGAGGATATTTTAATTAAAAATCCACCACCGTATCAAGAAGCAACTAGTAAGGTTACCCCAAGTGCACCAGTGATAGGAATGCCTTTATCCCCACAAATTTTACATGATACGTCATTTAATAGGGTGCTGCAAGATAATGAGAGAGATGTTTTAAATAAAACTAGAGAAGAATTAGTAAAGAAAATAAGTCAATTAAATTTGAATACTGAAGCTTTGACAGTACCAGTAACTATTGGTCCAGTAATCCCATTGTACGGAGATAAAAAGACTTGCCAGATACCACAAACTGTGACAGTTCCGTTAAACAGTCCTAGAAAAGAAGTAATCATTACAGATGATCAGGTTAGTGAAAGTGAATCAATTATTTCATTAATGGATCTCCCTAATGTGGAACCTTTAACTGAAACTCCAAAAAGAGTTGCGCCCATGAATTTGAGAGAAAGAAGACCTTTGGTTCATACAGGAACTGGAGGCGCAACAGTAGTTACCCCTGAAGATATAGAAAGATGGGCACAGGAAAGAGATAATCAGAACCCAGCATCAAGGATTTTAGACATTAGTAGATTGAAGGTGGAATTAGAAGAAATGATAGCGGGAAGTGTGGGCACAGAAACATTGAATGCTTACAATGATGAAGAATTATTATTTTTGTGTAAGAGTATAACAAGAAGAGCAAGAGTATTTCATGAGAAATTAACAGAAGTTGCTTCAGAAATGGGAATAGATATAGGGAAATCAAAGTTGTTGCAGAAACCCTATTGAGTGGATTTTACTGACAAAGATTTAGAAAGTGTTAATGCATCTGGAAAGAGACTACAGATAAAGGAGTTAATGAATATTTTGCGAAAATGGGGAGACATTGATAAATGGAGAATTAGATGGATAAGAAAGAAAGAGGAAGTTCGAGCGAGAGAAGCATCAACTGCATTTCCAGTAAGGGAAACAGAAAAGGTTGAGAAACTGTGTCCAAT
Source organism: Calotriton arnoldi (assembly GCA_963921515.1). Taxonomy (NCBI): domain Eukaryota; kingdom Metazoa; phylum Chordata; class Amphibia; order Caudata; family Salamandridae; genus Calotriton; species Calotriton arnoldi. Next base: position 686,623 of record CAWUFW010007856.1, on the reverse strand, counting down.
GAGAGAAGTTCCTGCAGGAGGATATGTTCATGTTCCTTGGAGTAGACAAGATATTTTGTCATTTACAAATGATTTTCCAAAATTGAGAGAAAAACCAGTTGAATGGTATAAACAGGTAGAAAGATTTGTGAAGGTTTCAAAGGTCCTATTAAAGGATCTGGATGGTTTGTTTGACATTGTGGTACCTGCTGATTTATGGACGGAGTGTAAGATTACAATAGATTGGCCAAGTGAAGAGTATGCTAGAGACTCAAAGACAGGAGCACCCTCAGAGGAGGTGATGAAGAAATACCACCAAGTGATTACCTATTTGAAAGGGAAAATTCCTCCTAAAGAAACAGATTGGGTAAAGATAGGTAGGACGACACAAGAACCAAATGAATCTGTACATGCGTATTATGAAAGGTTATTGCAGGTGTTTAAGCAGTATAGTGGCTTCGAAAATATTGGTGATAAGGACATGGGACATTTTGTGTATCGGTTTGTATATGGTTTGAAAAAAGAGATTAGTCAGATGATACAGCAACATATGTTGGCAAAGCAAGACAGTGGATGAAATTTTAAAGTATGCGAAATATTGCGGAGACGACATTGAGGCCAGGCGTATAAAGTTAAAAGAGAAAATGATGTGGGCACAAGTAAAATTAGCAGAACAGCAAGAGGAGAAAACAAATGCCCAAAATAGTAATCAAGTGAAAGAGCAGAGTCAGAATGATCAAGTGGTGAATGGTAACAAATTCAGAGGACGAATGGACAGAGAAGAAGCGAAGAAGAAATTTCCTTGTCATGCGTTCGGAAAGCTTGGACATTGGAAGAACGAGTGTAAGAGTACTCAGAATAATAAAAGTAATAATGGGCCAAATCAAAATTTAATCCCACAGATGCAGAATGAAGTACTTATGAATCAGCAGCAGCAGGTAGTTACTCCACAATATCAGGTGCCACCAGCTCCTATGCCAACTTTGTGAACCATCAAAAGTTCAGTACGAACACCGGATTTCAACGAGAAAGTGGTAAGAATAATAGAACAGTTACACAATATTTGTTGCAGAATGATGAAGAAAATTCAGATTACTCGCAATGACGGTGCCTGAGGGGGGAAGAAGAGGAATGCGTGCTTGGCGCATCCTTGCCGGTAGATCAGTCAGGTCCATTTGTTGATGGGAAAGTTGAAGGTAAAGATATCACTTTTCTATTGGATACTGGTGCTACCCGGTCTACTGTGAGAACAGCAGACATCCCAAAACTACCCCTCTCGGGAGAATCAATCCAAGTTGTAGGCTTGTCGAATAAACAAATTAGAACCCCGATCACAAAACCAATGGAGGTGCACATTGGAAACTTTAAAGAAATGCATCGGTTTGTAGTTTGTGATTCCAGTCCAGTAAATTTGTTGGGAAGAGATCTATTGTGCAAAATGAATTGCACGATCTATTGTACACCAGAAGGTGTCGCCTTCCAGACCCCTGATGAAGATGTTATATACAAAATGATGCTAGTCAAGCAAGGAACAGAGGTAGATGAAATGTTTTCATTAATGACTGAAAATTAATTACCAGAAGAATTGAGAGCCACAGTCGATCCAGAAGTGTGGCATTTTACCGGAAAAGATATTGGGCTAATGTCAAATGTAGACCCAGTGAAAGTGACAGTGAAGGAAGGTGCAGTTTATCCAAACACACGACAATACAAGATGAGTCCAGAAGTAAAAGCAGGAATTATTCCAGAAATCGATAGAATGGTTAAACAAGGCATTTTAAGAGAAATAATGAGTAGTCCTTGTAATTCACCAATCATGGGACTTAAAAAGCCTAGTGGAAAATATAGGATAGTGCAAGATTTACGAAAAATAAATAAAATTGTAGTACCATGTTGCCCAATAGTACCAAACCCAGCAGTGATCCTTTATCAGATAACATGGAATGCGGACTGGTTTACAGTAATTGATTTATGCCAAGCGTTCTTTTCTATTCCTTTGCACCCAGACAGCCAGTATATTTTTGTGTTTAAGTTCGAGGATCGTATCTATGCATGGTGCAGAGTTCCTCAAGGGTACACAGAGAGTCCCTCGATTTTTAATCAGATCCTGAAAAAGTGTTTAGAGTCATTAGTCATGCCTGGAAATTCGGTTCTGGTACAGTACATTGATGACCTACTGGTGGCATCAACAACACGAGAGGATTGTGTAATTGACACAATTGCATTACTGAATCATTTGGCTGAAGGAGGACACAAGGTGTCTCCAGAAAAATTACAGTTCTGTCAACAAGAAGTTAGATATTTAGGGCATAAAATAGAAAGAGGAGTTAGAAAAGTGACACCGGAAAGAATAAAAATAATCAAAGAGATGCAACTCCCTCAGACGCAAAAGGAAATGAGAATGTTTCTGGGAGTGGTTGGGTACTGTAGGCAGTGGATTAACAGTTTTTCCATGCTGGCAAAACCATTGATACAATTGACACGAAAGAGAGCTAAAGATCCAATTGATTGGAATGATGAAAGTTTGGAAGCTTTTGTGAAATTGCGGAATTGTTTATGCGAAGCTCCTGCTTTAGGCATGCCTGATTATTCAAAGGAATTTGCGTTGTTTTGGTGTGAAAGAGAAAATTGTGCACTTTCAGTTTTAACACAGAGACATGGATTGAGCCGACGTCCAGTGGCATATTTTTCTGCTACATTGGATCCAGTGGCTTCAGCTTTACCTGGCTGCTTAAAAGCAGTAGCTGCTACTTGTATGAGTCTGGAGCAAAGTGAGTCAATAGTAATGGGACATTCAGTAAAGGTCTATGTTCCACACTCAGTTGAAATTCTTCTGACAAGAATAAGAACACAACATCTTACACCTAGTCGGCTGACTAAGTATGAAAGAGTGATTTTGGGAGCAGAAAATGTGACAGTGATAAGATGTACGGTTATGAACCCTGCCACATTATTACCAGACCCGTGCAATGAGGAAGTTAGAGATGAGATTGATCATGATTGTTTGGATGTGACTGAATTGTGTACCAAGCCCCGTCCTGACATAAAAGAAACACCATTAAAGGAAGCTGATCATGAATTATTTGTGGATGGGTCCTGTTTGAGGATAGAAGATGGAGGATTAAGTGCTGCATATGCTGTATGTAAAATAACAGGGGTAGTCGAAGCATCCTGTTTACCAAGAGTCAAATCTGCACAAGTAGCCGAATTAGTAGCCTTAACAAAGGCATGCAAAATTGGGAAAAATTGGAGAATAACCATATTTACGGACAGTCAATATGGTTTCGGGGTTGTGCACGATTTTGGCCAACTCTGGATGCAGAGGGGATTTCTGACTTCTTTAGGATCTTCCATAAGAAACAGTAAAAATGTGAAAGATCTGCTGGAAGCATTACAATTGCCAAAAGAAATAGCAGTTGTTAAATGCGCTGCACATCAGTCAGGAAATGACTATGTGGTGGCCGGCAATAGATATGCTGACCAAATTGCTCAATACTGTGCAAAGAACATAATGGCCATAAACAGAAAAGTTGAAACGGGTGAAACCAGCTGCCAACTTATGTTTTTCTCAATACCAGAAACATGGGATGAGATTAGACAATTGCAGGAAGAAGTTGAGGAAAAGGAAAAGGAAATTTGGATAAAAGTAGCTTGTACAAAGAGACCAGAAGATGAGGTATGGGTGTATTTAGATGGAAGACCAGTCATGCCAGATTGTTTGCTTTCTAAAATGGCAAGAGTGTATCATGGAGCAACACACATAGGGAGAGACTCAATGATCAGGTTGTTCAGACAGAGTTGGTATAATCCGAAGTTCAGGGTAGTCGCAGAGAGCCTTTGCCAAAGATGTTTAACCTGTCAGCAGCAAAATCCAGGCAGGAAGACAGTGGTTAGCTGGGGAAAGATTGGAAAGGCAGAAGGACCCTTCACCAGGTTACAATTAGATTTTATTGAGTTGCCTCCTAGCAATGGACTAAAATATGTACTTGTCATAGTATGCCTCTTCTCAAGATGGGTAGAAGCATATCCCACTCGAAGAAATGACAGTCTTACAGTTGCTAAATTGTTGTTGAGGGAGTTGATTCCTCGTTTTGGTTTTCCAGTCACTTTAGAATCAGATAGAGGACCTCATTTTAATAATGAAATAATTTGATTAATCTGTGCTGCATTTAACATTGAACAAAAACTGCACTGTGCTTATCGTCCAGAGGCTTCTGGAATAGTTGAACAGCTAAATGGCACAATCAAGTCAAGATAAGGGAAAGTGTGTGCATCCACATTGCTGAAATGGCCAGATGCATTACCTCTTGTATTGATGGGTCTCAGAAGTATTCCAGACAAAAAGACAGGAATGAGTCCTCATGAGGTTCTCATGGGAAGGGCAATGAGGCAAGCATTTATTCCTGGAAACAAATTAATGAATATAACTGATGATCTGGTATTGGACTATTGCAAAGGATTGGCTGAAATGGTGCGTTCTGTCTCTCATCAGGTTGGAGAAGACGCAGTTGAAAGACAGCCAGACCAAGCACATGATTTGAATCCTGGAGATTGGGTACTAGTGAAGAAACACGCAAGGAAGTTGTGTCTAGCACCAAGGTGGGATAAACCACGTCAAGTCATACTGGTCACTACCACAGCAGTGAAGTGTGCAGGTTTGCCCAATTGGATTCATGCTAGTCATACCAGAAGAGTACCGAGCCCATCAGAACAACAAGAGCAACCACTGACTGAGCAGGCTGAAACGTCAAAGGTTGAAAGCTGTGAAATTGAAGAGTCTAGAGTGATAGATTCTGAAAGACAACTGAATGACGAACAGCCAGGTACAAGTCAAGAAGATTGGATACCAATAATTGAAATACCTGAAGATGCTGTTGAAACAAGAAGAATATCAGAACTGAAAAGGCGAGAAGGTAGACAGGAAAAGACAGGGGAAGAAGAACACACTCAGGTGGAAATAAACAAAGACATTCAGGAACCTGAGGAGGGGGAGTCAGAATTAGAAGAACAAATTCAGGCAGAAGAAGAACAATCTGAAATAAGACCTGAACAAGATCAGGTAGATCTAGAAGAACAAGTTCAGGCAGAAGAAGAACAAATTATAATAAGACCTGGACAGGTGCAAATAGAGGAAGGTAGAAACACAGATAAGAGAGAACAAGGACAGATTGTGCCTAGATTAAGTGAAAATAAAAGGATTTTAGAAGAAGATAAAGAAGGAGAAAGTGCAGTTCAGGTCAAAAGAGTTAGGAAAGGAGACAATTGGCCAGTAGGAGTAAAGAAATTAAAATATTATTTGAGAAAATCAGAAAATAAACCAGAACAAGTAAATGAAGTCACAAGTCAAACACAATCTAAGCAAACTTTAGTGAAACTCACTCGAAGAAGCCCAAGACTGAGAACTTTAAACAGAAAATACAAGGCCCCTGAGTGGACTTACGTTATACTCGAAGAATTTGAAAACTTAGATTTAAGTGAAGAAACAGAAAGGGTTCGTGTTGCACAGATTGATGAAAGTAAATTGAGACCTCCTTAAAAGAAAAAGAAATTTAGCAGGCAAAAGAAAAGAAAAGAGAGGAGAAATTTTCTCAGATTAAAATGGCAGAAGTTGAAGTCACAGAAAGACCAAAACGAGGTTTTAAAAGAAAATGTTTTAGATTTTGTTTATGTAGTATGTTATTAGTAGTATTAGTATGGTTGTTTCTAACAGTAGGAGTACCTTTATTAATGGGAACAAATGACAAAAATAAAACAGATATTAATGATAAGATAGATAGAATAAAGGGAAATAAAATAGAAATAGGAGTAGAAGATGAAGCAAGTTATCATAATGAATCTAATTATAATACGTCTTCAAATGTGTTTATTAAATTGTTATTTCAGTATGTTAATACAATGGAAATTAGTAATTGCTATGTGTGTATGAAGTTACCCTCATCAGTATCAGAAGGGGTGACGTATCACCATATACCTTTAACATATGGTGTGTCATGTAGTATTTTATCAAGTTTATTTTATGCTACAGGGAGACTTCAGTATTTCTATTCAAATCTAGATGTAGTATTTTCTGAATTACCTATTAGAAAGAATATGAATCCAGTAGTTAGTAGTAAAAATGCACAGTTTATGGGTGAATTTTTCTTAACAATGAGTTCAATAGATTTAGTTCAGGCACATAAAGATAATCTAACATGTACATTAAGAGAAGAAGAAAAAGAATTTTTGAATTTAGTAGAAGAAAGGAGACAGAATTTAATAAAGAAAGCTGCTGAATAGAAAACCCATGTACCTCCATGGGCTGGAACAGAGGGAGTCTATGCAAATGGCAAAGCTCATGCTGCGATGTCCCTGGATTTTGTGAAAAGGGAAAATTCTGCCTCCATAGATTAAAGACAGATTATAACACTAATTACATTGGCTCCAGTGAATGTGAACACAACTTCCTAATTTTAGGAGGGTGGGGACTAAAAGGGGGAACTGATCCGTATTTCCAGGAGTTTATTATATCTCTGGGAACAATGCCTATTATAGGTTACCTGCAAGATGGTACGGAAGCTGTTATTTTGGAATAGTCTTCCAGAAGATATACCATGTGGACAGAATCAATGGAATCAATGGAAAATCTAATGGACTAACATGAAGAAGAAGAGCTAGTTTTTCTGAAATAGTAGGAGATATATTTAGTGCATTGATACCCTCAGTTGGAGTCTTTCTAAATTCACAGAAAATTTGAAAATTATCGACCATAGTTGATTGTCTTTCTACAGACACTGCTGAAGGATTCTCAATGATTAACACAGAGATGGTTGCAATTAGGTCTATGGTTTTACAGAACCGTCTTGCTCTTGACATTTTATTAGCAAAAGAAGGTGGAGTCTGTGGTATGTTGAAAATTCAACATTGCTGCACTTATATTCCGGACAAGAGCAGAGAAATTAAAGGATATATTGAAAATATTACAAGAATGCATAAGGACTTGACCCAATTGGAGGTTGACAGTGTGTGGGGAAAACTAACAAAGAGCATAACATCAATAGGGAAATGGTTTACTAATTTTGCGAAAAGTTTTCTAGGTCAAATATTATTGCCAATAGTTATGATAATGGCAATAGTAATGATAATAATGATCACATACAAATGTTGTAGAGAAGGAGGGAAAGGGAAAATACATTTAGAAAGAGAGGGAAAAGGAAAGAAACGGAAAAGAGAATATGATGAGATACAACTAGAAGAAATGAAAGGAAAAATATATAAGAAGATGAAAGATTTAGAAGGAAAAGAAGTAACATGGAAGAATGAGAAAAGAAATAGATGAGTGAGATGTGCTAAAGTTGGCATCTGGGATGAGATGGGTAATTTTGTGATGGCTTTAAATGCCATCAGAGAGGGGATTGATGGAGCAAGGACTCGTAAAAGAGACTTGCTCAGAAGCAATCCTCTCATTTAACCCGCTAACGAATTACTAACAGTGTCTTGATAATAATAACACGCAAATGCAGAAGACACACAGGTTAGAGAAGCTTGCATATGTGTTTACTAACGCTAAAAATATGAACGAAAGACTAAAAGCGCTCTAACTGGGAAATCTTTACTGCGAATGCGTCAACTGCATCTACGTAGTATGACGTTTAATGCTTGGAGGGAAAACTCTTGCGCATGAGCAGAAGGCACTAAAATGGTGGCTTGAAAGCTCACATGCATGGCACCTGCTTAGCTGAATAGAAAATAAGCTATTTTACTAATGCTAATGCAGAAAGGGTATTAATAAGTGTTAGACCTGGCATCATTGGCGCGGGTCTCCCTTCCTCTTTTCGCTTCCTATCTTTTATGTTGGCTGGATTTAGATGCTTTGGGCGCTGTGCCACTGCCAATCAGTGCCACAGCGCGAATGCTCCCTGTGTAAAGATGACTGTATGAATTGGGATAACCATAATTGGCTCGTTTGGTTTACCTGTCGGTCCCTAGTATAAGTGCACTGTGTGTGCCCAGGGCTGGTAGACCAAATACTGCTGGTGGGCCTGCAGCGCTGATTTGCGCTACCCATCAAAGCAGCTTTTAAAGTTTGTCTGTGTAGCATGTTCTAATAGCGAGTTACCCTCCATTTCACTGTTTACTATGGTGAGGCTATCCGTTCTCATAGGCCAGAATGGGCAGGCTGAGTATTACATTCCATAATCCTACCTGCCCCCAGGAACCTGATATGAAATTCGAATTTGATATGTTTAAGCTCAGGACATTGAGATACATCTTTTAGTAAGGATCATTTACATAGCCCGTGTTAGAAAATGCCTCTTCTAGAAACGAGGTATTTTCTTGCCTAAGCTTTCCTGTAGGCTTTGCTAGTGTGTGTATTGGCCGTCTGGTTTTGGAGCAGCAGGGCCAGCTGGGTCAGACCTGGCTGGAGAGAGAGATCGGCATTTAGAGTATGGGGAGGGGTGACTCTTTGATCTGAGCAGGGCCGTGCCTGGCAAGGTGAATGATGGCTCCACCTCCCACTGGGCGTCTGATAGCAGACCCCCTGATTCTCAAAGGGCAGGATATCGCCGCGTAAACCAAGTGCTCCCCGACCCCACCGAACTGGTTCTGGCTGGATTCAGTGATTTGTGACTTTAGAGAACAAAGACTTTTTAGGTATAAAACGCTGCGCTGAAACCTTTTTCAAGTGTGTTCCTTCTGGATGTCAAGACGAAACTCTGTCCGAGTGAACAGAGGAAAGGACTTTGAAACTTTCACCAAGCTTGCTGAAGAAACTACCTGAGGGCCTGAATTGAGAGCGCCTCCTGCTGAAGTCTCAGGGACATTAGACTTCGCCCCGTCAGCCGTCTGAATTCCTGTGCGAGGGATTCTACTTGCAGGTGAGGCCTCCGTCGAGTAATCCGGAGCCTCTAGTTCTACTGTGAGGAACGCGGACTGGTAACCCTTGTTAAACTCTGTGTGGGACGGCGCAGCTAAGAGAGAGCTGCCGCCGCTGAGAGCCCGCCTTAATTTGAACCTTCGGAACCTTCGCTGAATCTGTGTGGGCTGCCGCAGTTAAGAGAGAGCTGTAGCCACTGATTGCCCGCCGTTGTGCCAGCCTGGTCGAGATCATCCTTCGTCCTGTGGGCTGCCGCAACTAAGAGAGAGCTGCTGCCGCTGAGTGCCCGCATCTTTGCCACTTGGCCTCATCGTGATTTGTCCTGTGGGCCGCCGCAGCTAAGAGAGAGCTGCTGCCGCTGAGTGCCTGCACCTTTGCCACTTGGCCTCATCGTGATTTGTCCTGTGGGCCGCCGCAGCTAGAGAGAGCTGCTGCCTCTGAGTGCCCGCACCTTTGCCAACTTTGCAGCATCGTGATTCGTCCTGTGGGCCGCCGCAGCTAAGAGAGAGCTGCTGCCGCTGAGTGCCCGCACCTTTGCCAACTTTGCAGCATCGTGATTCGTCCTGTGGGCCGCCGCAGCTAAGAAAGAGCTGCTGCCGCTGAGTGCCCGCATCTTGGCCAACTTTGCCTCATCGTGATTCGTCCTGTGGGCCGCCGCAGCTAAGAGAGAGCTGCTGCCGCTGAGTACCTGCATCTTGGCCAACACTGCCTCATCGTGATTCGTCCTGTGGGCCGCCGCAGCTAAGAGAGAGCTGCTGCCGCTGAGTGCCCGCACCTTTACCAACTCTGCATCATCGTGATTTGTCCTGTGGGCCGCCGCAGCTAAGAAAGAGCTGCTGCCGCTGATTGCCCGCACCTTTGCCAACTTTACATCATCGTGATTTGTCCTGTGGGCCACCGCAGCTAAGAGAGAGCTGCTGCCGCTGAGCGCCCGCACCTTTGCCACTTTGCATCATCGTGATTTGTCCTGTGGGCCGCCGCAGCTACGAGAGAGCTGCTGACGCTGAGTGCCCGCACCTTTGCCAACTTTGCATCATCGTGATTTGGCCTGTGGGCCGCTGCAGCTAAGAGAGAGATGCTGCCGCTGAGTGCCCGCACCTCTGCCAACATTGCATCATCGTGAGTCGTCCTGTGGGCCGCCGCAGCTAAGAGAGAGCTGCTGCCGCTGTGAGCCCACCACGGAGCTGCACGACGAGAGTCATCGCCACCACCAGCCCGGGCCGCCGCAGCCGCGTGCTGCTGCCGCTGAGAGCCCGCCTGTCCCCGAGTGCCCGAATCATTGTGAGTGCACGTTGCGGACCACTGCTGTCAAGAATTGTGGTCGCTGGGAGTCCGCCTGTCACCGTCTCCGCTTCTTCGAGAAGCTGCGTGCTGTGTCCCCGTCCAACGGCAGGTATCTGGTGCGCAACGGGTCGCGTAGACCCAGGCCTTGAACTCAGTCAGTGCCACGTTCTGGTGAATACGTTATTGCCTTTTTAAGTCCCTACTGATTTACGTGCATTGTGGCTGGTTAAAACGCTTTGAGAGTCTTGTGTTAAACCTTAGATAAAGATACTATTTTTCTATACCTACTTGAGTTGTGTCCTTTTGTGGTGTTGTTACTGCCTTATTGTGCGTGGTCATAAATGCTTCACACACTGCCTCTGAGATAGGCCTAACTGCTCATGCTACGTTACCACAGGGTTGAGCAGGGGTTATCAAAGGGGGTAGCCCACTTGCCCTGACTTAGGAAGAAGGGTCCCTATTTGGACATTGGCGCCAGCCAGTGCCAACTAGAGACCCCCATTTCTAACATTGGTGGCAGCGGTGGGATCAGGACTTGCATTTATGATCCACGTACAATAACTGGTAGACGCGGGAGCGAGATGGGTCAGTGGAGGGTGTGGTCCTCTCCACCACACTGAATCCTGAGCAGCAGGGTGATTGTCGCCAACTGTTGGGGCAATTCAGTGATCTGTTCTCCCTGGTGCCTAGTGTCACTGATTGGTGTGTCCATGACGTGGACACTGGGGACAGTCCTCCCATTAAGCACAAGGCTTACCAAGTGACTGACCGGGTAAGGGCCTACATTAAGGATGAGGTTACCAAAATGTTTGCCCTTGGGGTGATTGAGTCCTCTAGCAGCCCTTGGTCCAGCCTAGTGGTCCTGGTACCAAAAGCTGCAGCGCCTGGTACCACCCCAGAACTTCGGTTCTGCGTGGACTATCGGGGCCTCAATTCAGTCACGAAGACTGACGCGCACCCCATCCCCAGAGCTGATGAGCTCGTAGATCGGTTAGGGGCTGCAAAATACCTCAGCACATTTGATTTGACGTCTGGGTATTGGCAGATCGCCTTGACCGAGGGAGCAAAGGAGAGGTCAGCATTCTCCACACCCGATGGGCACTACCAGTTCCGGGTGATGCCCTTTGGAATGAAGGATGCCCCTGCCACCTTTCAGAGGTTGGTCAACAGGGTGTTGGTTGGGCTGGAAGACTTCAGTGCCGCCAACCTGGATGACATTGCAGTGTTTAGCTCCTCTTGGGAGGACCACCTGCGCCACCTCTGGGAGGTATTGATGGCACTGCGGAAGGCAGGCCTCACAATCAAAGCCAGTAAGTGCCAGATTGGGCAGGGTTCTGTAGTGTATTTGGGGCACCAGGTGGGGAGCGGCCAGGTGGCTCCCCTTCTGCCCAAAATTGAAACTTTCCTGGCGTGGGAACCCCCCAAGTCTCAGACGCAGGTGAGAGCCTTCTTAGGACTCACGGGGTACTACAGGAGGTTTTTCAAGGGATATGGCAACATTGTTGCACCCTTGACTGAGCTGACTTCTAAGAAGCAGCCAAAGAAGGTAAACCGGACTGACACCTGTCAGAAAGCTTTTGACGCCCTGAAGACTGCCATGTGCACCGCACCCGTGCTTCAGGCGCCCGACTTTTCAAAGGAATTTGTTGTCCAGACAGACGCCTCAGAGCATGGTATAGGGGCTGTTCTGTCACAGATCAATGAGGAGGGACTAGACTAACCGGTAGCCTTCCTAAGCAGGAGGTTACTTCCCCGGGAACAGAGGTGGAGTGCAATTGAGCGTGAGGCATTTGCTGTGGTCTGGGCGCTGAAGAAGCTGAGACCATACCTGTTTGGGACTCACTTCCGGGTTCAGACAGACCACAGGCCCCTTAGATGGTTGATGCACATGAGGGGTGAGAATCCCAAGTTGTTGAGGTGGTCCATTTCCCTACAGGGTATGGATTTCACGGTGGAACACCGCCCTGGTACAGAACACGCCAATGCTGACGGTCTGTCCAGATTTTTCCGCCTTAGTGATGAGAACTCCCAAGGGGATGGTTAGTTCTCCCCACATTTCAGCTGGAGGCGACGCGTGTTAGACCTGGCATCATTGGCGTGGGTCTCCCTCCCTCTTTTCGCTTCCTATCTTTTATGTTGGCTGGATTTAGATGCTCTGGGCGCTGTGCCACTGCCAATCAGTGCCACAGCGCGAATGTTCCCTGTGTAAAGATGACTGTATGAATTGGGATAACCATAATTGGCTCATTTGGTTTACCTGTCAGTCCCTAGTATAAGTGCACTGTGTGTGCCCAGGGCTGGTAGACCAAATACTGCTGGTGGGCCTGCAGCGCTGATTTGCGCTACCCACCGAAGCAGCTTTTAAAATATGTCTGTGTAGCATGTTCTAATAGAGAGTTACCCTCCATTTCACTGTTTACTATTGTGAGGCTATCCGTTCTCATAGGCCAGAATGGGCAGGCTGAGTATTACATTCCATAATCCTACCTGCCCCCAGGAACCTGATAGGAAATTCGAATTTGATATGTTTAAGCTCAGGACATTGACATACATCTTTTAGTAAGGATCATTTGCATAGCCCGTGTTCGAAAATGCCTCTTCTAGAAACGAGGTATTTTCTTGCCTAAGCTTTCCTGTAGGCTTTGCTAGTGTGTGTATTGGCCGTTTTGGAGCAGCAGAGCCAGCTGGGTCAGACCTGGCTGGAGAGAGAGATCGGCATTTAGAGTATGGGGAGGGGTGACTCTTTGATCTGAGCAGGGCCGTGCCTGGCAAGGTGAATGATGGCTCCACCTCCCACTGGGCGTCTGATAGCAGACCCCCTGATTCCCAAAGGGCAGGATATCGTCTCATAAACCAAGTGCTCCCCGACCCCACCGAACTGGTTCTGGCTGGATTCAGTGATTTGTGACTTTAGAGAACAAAGACTTTTTAGGTATAAAACGCTGCGCTGAAACCTTTTTCAAGTGTGTTCCTTCTGGATGTCAAGACGAAACTCTGTCCGAGTGAACAGAGGAAAGGACTTTGAAACTTTCACCAAGCTTGCTGAAGAAACTACCTGAGGGCCTGAATTGAGAGCGCCTCCTGCTGAAGTCTCAGGGACATTAGACTTCACCCCGTCAGCCGTCTGAATTCCTGTGCAAGGGATTCTACTTGCAGGTGAGGCCTCCATCGAGTAATCCGGAGCCTCTAGTTCTACTGTGAGGAACGCGGACTGGCAACCCTTGTTAAACTCTGTGTGGGCCGCCGCAGCTAAGAGAGAGCTGCCGCCGCTGAGAGCCCGCCTTAATTTGAACCTTCGGAACCTTCGCTGAATCTGTGTGGGCCGCTGCAGTTAAGAGAGAGCTGTAGCCGCTGAGTGCCCGCCGTTGTGCCAGCCTGGTCGAGATCATCCTTCGTCCTATGGGCAGCTGCAGCTAATAGAGAGCTGCTGCCGCTGAGTGCCCACATCTTTGCCACTTGGCCTCATCGTGATTTGTCCTGTGGGCCGCCGCAGCTAAAAGAGAGCTGCTGCCGCTGAGTGCCCGCACCTTTGCCACTTGGCCTCATCGTGATTTGTCCTGTGGGCCGCCGCAGCTAAGAGAGAGCTGCTGCCGCTGAGTGCCCGCACCTTTGCCAACTTTGCAGCATCGTGATTCGTCCTGTGGGCCGCCGCAGCTAAGAGAGAGCTGCTGCCGCTGAGTACCCGCATCTTGGCCAACACTGCCTCATCGTGATTCGTCCTGTGGGCCGCCGCAGCTAAGAGAGAGCTGCTGCTTCTGCTGAGTGCCCGCACCTTTGCCAACTCTGCATCATTGTGATTTGTCCTGTGGGCCGCCGCAGCTAAGAAAAAGCTGCTGCCGCTGATTGCCCGCACCTTTGCCAACTTTACGTCATCGTGATTTGTCCTGTGGGCTGCCGCAGCTAAGAGTGAGCTGCTGCCGCTGAGTGCCCGCACCTTTGCCACTTTGCATCATCGTGATTTGTCCTGTGGGCCGCCACAGCTACGAGAGAGCTGCTGCCGCTGAGTGCCTGCACCTTTGCCAACTTTGCATCATCATGATTTGTCCTGTGGGCCGCCGCAGCTAAGAGAGAGCTGCTGCCGCTGAGTGCCCGCACCTCTGCCAACATTGCATCATCGTGAGTCATCCTGTGGGCCGCCGCAGCTAAGAGAGAGCTGCTGCCGCTGTGAGCCCACCACGGAGCTGCACGACGAGAGTCATCGCCACCACCAGCCCGGGCCGCCGCAGCCGCGTGCTGCTGCCGCTGAGAGCCCGCCTGTCCCCGAGTGCCCGAATCATTGTGAGTGCACGTTGCGGACCACTGTGGTCAAGAGTTGTGGTCGCTGGGAGTCCGCCTGTCACCGTCTCCGCTTCTTCGAGAAGCTGCGTGCTGTGTCCCCGTCCAATGGCAGGTATCTGGTGCGCAACGGGTCGCGTAGACCCAGGCCTTGAACTCAGTCAGTGCCACGTTCTGGTGAAAACGTTATTGCCTTTTTAAGTCCCTACTGATTTACGTGCATTGTGGCTGGTTAAAACGCTTTGAGAGTCTTGTGTTAAACCTTAGATAAAGATACTATTTTTCTATACCTACTTGAGTTGTGTCCTTTTGTAGTGTTGTTACTGCCTTATTGTGCATGGTCATAAATGCTTCACACACTGCCTCTGAGATAGGCCTAACTGCTCGTGCTACGTTACCACAGGGTTGAGCAGGGGTTATCAAAGGGGGTAGCCCACTTGCCCTGACTTAGGAAGAAGGGTCCCTATTTGGACATTGGCGCCAGCTAGTGCCAACTAGAGACCTCCATTTCTAACAATAAGTATATTGGGTTAGAGTAAAGATGGGTGGTATACAGTGAAACCATTTATTTTTTAAATTAACATTTGTCTATTTGACTTTCTTATTAGTGCGCATTTGGGCCTCTTGTGTGTGACCAGAGTGTGCTAAGCACGTGACCCTCGCGCATGTCTGTTGAGAAGTGAGCCGGAAGCATGACGATGCACTTGAATGCGATCCAAGGACACAAAAGTTACATACCCTGGGAACAAGCACTGAAGACCACTGGATGAATGGATTTTTTACGACAAATAAAAACAATTGTTTCTATTAAGATGTGAATACGGGTGGGAATAAAACTTTTGAATAAAAATTAAGGGGTTGGATTTATGAACAATGGGATGATAGACTAAGATGACATATAAGCATGGTGTGATGATCATCCCCCGCTTGCCTGTCCAATCAGAGCTAGTAGTTTTGCGATATTGAAACTTTAGTGGGTAGTCCGTGCCCAACGAAAGGTATAACTGAGGTAGTTTTAGTTAGTTAGAGAGACGTCGATGCTGGAGAGCTCGGGATGCTGTCTGTGCTGTGGGTGGTGCTGATTCTGAAAAGGACGCTGTAAGATGCTGATGAAGACATCGAATGCAGAACCATCTATCTTTATTTAATTGGGTTAGAAAGAAGATCGCAGAAGAATCTCGAGGAGGAAGAGAGTGTCAGAGAGGGGTGCGACGCAATCGCCGGTATCTTAGAGAGGTTAAGTATCCTGTCCTGATTCCTGTCCTGAAGTCTTTGTCTCCTGATCTATCCCGGGGGACCCTTACCAGCCCTTTGGCCAGAGGGATTGGTCTTCACACCATCCTTGGTAACTATAAATTCATGGTAATTGTAGATGATCTTCTCTCACTGTCCTCTCCTTTCCTGACATGGTTATTGTATGTGTCTGAAAATCTTCCTTAATGAAAGATTTTGATTTGCAATCTTATGAATGAGGGTGTTTGTACTGAAACTTTGAGATGGTTCACTTTTATTTAATTAGATAAAGTTCTTAAAACTTCCTGAGTCTGTGGTTTATTTTCTTTAATAAAGAATAGTTAATAAGTTATGTTAATTATCACCATCAACTAGTTCAACTAATGGTCCATTGACCAGAGGAAAGAACGTTTTGATCAGTGAAAGGTTAGTTAGGAAAAAAGTAATAACTAATCCTGAAATATGGAAAATATAAACTAAACCCAGTGGTCTACTAGGATCTGTGTAAGTGTTTATGGGCCCAGGTGAGTATATGGTAGTAGAGTATCTGTTGTTAGTACACCGCTGGATCACAATGGTATTCAAGTTAGAAAAAATATTATTCATTGGAAAGCTAGAATTTTTTTAAGGCGTTCTAGGTTGCATGTCACATAGCTGAGGTTAATAAATTCCCCCACACATATATCCACTCCACAATATCAGCAACCAACATATCATCAGGGTAAGCATAAATAAGGTAGTATGGATTTACTATTCTCAACCATGCATCAACTTACCCTTACATAATTATGGGACTCACTTTTTCTCAGTCACTATAGGCGCAGGTTGATACTACAATTTAAATATCGAGAGAGAACACTGAATTGAAGGTCGCCTTTATATCAAATAACACCCTGGTATCAACCATAACATAAATCTGTCCTGCACCATTTTTTTTTCATTATTGCAACTTGTGCTGGAAGGGATATAAGGTTGGTTGGTGACTAGTCTCACACAGCCTGGATTGGATTGGTATAAAAATATCAAAATGCAACTTGAGAGAAGAATTTTGATGAGTGAAACGATAGAGTGCATAGTTAAGGAATGCCCCAAGTGTAGATTAGTGGGTAAATACCTTAGGGCCGGATTTAGAGTTTGGCGGACGAGCCACTCCATCACAACTGTGTCGTATATCCTGTTCGAAACATCACAAGTGCCATTGATTATTATGCACTTGTGACAGAGTAACTCGTCCCTCGAATTCTAAATCAGGGTCTTAGTCAGGCCTCCAGAAATGTGTTAATCATGGTATTGGCCAACAGCCCAGACATTATGATTTCTTTCAAGTCCTGAAAAACAATCGATTTTAAATAGAGCTTTAAGTCACAAATTAAATCTAAGAGTTTAAATGTAAACCTATGACAAAAAATAGTTATATAAATGCAATGAGAAGCTGAGTAAGTTTTGTGTGGCATGCTCCGTAAATGTGCCCTCATACAGCTTGAATACCTAGGAAGATGTACTCCTTGCATAGTTAAACGTGCTGGTATTTATTTTCTCTGTACACAAAAATAGCACAAATAGTCGGCAACTCTCTGCTGACCATGGTAAAGTTTGGAAAAATGTCACAGTGCCCTCACCCATAACTATCAGCCTGTCAGAGTCCTAATGTGGGACCCCTATCAGTAAAAATCTGCTTTTACTTCACTTTAATTGTTCCCTAAAATGAATGTGATTCGATTCTATTGTAGAAGAATATAGCAAGAAAATGGTTATTTGTTTTTTAAATCAATAGTATACAGAAGATGGAATTTTCTCAATGATAACCACATCAGTTTTGCTCATCATAAGTCAGTTTGTGTGTAATGTGCAATTCGGTGTTCTTTTGAAAATATATTTTGAATTTTTTTGAAAGAGGTATTTATAAAAAAATCTTAGAGGCAACAAACGCAGAACTTTAGTCAACATTTCTGTTTGGCTCCGAATTTTACATTGTGTCTGTGATGCTTTAACCGTGCTGGAATCCCACAAGAGTCTATCAGCACCATGCTCCTTGTATGTCCAACAACAAGACTATCTGACATTTCATTTATATTTATTTATTGTTTTGGTTTATGAATATAAGCCATACAATAGAAAAACATAAAACTCAACAAATTTGAAGCGTTGAAAGCATCACTTTACAAAGTAAATTTGGCTGAAGAGTATCGTAAAATATTCTACTTAAAAATGTTATAACAGCTGAATAACATGAAAATATGCTGCAAACTCATCCATGACCAGGGCTTTAAGTGGGCCGGGTCTCACCGGGTCTGAGCACCAGAAGTTTATTTACGGAGGCCTCGAAACGGGTCTCTATCGGGCTCTGTTTTGTGCCCTGGCACAGGCGGTCCGTTTTTTCCGGACTGCAGTGACAGCAGGCACATCGATGTGCGCTGCTCACACTGCTCACTTCTCACTAGTGGAGAAGTTAAAAAAGCATGACATCATGCCAGGTGAGCGTTGTAGGGGGAAGGGAAATCCTTTTAAGAGAGTCATTTTCTCTCTGGATTTCCCTTCTCTTTGAAACTCAGGGGCAGCAACATTGTCGTGGTGTCACCAGGGCTTTAAGTGGAAGCCTTTTCAATAATATATACAAGCCATAGTTGCTGCTTATTTATCTTATGCAACTAACAACCATTGACAAAGCCAATAGTCCTGACTTGTTGTAGATATGATGTTACTTGTTGTATCATATATCTAGATGCAATGCCAGAAACAGCAAAATACAAGTCGGGCGGCACACTATGTTAAGCACAGACTTTTAGATTGTGTTTTAAGCCACGCCCTTAATTACACTGGCCACGCCCCTTTGAGAGATCCCCCAGTTTTTTCATCCCACTTAAAGCCCTGTCCATGACGTCTTAAAACACCTTGCACATTGCATGCAACTATTGATTTTTTAATCAATTTTGTGTCGCCAGATAGAATCAGTTATGAGCCACATATTTAGATACTCATAGTAAATGCCTTCTACTCAGAAATTGCTCTCTGCCACTCACTCATCTTTGCTCTTTTGTTGGTTCCCTATATGATAGAAGACAGATACAGTATGATGGTGAACCATCTTAAATGCATGACTTTAACCAATTTCATTTGGACGCAGGTCATAGATCCAAGACAAGTAATATAATTGATTTTAGATTTGGCAGCAAAAGGTGAATTAATTAAAAGTCGGCCTATAATTGTGAGAAAACATTAATTTACTCATGGGGTGATGGCTGTGTGGCTTTTCAGGCTGCATAAATATGAGGACACTGGGTTGAAGATAAGTTCACTGTTATTTTCAAGGCATAAATCCACAGCAGCATTACGGTGTTTTATATTGCATTTTTTTTTAAGTGGACAAAGATATAGGGCCTGATTTCTATTTCGGTGGATGGGATGTCCATCACCGTTGTGACAGAGGAACCTGTTTACCAATATCTAAATCAGGCCCATAGTCTTCTTGCTGATGAAGAAAATGTGCATAACAGCATAATGTACAGAAGTGGTTCATTGCCACTTTGCATGCGGGTAGTGTCATGATTATTATTCAATCAGCTCATTATAAAGGTATTTACAGTGTGACATCCTACCCTAAATGTTATATATAAGGTTCTCTTGCTGCCAGAAAAAGTTGATCCAAATATTTATCATGACCAGGAATGGATTTGATTTCCTAGAACAATGTAAACAACTTTCCTTCTTGTTTTCTGGAGAGCCAGGGCCAGTATTTTTCTTTAATTACTTCCAGAGTTGAGGAGGCCATGTCCTCTGGATTGGACCAAAGTTTGTGACACCTCATGCTGGTTAAGGAACTTGCAATATACTTTAGCCATAGTTTATCAATGGTCTTGAGAAAGACTTACAGGTTTGGTTTAGTCCGCATACAGTACCAAAACAAGAGTGATATAGGAATTGCAACAGATTTGATGTTGTTCTTGTCCAACCCATGTCTTAGGCCTGCCACTGGGCTCCAAGGGCCAAACTACAACAAACTATGCAAAAATTGTTTTTCAGCTTTAAGAAGACCCGATGCCTTATTGCATCCCCAAAGCTCAGCACCGTACAAGCCAGCTGCCTGCACTTTGGCTTGATAGGCCTGGAAGGCCTTTCTTCATCAATCCTTGGCCAAGTTTGCTACTGAAGCGTAGTTCAGTGTTTGAGTTTTGGGCCAGGCTGGCTTTGGTCCAGATTTTCTGCTTGGTCCAGGTTAGTTTTGCATCCATGTATCACAAAGAGAGGTATTTGTGGGTCCGAGGAGGTTTAGAGACCTGCGAGGGTTTGCTCCCCAAACTACATATATATCACAAACAAAAACAGTGTGTGACCTAGCTTTAAGGAGGGTGTCCTTTTTAAAGGACAAAATTCCTCACCCACCCGAAGGTTGTGGTTAAAATAGGCCCCCAGACATACAAGTTATTTGATAGACATCTGATGGAATTCTTTCCGGGCCCGGGGCTTTCATTGGCTTCTTGCTTAAAATAGCAAGAGGCACTTCACATTCGGAAAATGTTGGACATGTAGTACCATAAATGTCCAAGGCTAAAATCAAGGAGTTGGTAGACTGTCTCTTTAACAAAACTTGAGGCCCATGCCTTCTGTTCCTTCTGATCACTATGGTAAGATGGATTAAACATGGCAAAGAAATGTGCAGCAATATCTGCTTCAAGGATTTTAGGAGTGCCTTCTCTTCCCCATTTAATTAAACTCCAAAAGCATCTTGGGTTCTTGTGGATTGCCAACAAAAGTTCTTCCATGTGTTGACATGCAGACATCTTTTTCTAATCTAATTAGCTGTTTATATTTTTTCCTCTGTTCCAGGAGGCATTCCTTACCCCTTGCAGAGTCCCTTCTCAAATGTGAAGCAATCACAAGTGTGGTCTTTAGTTTGGATGTTAGTATTTCCCATGCTGCATTACTGTCCGAGCGCAGCAGAATTACTGCCTTGGGCCAGGTTTGAAGTTGTTTTTAGTAGATTTTCCAACTTAGACATGGCAGCAGGGTCAACTTCTCCCTCAGCATTAGCATTCTCGTTTCCAAAGATTGTCCATCCACAATTTGTGAACTTTGCATGATGACCACCATCCTGCCACAGAATGTTTTTCCTGTTTGGCATCACAATGATTTTAGCCGATTCGCAGGTAAGAGCAGCTTCCAGATTTTGTTCCTGCTTCAGCTGGATACTTAGGTTTGCTATTAAAGGGTTGTGATCAATGTTCACTCTAATTTGTTTTCCCTGTGTGTGGCAATGAATGGTGTCTGTGCACTGCAGCCAATGCTATGTGCATCAAAAACGTGTGACAACGCACTAAGCAAGTGAATAAACTACCAGAGTCAGTGGTATTTGCCAGAAGTGAGATCACTCACCCTTTAACTCCAGGTTACACCACAGTGATGAACCTTTGTCTGGCCCTTAGCACCTCCATATCCACCTATTGATGACTCAATAGGATTAGGAAGGGTCAAGAGTAGACATTACAGATCGATAACAGATCAATTAGTAAGTATTTTATTGCAATAACATTTATATAGCACTTAACAGCCCTAACAAGGTGTTGAAGTGCTTTATGCCAAGCAGCACACGGCTCTGCTACTGAAAGTAAGTGGTCAATCCAGGGATTATCGATTATTGTTGGTGGAGAATTTAGTCTAATCCTCTCAAGGAGACCATTCCCTGTCCTCACGTTGACTCCAATGTCTTTGAGGAGATAAGGTTTGCTAAGTTACATGGTCTGACTTTCACTCTGACAGGTTGCGATCTTTGGGATGAGCTGTCGGGAATTTGCATAAATGCAGTAATAATATGAAGATAAACAAGCTCATGACTGAGAGTATAATCTGTACTCAGAGAGGAGGCATACAGAGGATGAAAAGTAAGGAGAAGGTCAAAGAAAGAAAAAAGAGAAGACATTTGGAAGTTTTAAGTCAAGGTCCAAATTTTCATGGAGGGTATTAGGGACAAAGAGTAGACTTTTGAGATATATGAGCTCTAAGGATGCAAAACTGTAGAAAGAAACATCATTATTTTCATTTGAGATAGTGCTATATTAAGTAATGTCGTATCAGGCAAACAGTTGGTGTGCTTGTAGGCTATTGCTTCAGCATGTACAGCTGATCAGCTGGGGAATTTGAAGCACAAAGTAATGGCTGGAACCATATATAAGGAAATTTCAGGTACTTTAGGCCATGTTAGAATGAAGCAGTACTATCACTATCAAAGCAACGTGAGAGAATATACAGGGTAAATAATGCAAAGATCGACAGGAGATTCTTCAAATGCTGAGGCTATATCTTCTGTTGTTTACCCTTAAAATTTCCCTAACAAATGTTTTGCCTAAGTACAAAAGTGAAGCACTTGGATGCCCCTGGTTTAGCATGGCACAGAATAGGGATGAGAATAGCTTCCCAGACAGTGGAAGTGCATTGCCTTGTAGCTGGAGTAGACCAAGACATTGAAGTGAGGACAAAGTGACTGGGCTACCATAAGAAATTCAATGACATCTTTCATTTAACAAGGAGATGCATATTAGTCTACCTGAGCACTGCCATTCGGTGGATTGCAGGGAGAAGTCATATGACTGTAGTTCGTATTTCAAAATGAGGAAGTGTCTAGGTCAATTCTGTCCTTTGTCTACCCCTTATTGCTGCCAGATGATGACAGAGAGGTGCTGAGATCTCCCACTTCTTTGCCTTTATGTTGTGGGTGCTCCGACTTGTAACCAGCCCCAATGCTTCCTGTTGTGAGAAACATCACTTTGGACAAAGGATATTTCTTGAGGGCAGCCTGAGAAAGACTATATAAACCCCAATCTAGCACAGGGCTCATGTAGAGAAAGGAGCAACGCAAGCAGAGGAAAAGGCATGTGGTTCGGTGTACAGGGTTTAATTACTAATCTTGGGAGTGAAATCATTTACATTGACCTGTGCAGGTAAATGTAGTTCCAGTGCACTGCTTGTGGAGAGGCTAAGACTTTCAGGTCACCAACCCTCCTGTGAAAAATGTCCTTATGTTACTTATGATCAGCAGCCGGCCCCTGCCTCACCTGATTTTATGGGTTTTTGTTCAGGGAGAACACTTATACTAGTTGAACAACAGTGCCAATAGAGTGGGGCTGCTGGCATTATGCATGTTGGACTTTTGTAAACTTTGCTTGAGTACTCACCATCTCATAGGGTGTAAGCATTCAACTGCTTTTAAATAGAAGCCCCTGGGAAACATGGATCATGGAACAGGAAAGAGGAGGCTAAGGACATGGCCTAGCAGATGAAAGATGGCTGCACCCTTAAACTTACTGGGTCAGATATATTTACTGCTGTTATCCCAGAAGATAGCCCCACAAATTAAAACACCTCCTGCAGAGATATGCACGTAAACACTAAGTAACTTTTTAAAGTGGTAAGTTTAAAGTGTCAGGTTGACTGAGCAATTTGTCCTTCTCAGGGAATTAGAAAGAGTGTCCTGGGTTTGGTAACATCACTTGTTAGCACCAAACACATTCCAATTTTTAGCATGTAATCATAATGCATAGTCTGTATTATTATCCACATGGCAGCTGCAGCAGAAACCCTGTAAAACTATTGCAATTCGCTCACTTCAGCACACTTGCCCCATATCAAATGTAAATAGGTCAGCAAGCCCTGGTTTTTGTTATATTCAAGTGCTTGTAATAAATGCAGTCTGCAAACCAACACTGGGCAAATTACACACAAGTGACACTCACAGATAGTTGAGCTCTTCGGAACATACAGTCATGCCTTGTGCATGACGAGAGTATTGCCAGAGGTGCACTACACCACTTACACATGGAGAAACAAACTTCAACACCTTTACAAGTACAATGTTTTAGGATTGACACTAGCCAGATATTTTTTTTCATCATAGTATATATGCCTAAAAGTCAGCATTAAATGTCTAAAAAAAATCTAACCGCATCTGCCTATTTTTAAATTATTAATATTACAACGGAGGAGAACTTTACAAAATAATTAAGTCCCAAGAAAATCATAACCATTCAGATCTATTTGCAAACCAGCGGTAATAAAGTTCCCTCTCCCAGCACAAGCATGGCGTGTCTTTATGTTCCTAAGGAGGCAATAGTCTAACATTATCTTAAAAAGCATTTGCACTGCAATAGGTCTCACATTTGCGAGAGTTTGAGCTATTGTCATTGTAAATGACAATGTCTTTATTTATGATTTGAAAACCCGCAAGCGGTGCGTAAACACGCACTTTGTATTTATAGTCGTTGCTTATGAGAAGCAAAGCTGGCTCCTCTTTTACTGCCAGCCTCGCTTCTCATAAGCAAGGGCTAGAAGTACAAAGTGCCTGTTTACGCACCGCTTGCAGGTTTTCAAAACACACAAATGAAAGACATTGTCATTTACAATGCCAATAGCTCAAACTATCGCAAATGCGAGACCTATTGCATTGCAAATGCTTGTTACTATATTATTACTGCTTTATATTTTATAGTTACCTGTCTTTTACAACTAGTACTACACTTCCGGTGTCAAGTACTCTGTTGTCTATTGGATCTTGTCTGTGTTATATAAGCCTGTTAATAAATAAATAAATAATATTCACCCATTTTTCACTACATTGTGGCTGCAGCAGCTGCCTTATGGCTTTCTTACAAGAAAGAGGGTGCCACAAACACTGCATTGTTGCTAGGTGAAAGGGCAATCCAAAATAACAATCAATTATATGAATATCAATAAATATTATTCATGAATATCATTCATTTGTGACTTTGAAACCCCTCGCACTGACCATGAGGATATCTATAGCTGAAATCTGACAGAGCATCTAAACATTATGGGGCAGATTTACAAGAAACTGACGCATCTATATAGATGCGTCAGTTTCCCTGCGCCTGTGTGAAAAACCGTTGTGCCACTATAGATGCGCCGTATTTACAATACGGCGCACTATGGCGCAAGGATTAACAGATGCGTCAGAAATTCTGACGCATCTGTTGGCGGAAAAGTCACGCATTGTTGGAGTCGTGTCACAAGCACGACGCAACTCCAGCAATGCGTGTTGCGGCCTATTCCCAATACACTGCATCACTCCTTACGCCTGCTTCAAGCAGGCGTAAGGTTTTGACGCAGTGGCGTCCTAAATGTCACGCAGTGAAATCTTGTAGATTTCACTGCGTCACTTTTACGAGGCTTTCCTGCTTGGGAACGCCTACCCTGCATACATTATACCTGACGCAGGTATAATGTCACGCAGGGCTTTACAACGTGACACATCTCCCTAGATGCATCACGTTGTAAATTTGCCGAATTTTTTACGCTGCCGTTGCAACGCAACAGCAGCGTAAAAGTGACGCAAGGGGCTTGTAAATCTGCCCTTATGTAACTTGCAATGAAGAAAGGGGTCACAGGGCTCGACATGACGTAGATGAACACAAGTCGAATTCTAAGAAGACGTTGACACTTAATCCCAGCCACGACAGCCTGCTATGCAATTACTGACAAGGCGGACAACAGAACTCAGGGGTATATTCACAAGAACGTGCGATAACTACCGCAAGAGTAGCGTAACGCAACTTTCAATATTGCAGCCTATTGCGGGAAAATAACCCTGTGTCAACGTGGAATTCACAACAAGGCGGTAGCAAGCAATAGTGTGCCGAAACCGCGGACAATGTCCGCGATACAACCACCACAATGGAGATAAAAACACAAACCACAACACCAAAAAACACGCGATGGGCCAAAGTGCGATGAGGAAACAGCGACAAGAAGCGCCAGGCCTGCAACACACACCTGGCAGGCGTAAAAAATCACCATAAAAGTAAAAGAAACACCCACACACAAACTGACCAACACCCAAGCACCATGGAGGCAGCCGGAGCAGGCGCAGAGGAAGAGCGCAACCCCACAAGCACCCCGGACGACCAGCCTGGGACCTCGGGGACAGGGAAGGGCACGGACAAGAAGATGAGGAAGACCAAGTTCAGTCCGCAGGCGAACAGGATCATAGTCACGGAGGTGATGGAACACCATCAACAACTCTTCGTCACCTCCAACGTGTCATTGGGCACCAAAACTGGAATATGGCGGGACATTGTCGACAAGGTGAATGCCATTGGAGAGCACAAGCGGACAATGGATGAGGTCAAGAGGCGATGGACATCAAGCGGAAGACCAAGGAGAAACTCACCGCCAACCAGAAGGAAGCAACGCAGACCGGAGGTGGGGGCCCAGCGCCACAGCTGGAGCTGGATGACATGGAGGAGCTGGTGTCGACAGTCATCAGTGTGGAGACTGTGGCTGGAGTCGGGGGACCGGACACTGCTCGACAGGACACAACACAACCGCAACAGGGTGAGTGACCACCAGGTACTGGGGGGACGGGTGGAGATGGCCACAATGGCACACATGCACAAGCAAGCAGGGCACAGTGCACACCCACAATGACCCTGGCTCCTCGCCCCAGACCCACAGACTGTCACAATGTACAATGCCATGCTGTCTGAATGTCAACCTGTACCATGCGGCTACATACATGTGGACACATTGTAATACACCATCTCCCCTTCACATCGCAGGGGCATCATCAACACCTCCTGCAGAGCAGTCCCAGCCACTCTTCACTGATGACGAGGAGGACAACACCAGCATCGACACCCAAACCATCCAAGACATCATTGACCTCATCCGCCACTCACCTCCAGGATCAGGGCAGCCCAGCCACATCGATGAGATCCCACCCACCACCCAAACCACCCAGAAGGAGGCACCCACAGCCCCGGCACTCTCCCAAGACCCCCAGGAACAACACATGGCCTTCCAACGCCGTGTGCTGGAGGGCCAGAGGGAAACTGCTGAGCAGGTGCGGTGGGGTTCGACCTCATGGCTACCAAACTGGACGCCCTCCATGGGTGTCTACGTCCGCCCCATGGTCTCCAACCAGCCCTGACTGACATCGCTGGAGTCATGACGCGGAGAGAAGAACACCTGTCCGCTCAGAGTGGCTCCAGCAATGCCAGCCGTGAGCTGGCACACATGGGGAGGCTCATGGAGGACATGGTGCGGATGGAGGCGGAAAGGATGGCAGCCACCGCTGCACACCATGAAAATGTAGCAGGGATCTACCATGCCCTGCAGTACTTCATCATGGCATTGCTGCCACAAGGCGTGTCGCAGATGAATGCGGCTGCCCCAACACCATCCACATCTACGCCCCCTGGTGTGTCAGTGCCTCCCAGTGTGGCAGGCATATCCACTCAGGCCCCTGATGTGTCAGTGGCAACACCCACAGGTGGGGCAGAGCACACATCCGAGGACGTGGATGGGTTGGCTCTCAGAAGGAGCCACTAGCATACATTTCCGCCACCTGGCCTGTTTCTGCTTGGTCCCGCACATGGCCTCATGACCTTCCACTGACCCCCTATACACTCCGATGCACTCACCTTGGACAGCGACATGGACTGCCACATCCTGTTTGACGACCAATGACATGGCGACCAGACTGCGTACTGTACCCTTCCTCTTCCGCAGTACATGTCATCCCCGGATGGACTCTGGCTGGCCCTCCACGTGCCCATATTGTGTAGTGTGCTCGGCATTGCCCTGTACCGCTCCAGCTGCATAACTGCACTGGATGTGCAATAAACATCCAGTGACGCACTGCTGTGTCATGTCTTTCATCATTCATGTGTGAATGTGTGGATGAATGTAGGGACAGTGACTTCCCTTGCGTCAATGATGTTCATCCTGTGGGATGCCAGTCAGAGGGTGGTACATTGCATTTTGTGTACCGGGTCCCGTGAACACTACAACAGGGACACAAGCATCAGTCACTTCCTTGTCCGGACATGGACTGAACCACGCCCAGAGCCCACGAGTCATTGTTGCAAGCCCTGCGCTGGTCCGGCGTACGGCAGGCCAGACCACTCCGCTAACGCTCCGAGGGGGGGCCCCTCATTTCTACCCGTCGCAGGCGTACTCGCTGGTGGTGTGCAGGTCACTGGTCTAGTTGTCAGCATGTCACAGCCACTCCCTGAGGGCAGGTTTGCATGCACACCACACCCATCCGGCACAGGCGTCACAGGCCATGTGACGCCGCCAACATAAGGGGCCGACGACGTCACATTCCCCTCTGCCGGTGGTGACTGGATGACGGACGCTCCACGGTTCTCAATCATTAAGGGCCCATGAGTTTTTGCGCACAGGGTTAGTGGCACACGAGGCCTTGTGGACGTCACTGGCACCCCGCCACGGGATGGTGACTTTGGGTGCACTGAGTCAGTGGCACCTTAAGCTGCTGAGCGGTTGTGCAGCCTGCGATGATGTCCTGTCCCGGCGGTCTGGACAGCTCAGGTTTTGTGTGCCCTGCTGGACCGCAGTGTAGGCCAGAGCCAGCGGGCAGCGCGGGCCTACCGCCACGTGGCGACGCTTCCGGGATCCCAGAGTTGGTGGCACCCATTGGGCTGAGCGGGTGTGCAGCCTGCGATGGTGCCGGGTGCACTGGTATGTCCTATGCCATGGAGTAATCAAAACCCAGCACCAAACGTGAGACCTGGTGACCTGTGGAGCGGGGCTGCATGATGTGGAGGGTGCCATGTCCGTGGGCCCAGGGCTTGTGGCTTGCAGCGGCACGTGGTGGGACCTCTTGTCTATGCGCCGGTGGCAGAAGGTGAGCATTGAGGCCTGGGTGTGCATGGGCGGGCATGCTCCGATGGGCGGCGGGAGGGGTTGGGGTGCCTCTGCCTGGGTGTGCATGGGCGGGCAGGCGATGTTGTCTTGTGCAATTGTGTGTACTGTGCCAGTCATGTATCTGGACTCTGTTTCAGCTGACGGCTCTGACTCAGATGTGTGACCTGGTGTCCTGCTATACATACCAGCATGTGGTTGGAGACACACCGGTGGCAGCAGGTGAGCCGTGTGGCCTGGGTGCGCAGGGGCGGCACTCGCTCTCTCCCTCTCTTCCTCTCTCTCTCCCTCTCTTCCTCTCTCTCTGCTCTTCTCTCTCTCTCTCTCTCCCTCTCTTCCTCTCTCTCCCCCTCTCTTCCTCTTTTTCTCCTCTTCTCTCCCTCTCTTCCTCTCTCTCTCCCTCCCTCTCTTCCTCTCTCTCTCGTTCGCTCTCTCTCTGTCCTCTGATGTGCGCAGGACACACCTTCTCATCATGTTTTTTGTCTTACAGGCTGTGACCTACGTATTGTCCCGAGGGGAGAGGCCGTGTGTCTTCATTTAATTTCGGTGTTCATTTTAATAAAGTTTCATTTGTTGCTTCATAAGTGAATGTGTGCTGCTCATTTCTGTGACGACACATGCATGTCACCAGTTGTGATTGCGCGACATCAAGCGGAATATTTTGTACATGTTTAGGTGTGGCTGATGTGGCATGTCTTTGGTCGGGGTGCCAGGGAGGGGTGGTCCTGGGGGTGGTGGCGGTGGGTGTTGTGGCCCTCTTGTGTGTCGGGCCGCATGATGGGTGGCTCCATGGCATCTGTTGCCCTTCCGATGTAGCCCTGGGCTGTGCTCCCTTTTGGTTTGCAGGCTGCCGTCCGACTTTACACCAGGTCAGAGTAGGTGTAGATTTCCTGGTGCTAACGCGCCTTATCGCCTGTTTTGTGTTTTTATCGACGATGTGGCTGGTCGTTGAGAATGTTGAGGTGTGATGTTGTTGCGCCTTTTGGCACGGGAACTCCCACTCTGCATCTCATTAGCGATAGTTGCGCGGGTCCTCTGTGGCGATGTTTTTTGCGGCTGCTATCACGGGTAAATTGGTGCTGTGGGCTGTTTACACCAGCTTGTGAATGGGGGAGGTATATTTATCACAGCTTTGGCTGCGATAAAGTGCCGTTAATTCGGCGATAGCTCCTTGTGAATATGCCCCCAAGAGTACCTGCGAACACCAAACAAACTCAACAGCCTTAACTCATTCTGTTATTTTGAGCCAGCCTCGTCTCCACCGCGTGCCCCCTCCCCCCACGGGTTATGCAGCAGCCACGTGAAAATAGATCCAGATGCTGCAACACGGTTCCTATCTAAACACGAGCTTAAATTAATGCAAAAAGAAAGGAGGTAATTTCAGGCAAAAAATATTACTCTAATGGTGATAATTACTACGGCCATAATAACTTCTTGGTTTGCCCCACTGTATACTTACACGGAAGGTCGGGTGGAGATGTATTTGGAATCTGATCTAACAGATTCCATCTTTGACGTGATTCTAAAGCTCTTCGCTTCTACCAACGCCTAATAGAGAAATCTGTTGGGAATTTTCACAATTTCTCAACCAGAACACCGACTAGCAAAATAAACACTGGAATTAATTCCAAGGCAAGACAGGAAGTGTACTGTAAGTGTCGACTCTTTGTCACCACTCACACAGAAGCACGATCCTTAATGTTTGGAAAGTATTCCATCACAGTGAACAGTTTAAAGAAAACAAGCCGGAGCCCGGTGAGTGATTGAAAGGGATGGGAGGGAGAGCAGAGAGTGGGGTGGAGGAGCTGGGAAAAGACAATGAAAGCAAAACTAGCGTGGCGCTAGTGAAACAGGCGGGCGCTGATAATGTATGTTCATAATTATTAAACAAGCAGGGTGGGGGCGGGAGGAAGTGCACGGAACAAAACAGGCGCACATCAGGTGGGAAAGAAAAAGTCCTTTCAGAAAATAATGCCACAGACGGTAAATAAAACCTGCAAAGTAACAACACAAGTAAATGGGCCAGTCCTTATGGGAGGTAACTAATGCAGACAAGGCGGTACTAAGGAGGGACTAACAAGCCTATGAAGGAATCAAAAGCCAGCATTTACAAAGGACAGTGACACAAGCCAGTGACAAACATGGGCGGAGAGTGGGCGGGGCTTCAACTACATACTCCAATACAGCATGGCTTGCAGAGCAGCGCATGCGCTGCCCAGGCTCGACCTACAAATGAGAAGATAACTTGTATTTGTAAATTATTATCAGGAAACTCTAATGCTAGAATATACAAACTCTCTAAAATCATTTAAGGCACATAGGGGCATATTAGCAAGCGATTTATCGCCGCTTTAGCGGCACTATTTGCCGCTAAAGCGACAATAAATTTATCGCCCTATCAGCAAGCTGTCGCTAACAGCAGTTAGCGACAACTTTCTGACGAAAGCGATCGGTTTGGGTGCCGCTTTGCATGTCAGCGATGTTTATCGCTAATGACATGCAAAGTAGGCGTTCCCGACCAACATACCCTGTAAACAGACGCTAACAGGCCTATCACCTATTAGCAAGGAGTCCCTGACCCCGGTTAGCGACGTGAAAAGTCGCGCTAACCGGGACCATCGCCATTTTGTTATCACCTGCTATTTTCCTGACTTAGCCATACATTACATGGGGGTGGATTATGCTGATTCGACCACAGGGTCGTATCAGCAAGGTTTCCACCTCCCCCATGCAACATCGCTGGTTTTGTCGCGATGTTGGCCCTTCCCTCCCGCTATCGCTGGAATATTTATCGCCATAGCGCTAAATGTCGCTAATACAGCGTTAGCGTGGCGATATATTCCAGTGATAGCCGGCGTTAAAATAAATCACGCTAAGCAGGGTTAGCGATGATTATCGCCTCTTCTTGCTAATATGCCCCATAGGGGCATATTACCAAGGGCATTATCGCCGCTTTAGCGGCACTTTTCGCCGCTAAAGCGGCGATATTCTTATTGCTCTATTAACAAGGCGGCGCTAACATGCATCAGCGCATGTTAGCGGCTGATTTCGTAACGCATCTCATGACAGCGATAATTATCGCTAATGAGATGCAAAGTAGGCGTTCCCTCCTAAAAACAACATGTAAAATGCCCGCAAATCCAACATCGCTGTATCAACAACGCTGCCCCTGAACAGCGCAGCGATAACAAAACGCGCGCTAAGCCCCCATTATCGCATGATTCCAACGCCAGGTAAAAACATGTCTTACCATTATTGCCTATGGGAGGTGGATTGTAAGGCTGAGTCCACACTCCCCTATTACCAAGCTTGGCATTAGTGCTGTGAAATCATCGCAGGATTTCACACGCTAATGTCCATTATCGCAGTCTATCTCAGGATTTCACATCGCCTGTCAGCTAAGCGTTGCTAATACGCCGCTGACACGGCGAAGAAATCCAGCGATAGCCGGCAATAATTTAAATCGCGCTAAGCGCGTTTAGCGATATTTATCGCTTGTCCTTGTTAATATGCCCCATACACCTCTGTTTTAAAGTCGGTCCAAGATGGTGGAAAATAATTGATCAAGTAGCAAAAAACAAAATTGCAGATTAGAAGTGACACCTTTGAATGAAGGACCGGCAGTTGTTTCCTAGCGGGAGCATCAAAGCCAGGCCTGCGGACTGCACTGAGGTTGAAAGGGAATTGGTGACTAGCTCCTCTAGCACTTTGCACTTTACTAGATTAAAATGTTATATGAAAAACTATGGAAACATAACAAGAGGAAAAAAAGCAAAAACGTATTCCAGTAAAAAAGATGAAGTTAAACATGTTAGAAGCACAACAGACTGCATCAGTGGTATGGATTAGTTTCAGTGCTGGAATGGGGTTTTAAAGCTGTTAAGTGCATCTACATAACAATGCACTTCACACCAGCAGGGGAGCAGGCGGAACTGCAAACTGCTGCCTGCTTCCGAAGTCACACTTTCCCTTCCAGCGGCCCCCATCCAAGCTGTTATGGAGGAGAAGAAGTGCCACTCCTGTAAAGCAGGACCCTTTGTTGCACGCTCAAGAGAAAGCTTTGTTTAACACCAACAATTTACAAGCTTCGAAAGTATTCTATTTTTCCTAGTGCACTCCAGCAGAGGCCCTGAATATGGTGACCTGTGCACACCCATGCACACTGAGAACATAGGTCATGATCACTTTCTATCCGTCTTACAGTGCTCATGTCAGCTGTAACATGCCAGGAGTCCATATCCATAAGTAGGTTGTTAGTCAGGCTGGTACGTTTGCCAGCTCTGAACGTTCATTGAGCTGGGTAATCCGAGGCAGTACGACCATTTGAAGACCATAGTTCAGTTCTGAGCAGTAGTTTACTTAAACAGCCGCCATGCTTGGTCGTTCTTAATTTAGGAGCAGTCAGTTGAGTAAGACTCAACGCAGTATCTTGCCTGCACATCTCTGTATCCACCATCATCGTATCAGGACCAGTATTAAAGTCTCCCCAGGCAATTTTAGTGTGACAATCTGACAAGCGACTTTAAGAGGCTTCATGCTTAGATGAACACAAGGGGGCAGATTTACAAGCCCCATGCGCCACCAGTACGTCACTTTTTGTGACGTACTGGTGGCGCAGGGGGCTGCTCCATATTTACAAGGAGAGGAAAAGCCACCCTGCGTGACTTTTCCTCTCCTTGTAAATACGGCCCCTTCACACGCAGCACTTTGCGGTGAAGGGGCGTTCCATGGGTGTTGCTGTGGGTGTTCCCAAGCAACACTCATGGAACAAGACACATCTCCAGAATTACAAGACATCGTAACTCTGGAGATGCGTCTGAAAGCTAGGTGGCGTAGGGAGGCGCACCGAGGAGAAATGTTTTCATTTCTCCTCGTTTTTTCCTCTTTCAATGCGTGCTGCATTCTGCAGCACGCATTGAAAGAGGAAAATGGTTGTAGTGATTCTTTTTGTGCAGGAAGGTTCCCCTTCCTGCACAAAAGCAATCTCCCCACGACACAGGCATTCTTGCACCATGGTGCAAGGGTGCCTGCGCCGGCGCATGGCTGCAGTTTGTGCGCCAGCGCAGGGGGAAGCACAAGGATGCGACATATTCTTGTAAATATGTCGCATCCCTGTGCTTTCCAAACTAACGCAGCATGGCGCAGCAAAATGACTTGCTGCGCCGTGCTGCGTTAGTTAATTGTAAATCTGCCCAAGGTCTCCATAAAGCTGCTTTAAAGCGTAACGTTTCCAGCACACAAATAAATACAATGTAAACTAACCAATTTGAGACGGACGGAGCCTGCACCAACCACCTCGAGTTCTTTATCTCGACGAAGCACATGCTCACAGAGGAATCGTTGCAGGATACATCCACTGCACATCCAGCCATTGAGACCCGAGCAGCACAGGTTGATCTGGCACCGCACAAGGAGACTGTGGCAGTTCTGTAATGACCTGAAATCACCTTATCAACCAGTAGCAGGCAACAGGAACTAGCTATTTCACATCTCTATTGTTCCTTTTATTTACAACCGTATCTTAATGTTGGATCACCAACTATTGATATCATAAAGGTAATCATTCGGACGCATTTAACAATTTACAGAAGACCTCTTATTCAGAGGCCTATCTCGAGGGGATGCAGTAGTGTGCAAATGCCAGCATGACTTAGTTGATCTGCTCCTGCTGACACCCCTAACTGATGTCTCCACCCCACGTGAGCGTCCCCGCTCCCAGCACGGAGCCCGTAAATGCATCACCCAGCTGGGGAAAAAGACCAGCCCAGAGCTAGAACACTTACAACACTACATCCACCCACAACACAAATATATGATTCACTTTAGTCCATTACAGTGATGAGATGTTTGGGAGGGCGATTAGTTCTTTGAGGTCACCCCCCGAATGGGAAGAGGCCACTTTCGTTGCTATAGGAGCACCATGATTAGACAAAGGTTGTAGCATATGAAGAGGAACAGGTGAATGGCCAGGGAGCATATTTGCGTAGCAGGAAGGTTTGTCACTGAAATTTTCAGCAGGTGATCTGGAGTCATCATCAGGATTTTCACACCCAGCCTCATCCTAAACCAAGTCACAGCCTTCTCCTTGATCATCATCTGTCATTATTTCTTCACAGTCAGAGCCTCTCTGAGCTAGGATAGCTCCAAGCCCCACAGGACAGCCATCAACCATCAGTTCTGTAGGTAAAAAAGTGTCATAATAGGCAAGGTTATCGGCTGTTACTCTTTTGTCTTTGTTGTCTTCAAATGCATGTTGACACAGTGAAGACCATTCGAAATGGTATCCCTTTTGTGTGAGATTTGACAAAGGCTCACTTATTGACGTGAAGTTAGATAGATACCTATGACAGCACCTGGAAACCCTCAGCAAGGAGAGAAGAGTAGACACGTTATCTATGGGTGGTGCTGATGTTAAAGCAGTGACCTTGCTAGGATACGGCATCATGCCATCAGCCGAAAAAACATGACAAAAGAATATAGGAAAGGTTCTTTGAAGGATGCACTTGTCTTTGTTAAGTGTCAGATGGGTATTTTGCAATGCCTGGCAGACTTTAAGAAGTGCAGCATCATGTTCTCCTTGACTCTTTCCATACACGTATGTATGTCATCACTAAAGTTGAAGCAGTTTTAGATGCCTCAGATTACTTTTCTTATTTCTTCTTGAAAGATTTCAGTTGCCGATGAGATATCAAGACTGAGGGACTGGTTTTTATGTTGGTGGTATATCCTTACCAACAACATAAAGGCCCGCCTGCCAGATTTAGATGCCGGTGGACCATAGGTTTGGCTACGGCGATGACTACTCCATCACCGACTTTGTCAAGCCTCTCAGATGGCCTAACGGAGTAAGGGCCGACAGAGAAATGGCTATATGTCCGCCCATCCAATTAGGATGGGCGGACATATAGTCATTTTTTTACTGTCTTTCGTCTCCAGGCAAACCCTGGTGGTGAGGGACAGTAAAATACTAATAATGCTCCCCCTCGTCTTGGGAGATGACTCCCATGGCAAGGGGAGCATTACATTTTTTATTTTCAAAAAGAAAATCCCATTTCAGAAATAATAGAAAAAAATGTTTGGTGGAGGGCTGCGTCATGCTGACACAGCCATGCACCAAACAGTGAAATGCATTGGCAGGAACTGCCGTGATGGTGGTTTCTGACAATACATTAGAAATGACCGTCTGCTTTGTGGTCATTTATAAATGTGGTCGGACAGCCCTCCACCAGGGGAACAGAGGAATTTACTTCATCCCCCTTATGGAATGACTGGCCTTCCTCCAACTTATAAATGAGGGCCTGAGTCGTGGGTAGTGGTATAATCTGCAGTGGGTGTCATAAGTGGTTATATATTGTGATTTTTATGCTAACTCCAATTGATGGTAGCCTTTGTCCAAATCAAGGTTAGAGAAAACACGGGCACCATTCAACTGGGGTATCATGCCTCTCTCTTTGAATTGCTTGGTTAGGTTGGCGTATGTCCGCACAGAAACGGATACTGCCTCCCCATTGTTTCTTGGGACAGGTTCAATGGGTGAGGCCAAAGGTGTGGGACCCCGAACAGGTTCAATGATGTCAATTTTCATGAGGTTTTCAAGTTCTTGTTCAACCTGGTTTTGAATAGAGAATGAAGTGCCTCTAAAGTGTTGGCCAACTGGTTTCACATGAGTGTCAATGTGTAGTTGAAACTGACAATCATTCAGCTTGCCTATGCCAACAAATACGTTTGAAAAACATTCTTCAAGATTCTTTGGCTTGTCCCTTTAGTCCTTTTAACCCGTTGAGCAATGCAACATATAATACATGTAGTACCCCAACACACGCCGATTAATTCAATATCAAATATAAACAGGAATAAGTAGTAATTTTCTTTGTTTCGTGTTCTTTATTGTTCTTTTTTCCGACTGTGTTACTTCTTAGCCTTAGACATAGCCAACACGTGTTTCGTTGCACTGTAGGGAGAATTGTCCCCCGAGTTCCTCACGGATAAAAGAAGTGTAAACATAAGATTCACTGTAGCGTGATAAGCAGTACTACTATTTCGTTAGAATCACCACTTAGTGACTGCAGTTGTGATAATGCCCTGTAATTGGGCAACCCTAAAGCATATTTGTGCGGTGGAAACCCATTCACATAGTTATAAACTCTAAATACATTCTATATTTTAATCCAAATTTAGCTTGAAGTTACTAAAAATCATTGTTGTGACATTTGTGATACCAGTATGCTGACTCACTGGTCCTTAATCGGTATAAGTGGTATGCGTATATTTACACGTCTTAGACAATATGCTCTGATATTTTGTGTCTATGAAAATTGTCTATTGGGTCACCTCTAAACATGTCCAATAAGTGTAGTTAGACGAGTTGAGTTTCGATCACCATCTCACAGAACGTTTGTCATCAGAATTCAGGGTATCTTGTGTGTCGAGTCATTTCCCATATTTGCTTCAACATACTGATTGGAATTTACCTTTCTTGACACAATTGTGGCACGTCTTCTGCATCGTTGGGCACATGTCTCAGTGGCGGAGCGAAACCCACATCTGAAATAGGTATTTTACTATCACCGGCAAATGAGCGTGTCCCCAACCTTGTACAGAGATTCCTCAACTTCTTACTTGACTTTGTGGCATCCCATAGTTTTGTCTTGATATTTGACAGTGCTTGAAGTCCTTGCTATGGAAAGGATATCTGCTAGTTTTCTTGGTTTGTGCAGCAGTGTCTTTCTGAAGCTGTTCTTGTTGATAGCTATGTGCTAACTGGTGTCTCCATCTCGTGCATCTCTACTCCCAGCGCAGAGCCTAAAAATACGTCACAGCGATGACAAAGAAGAGGAGCCCCGGAGCTAGAGCACTCCCAGCACTACAGGTACCGAGGCTGCTGTCTTCGAAAGTCCACTGTTACTTGCCCACCTAGCCTAGACATCAAACCAGAGGCTAGCGGATCCAAAAGGAAGACCAAGCCAGCTATGGGCACAGAGGCCTTCATCTTCTGGGATTCATTAGAAGAAACCTGAAAGATGGAGATGGAAGAAAGACCCAGAGGGACGTGCTACTGGTACTGATATCCTGGTTCTCAGTCCTGCTAACGCCCAACGTAGGGAGCACTGGTAGTCTAAAGAGGGAGGCAGAGATTACTGCACCCAAAGTATAAGAATAAATATAATTATGAAATGCTGTGAAATATAACCAGGTGTGGCCAGTGTAGCGTCTTCCCCAGCCTGGATACCCACCAATGAACACACCACACACGGAGCTCAGTATTGCATGAGTTTATTCGTCTGTGTGTATCTATGAACTCAACATTCTAAATCAGCCTGCATTGCATTCCACTCTAACACTTATGTCACCGCTCCACGGAGTCCATCAGGAGTCAAAAGTGTTCCGTCATTGCTAACTCACAGGACACTACAACCAGGTCAAAGCAGGATGAGTGGAAGTAGAGATAAAAAAACTGGTAGATCTGGGATTCCTGAATCCTTCATAGTCCTCATGATTAAGAAAATTCGATTCCATGTCCTAATGTATGTGAATATCTCCAATGCATGTTTCTACTTGCTTCACTGTCTGAATCTCCATGTACAAATGTTGGAATTCTATGTCCTAGTGACAATATTTTCTGTGTCACAGTGTATGCTGCGTTTCAGTGCCAATGTATTCCATTTCACTGCTTTAGTTTCCTATGCCCCATTGCCAGTATTTTTCTCAACCAGTATCAACTGTATTAGTGTAGACTATGCCTGAGTATCAGCGTATTTATTGCCTGTGCGTGTTAAAACTTATTACCCTTGCAATGTCAGTGTCTTCTGTGTTTCAGTGTTACTCAATTTCCGGACCCAATGCGAGTGTATTCAATGTGAGAGTGTCTAGGATTCTCTGTGTCTGTGTCCATGCAAGCCAGGTTCACAAAATTATTGGTGGAGACTGAATCACATGACCCAGTTTTGAATATAAAATAGGAAGAACTGCAAGTAGGATAGAAGTGTGGCAGGCTTACCTACTTGTGAAATGTAAACGTATTTATTTAATTTTAACGCAGGACAACAATGTCATATTCATTGGCAAATCTCTGATGCTGCACACGTACTTCTGGATCTGCTCAAATGCCTTCTCTCTCTCTCTCTGGCTCCTGCCACTTTTGCTCACCAGTGGTGGCTGGCGATCTTTGAAAGCAGTGATGGTTAATACTTTGCCCGAATTCCAGCAAGCAAGCCAGAGTTCTTCTGATATGGGTTGAGAGGGAACATTTCGAAATTGTGAATTTTTTTGCTAAGAAGCCATAGGCTACGAAAGGGCATTCACGGAATATTTCAGGACTTTCTTGGTGTGCTAAGGAAATCAGATGATTTCGTTTTTTCGAAATTAGCCAAATGGTGTGACCCCATAGGCCAGGGATTGCCTCAAGTATGCCAGGGCCAAAATGCTGCCAGTTAAGTATCAATATGTCAATAATTACATATAGAATGGTAGGTCTTTTGTCAGGGCATATAATATGCAAGGGACAACATGTCACCATGGAGGTCTTCTATATGTCAGAAAATACCTTCAATATGCAAGGGGCAACATTTTGCCATGGATGCCAGGCATGTCAGTCAGACGTTTTACCCATGATATTGTTCGGGATCTGCATTTTGCCAAAGACAACATCCCCTCATCCATTTACAATGGGTGCCCTTCTCCATAAACCAAGAATTACCTCCTCGCAAGCATAATACATACGCACTCACAGACACATCTACTCACAAAGGGGGATATTCACAAGAACATGTGCTAAATATCTCCAAAAAATGTTAACACAACTTTACACATCGCAGCCCATCGCGGGAAAATAACCCTGTGTTAACCTGGAATTCACAACACAGCGGTACCATGCGATAGTTCCCCGAAAACGCGGACAATGTCCGCGATACAACAACCGCGACCGTGATAAAAACACAAACCTCAACGCGAAAAAACGTGCGATGGGCCAAAGCGCGATGAGGAAATCAGCGATAAGCAGCGCCAGGCCTGCGATACACACATGACAGGCGGGAAAAACCATTATAAAAGTAGAAAAAACACACAAACACAAAATGACCAACACCCAAGCACCATGGAGGCAGCCGGAGCAGGCGCAGAGGACGAGCACAACCCCACAAGCACCCCGGACGACCAGCCTGGGACCTCGGGGACAGGGAAGGGCAAGGACAAGAAGAGGAAGACGAAGTTCAGTCCACAGGAAAACAGGATCCTGGTCACGGAGGTGATGGAACACCATCAACAACTGTTCGTCACCTCCAAAGTGTCATTGGGCACCAAAAATGGAATATGGCGGGACATCGTGGACAAGGTGAATGCCGTCGGAGAGTACAAGAGGTCAATGGACGAGGTCAAGAGGCGATGGATTGACATCAAGCGCAAGACCAAGGAGAAATTCGCAGCCAACCAGAAGGCAGCAATGCAGACTGGAGGTGGGAGCCCTGCGCCACAGCAGGATCTGGATGACATGGAGGAGCTGGTGTCGACAGTCATCAGTGTGGAGACCGTGGCAGGAGTCGGGGGACCAGACACTGCTCGACAGGACACAACACAACCGCAACAGGGTGAGTGACCACCAGGTACTGGGGGAATGGGGGGAGATGGCCACAATGGCACACATGCACAATCAAGCAGAGCACAGTGCACACCCACAATGACTCTGGATCATGGCCCTGATCCACAGACTGTCACAATGTACAATGCCATGCTGTCTCAATGTGAACCTGTACCATGCGGCTACATACATGCGGACACATTGTAATACACCATCTCCCCTTGACATTGCAGGGGCACCGTCAACACCTCCTGCAATGCAGTCCCAGCCACTCTTCACTGATGACGAGGGGGACACCACCAGCATCGACACCCAAGCCCTCCAAGACATCATTGAACTCATCCGCCAATCACCTCCAGGACCAGGGCAGCCCAGCTGCATCGAGGAGACCCCACCCACTCCACAAACCACCCAGCAGGAGGCACCCACAGCCCCGGCAGTCTCCCAAGACCCCGAGGAACAACACATGGCCTTCCAATGCCGTGTGCTGGAGGGCCAGAGGGAGACGGCTGAGCAGGTGCGGGTGGGGTTCGACCTCATGGCTACCAAACTGGACACCATCCATGGGTGTCTAGGTCCCATCAGGGACCAGCTCCAGTCCCTAACGGACACCCACGGCCCGCTCCATGGTCTCCAACGAGCCCTGACTGACATCGCTGGAGTCCTGACTCGGAGACAAGAACACCTGTCCGCTCAGAGTGGCTCCAGCGATCCCAGCTGTGAGCTGGCACACATGGGGAGGCTCATGGAGGACATGGTGCGGATGGAGGCTGAAAGGATGGCAGCCACCGCTGCACATCAGCGAAATGTAGCTGGGATCTACCATGCCCTGCATGTCCTCATCATGGCATTGCTGCCAGAAGGCGTGGCGCAGATGAATGCTGCTGCCCCCACACCATCCACATCTCCGCCCCCTGGTGTGTCAGTGCCTCCCAGTGCGGCAGGCGTAGCCACTCCGGCACCTGATGTGTCACTGCCACACAGTGCGGCCGACAATCCTCCTCCGGCCCTTGATGTGTAAGTGGCACACAGTGCCGCAGCCGGTACTGCACCACCCACAGGTGGGGCAGTGCACACATCCGAGGACGAGGACGTGGATGGGCTTGAGTTCAGAAGGAGGCACTAGCATTCATGTCCGCCACCTTGCCTGTTTCTGCTTGGTGCCGCACATGGCCCCATGACCTGCCACTGACCCCTGATACACTCCGCTGCACTCACCTTGGACCACGACATGGACTGCCATATCCTGTTTGATGACCAATGACACGGCGACCAGACTGCGGACTGTACCCTTCCTCTTCCGCAGTACTTGTCATCCCCGGATGGACTATGGCTGGCCCTCCACGGGCCCATGTTGTGTGGTGTGCTTGGCATGGCCCTGTACCGCTCCAGCTGGAAAACTCCACTGGATGTGCAATAAACATCCAGAAACGCCCTGCTGTGTCATGGCTTTCATCATTCATGTATGAATGTGTGTATGAATGTAGGGCCAGTGATTTCCTTCACGTCAATGATGCTCATCTAGTGGGATGCCAGTCACAGTGTGCTACATTGCCTATTGTGTTCCGCTTGCCGTGGACACTACAACAGAGACACATGCATTAGTCACTCCCTTGTCCGGACATTGACTGAACCACGCCCAGAGCCCCCGAGTCATTGTTGCAAGCCCTGCGCTTGTCCGGCGTATGCCAGGCCAGACCACTCCGCTTACGCTCCGAGGGGGGGCCCACATAGCTACATGTCGCATGCGTACTCGCTGGTGGTATGCAGGTCACTGGTCTAGTTGTCAGCATGTCACGGCCACTCCCTGAGGGCAGGTCTGCACACACCACACCCATCCGGCACAGGCGTCACAGGCCATGTGACCCCGCAAATATAAGGGGCCGACGACGTCACATTCCCCACTGCCGGTGGTGACTGGATGACGGACGCTCCACGGTTCTCAATCATAAAGGGCCCATGAGTTGTGGCGCACAGGGTTTGTCGCACCTGAGGCCTTGCGCCCGTCACGGGCCTACCACTACGTGGCGCTGACTGGGGTTGCACAGGGTTAGTGGCACCCGAGGCCTTGTGGCAGCCACGGGCCTACCACCACGTGGCGCTGACTGGGGTTGCACAGGATTAGTGGCACCGGAAGAGCTGAGCGGGTGTGCAGCCTGCGATGATGACGTGTGCACTGATGTGGTCTCTGCCATTGATGCCTCAGGACTCAGCGTCATGTGTGGGACCTGCTGGGCCGCGGGGCGGGTCCGCATGATGTGGACCATGCCATGGTGGTGGGACCGGGGCCTGGAGCTTGCATGGGCATGTGGTGTGCCCACTGGTGGACACACCGTTGGCGGCAGGTGAGCAGTGGGCCCGGGGTGCGCAAGTGCGGACAGCCAGCACTGGCTGGCAGGAGGGGGTAGGGTGCGGCTTCATGCGTGCGCAGGGACGGACAGGCGTTGTTGCCTTGTGCTGTGTGATGGACTCTGCCATGATTGACTCTGGCCTTGATTACGGATTGCAGACCTGGTGGCTTGCAGTGTATCCCGGCACGTGGTTGGAGACACACCGGTGGCAGCAGGTGAACAGTGGGGCCTGGGTGCGCAGGGGCGGCAGTGTCTCTCTCTCTCTCTCCTTTCCTTCCCTCTCTCTCTCACTCTCTCTCTCCCTTCCTTCCTTCCCTCTCTCTCTCACTCTCTCTCCTTTCCTTCCCTCTCTCTCTCTCTCTCCCTTCCATTCCTTCTCTCTCTGCCTTTCTTTCATTCTCTATTTCTCTGTGTCTCGCTCCTTTGATGTGCGCATGGCACACGTTCTGATTTTGTGCTTTATTTTCCAGGCTGTGACGTCGCTATTGTCCCGGACGGACCCGACAGGAGTCTTCCGCATTGGTGTTTTGTGTTGTGTTTCAATAAAGTTTTTGGTTGTTACTTCAGTGCTGTGTGACTGTTTCTCGTTCTTCTGGCCACACGTGTGTTATTTTTTGACAATATGCGTCATCATGCGCTTTTTGTAGATCTTATGTCGTGCACGGTATGTGTATGTCCGGGGGGGAGGTCTGGGGGTGGTGGCGGTGGGTGTTGTGGCCCTCATCGGTATCTGGGCTGCATGATGATTGTCTCCATGACATCTGTGGGTCTTCAGGTGTGGCTCTTGGCTGGGCTCCCTTTCATGCTGCAGGTAGTCGTCCTGCTTAACACCAGCAAAAGGCAGGTGTTAAATCACTGGTGCTACCGCAGCTTATTGCCTGTTTTTGGTTCGCATCGCAGATCTGGCAGTTTGTTGTGAAAGTGGTGTTTTGGTTTTTTCGTGTGTTTTTGCACGGGAACGCCTACTCTGCATCTCATTAGGGTTAGTTTATGGTGTCACCCGTGGAGGTAAATTTTGGGGCAGTTATCGCGGGAATACTGGGGATGTCTGCACCCGCTTGTGAATGGGGTGTTGAATCTATCTCCACTTTGGATGCGTTAAGGTGGGGATAAATCAGCGGTAGGTCCTTGTGAATATGCCCCAAAATCTTTTGATTGACAAGAATTGAATCCTGAAGAAATTATAGCATTATTTGTATTCAATCCACCAAGGCCTTGCAGTCAGTGCTTCATACAAAAGTTGGTGTTATTTTTTAGTTGCACTTCCGGTGATGTTGGGAACTGGTTTCAAACTATGTGGCCCTGCTCCTTTCTTGCATCATTTTGGGAGAACATTTTCAGCTACTGTAAAACCAATCTCACCATTCAGATCTCTATACACCCGAGATTGGCTTACTTGGTTATGCATCGCAGATATATGGTTTATCAAAGGTGAGACAAAATTGATTTACATTTCACTGTTAATTAGGAGATGTATACTTATGCAAAATTGGAAAATACAACTAGTTCCTCTATTTTCAGAATGGTGAGAATTTTTTTTACTATTTCCTGAGCAAAGTAACGTGAATCTTTGCTTGCGACTAGTATTGATTTCAGTAAAAAAGGTTGCTGACCTACAGGAAAACATTTTTGTTATCTGCATGGAAATGTTTTCATGATAATATTTATGTGAGCAACATTTATTTTTGTAATTATTGCTTTCATGGCTAATTATCAGGCTTAATTGTGTGAAAGGTATTTATTTTTGTCATAATCCCACTCTAAAAAAAGATTTTGCTGTTTGATACTGCCATTAGCAAAGTGTTATTATTAGCCAACGTAATAGTTCTTCAAGAGGATGAAAGG
Organism: Calotriton arnoldi; assembly: GCA_963921515.1. Taxonomy (NCBI): domain Eukaryota; kingdom Metazoa; phylum Chordata; class Amphibia; order Caudata; family Salamandridae; genus Calotriton; species Calotriton arnoldi. The sequence goes on along the minus strand of CAWUFW010007856.1, from coordinate 642,561 downwards.
ATAAGTGGGCCTGCAGCGAACTGAAGTGATGACTTAGATGTTATCTCAGTCTCAGGTACTGAACTTCAGAAGATATGTAATGTCAAGATTAAGGGGCTGCATTTCACATTCAGAAATGATTTTAGCGCTTGAAATCCACTGGCATAACATTAAATTACAGAATATTACAACAACAAGAAGCACGAAAAATGGCACAATGTAAGGTTTATATGTGCATGTGTAGTAAGGAACACCATTGCCATCCTTGCACTTAATAATGCACTCCCCCTTATTTGGTTCCAAATTACATCACTACTCAACGTAAGTATTCTCGTGGGGGGGGGGAGAGTGCCAGAGAGCAGGCACACAAGATATCTGCACTGCCCTGAGTCTGTTGCCGTCAGGGACCATAATAGGGTATCATCTCCTCTACACTACCTCTACACTACCTGTCTAGCTGTTTCGCAATGTGCATATCCTGAGTACTGCACGGCACAGCACTGTGACTTGCTCTGGTTTGCAGCAGTGATCTGCTTCACACACTGACTGGAGGCAGCCTGACACGCGGCCTGAAAGATGACGGCACCTGGCGCGTGCTCCTACTAAGCCCAAGGTCGTGTGGTGGTTGGCGGTGCATGGATGTGCTGATTAGTCTGATCGCCTCCTGAGAATGACCTCCGCTGCTGCGCTGCTCAAGTGAGGAGTGGTGCTGCATTCTCCTGCTGCAGGAGTCCCCTGGGGGGGCCTGCCACACCCGGCGCAAGCCCTGACTGTCGCTTGCCGCCCTCACCGCTCACTGGGCTCATTCCTCCGCGTACCTTGGGCCTGCAGGGGCCCTGTTAGTGAAAGCGGGCTCTACATCCCTGTGGCTCACTTACACAGCGCGCATGGCCGAGGATGAGAGGGTCTGCTTGTACCACCCAGGTGCGGGTGCCAGAGCACAGGGGCTGAAAAAGCAAAAAATACACAAATGATGGAGGAATGAAGAACAAATCAAACATTCACAGCCAGTCAAAAGATCTGTGTTAAATCCATTGTTCTTTTGCTCACCATGCCACCTCAGTTTAAATCCAGCCATATGGAAATCAGTCTTGACCGTGCTCCTCATGGGAACAGTCGATCCGAACTGCCAAGCCAGGTCCTCCCTGGATCAGAAACAAGCATTCAGGGACTAGTTTCAGGTTATTCCCAGACGTGGGTCCCTTGCTCACTTTGCCACTGGATTCAAGCTAGCCTGGCTGATGAAGGGTGTTACCCAGAAACCGGTCCCAGGATGCTTGTTTCCGGTCCAGGGAAGACATGGCTTGGCAGTTTGGGCTGGACTGTTCTCAGGACGCACAGGGTCAAGACTGATTTGCATATATCTGTGTCTGAACTGGGGTGGCGAAGTGAGCTAAAGAATGATGATGGATTCAACCCAGATCTGTGACTGGGGGTGAGTGTCAACCCAGATCTGTGACTGGGGGTGAGTGTCTGAAAAGTTTCAGCGCTCCGTCCATCGTCTACTTGTGTTTGCTTTGTTCGCCCTAAGTTGGCAGGGTATGCCCAGATGTTGTGGGTCCCTTGCTCACTTTGCCACTGGATTCAAGCTAGCCTGGCTGATGAACTGTGTTACCCAGAAACTGGTCCCAGGATGCTTGTTTCTGGTCCAGGGTAGACATGGCTTGGCAGTTCGGGCTGGACTGCTCCCATGGGGAGCAGGTTCAAGACTGATTTGTATGTGACTGGGTTTAAACTGGAATGGTATGGGGAGCAAAAAAACGATGGATTTAGGCTCAGATCTCTGTACTGGGGTGAATGTTTGACATTGTTCAGCAATCTGTCCATCAATTGTTCTTTTTAGATTTGTCATCCCGAGTGGGATGGGTGTGCCCAGCCTTGGTCCCGTGCTCTCCATGCCACTGGAGTCAAGCTACCCTGGCTGATGAGGTGTGAAACCTCGAAACCGTTCCAAGGATGCTTGCTTCAGATCCATGGAGGACCTGGCCTGGCAGTTCAGGCTGGACTGCTCCCATGGGGCGTAGGTTCAAGACTGATTTACATATGGCTGGGTTTAAACTGGAATGGCATGGGTAGCAAAAAAACGATGGATTTAGGCCCAGATCTCTGTACTGAGGTGAATCTTTGACATTGTTCAGCATTCGGGTCCATCAATTGTTCTTTTTGCAATTGTCACCCCGAATGGGGCGGGTATGCCCAGAAGCGGGTCACGTGCTCTCCATGCCACTTTTGTCAAGCTAGCCTGGCTGATGATGGCTTGATTCCAGTCCAGGGAGGCCCTGGCCTGGCAGTTCGGGGTGCAGGTTCAAGACTGATTTGTATATGGCTTTAAACTGGTATTGCATGGGGAGCAAAAATACGATGGATTTAGGCCCAGATCTCTGTACTGGGGTGAATGTTTGACATTGTTCAACATTCTGTCCATCAATTGTTCTTTTTTCATTGAGCACGGGGGTGAGGCAGGATCCACTGAGGCTTGGAGGTGCTGGGGACTTTCAGGGACTGTGTGGTTCCCTCTCTGCTTTGTTCTAGGAATTGTGGATTCGCCCTTGGGCTCTAGCCCATTGTGCCCTGCTCCTGTGGTTGACTGCACGTGCGCTGTGAGTGGCCATCACCCTAGGGTAAGGTTGGATTGGTTGTCTGGGAGCTGTGGGCCCAAAGGATTTAGCCCATCACTAGTGCTGCTCAGCTTGCCCACTGGGACCATTTCATCATTGCTCCTGATTCCAACCTAGGGCGCTATGGGTAAGGTGGACAGGCAGGCAAAACTACATTTTGAATCCTGCAAGGGGTGAAATTGTCTCCCTAGGCTGGAGGAGGTACAGATGTGCCTGATATGCACCTGAACATGGTAAGTTTCAGATATCAATGTCAAGTATGTGCTTAAAGCTATGTGGGAGAGCCTGGCATTGTTAAAAATTGGGTCTCTAGTTGGCAAAGGTATGCACCCTGTCCAAGTAGGGACCACAATCCTAGTCAGGGTAATCTAGATACACACTAAAGGATAACCTGTTCTAACCTCTGGTAGCTTGGCACAGAGCAGTCAGAGGCAATGTGTAAAGTATTTGTGCAACACACACACACGCAAATAATGAAAACACCACAAAAATACTCCACACAGGTTTAGAAAAATAAAGACTACTTTTATGAACAAAACAAGACAAAAATGTCCAAAAATCCTAAAATTAGAATTGGAGTTATGAATTTTTAAAGCATAAATCAAAAATAGTGCTTAGAAGTCAATAGTACTAGGGGCTACTTGAGGTCGCACTAGACTGGGTTAAATCAAAAGTTCAGGCCGACGATTGAGGGCAGGTGGCTACAGGACTCAGACAGGTCCCACTGATAAAGTAGATTGGAAGGAGATAGTGTCGACGTTGAATACCCGATGCGAGGAGTAGAGGAGGCACTGCATTGATCCTGTGGATGGAGGTGAAGTGTCCGCGGCGATCCGCACTGCCGATGAAAGCTTCAGCGTGGAACCCCTTTACGATGGAGGCGTTCCATCGATGTCAAGCCGCGCTGTCTGTAGGCGTCGAGCCGAGCAGTCCGTCGAGGTGATGTCGTCGATCGGCTCTTGCGACGGCATCGAAGGGCAATGTGTAGGTTCCGATCGGCGCAAAGTAGTCACTGCGCTGATTTTGATGCAAAACAGCTGCAGAACCCACTTCTGAGGCCAGGACTGGATTGGCACCTCAGGAAAGGGAAGACTCACAGATGGCAGAGTCCAGCAGCAGCAGAGTTTGTAGGAAGTCTTTGATGGCCCTGAGACTTCAGAAACAGGAGGCAAGCCAGCAAATCCTTCGAGTTAAGTTCAAGTGAGATGTATCCAGTCCTTACTTAGCAGGGCAGAGAACAGAAGGCAGCAGGGCAGCTCAGCAAAACAGAAAAGCAGTTCCTTCAGAACAGCCAGTCAAGCGGAGTGGCAATTCTTGTAGCACAGCAGTATTTACTCCTGAAAGAGTTCTTCACAGGTCCAGTAGTATACTGTCTTGGTAGGGTCAGAGCCCCAGTACTTATACCCAAATGTGCCTTTGGATTGGGGGTGACTTCAAAGCAAGCCCTTGAAGTGCACAGGTCCCCTTTCATACCGGGCCTGTCTGCTAGGTTATCTGTGGGGGTAATCAGCCCTTTCTGTGGGACACAGGACACTGCCTATTCAGATGTAAGTGTCAGCTCCCTCTCTACCTTCCTGTCCAGGAAGAGTTATCAGAATGCAGATTAGTTCTCTGTCACACCCACCCTTCATGTGTTTGTGGCTGTCTAGAGGAAATGCACAAAGTGTAGCTATCACCCACCCCAGACATGTATTGGAGAAAGGCTGCAGGCACACAGAGCTTAAGTTAAGAGCAGAGAAATGTCCACTTTCTAAGAGTGGCATTTCTAAAGTAGTAATGTTAAATCCAACTTTACCACTAAAGTGGATTTCTCATTACTTGTCCAAAGATATGAAACATGATGTAGCTACTCCTGTCTAATCAGGAATTACAGCTTAAAAGTGTTTTAAGGCATTCCCAATGCCAGCCTATGAGAGGAGTAGGCCTCAAAGTAATGAAAAACAAATTTAGCTGTGTGTCACTACAAGAACATGTTAAACTTAAAAGTACATGTCCTAACTTTTACTTAGAAGAAGTAAGCGTCACCTGTATAGGGAACGTCCCCCTGGGCACAGCGAATTGCCACAATGTTGTGGATAGAAAAAGTTGTATACACTTTAGTGTCAAACAATGGATAAGTCCAAGATAAATAGTTGAAAAGAGTATTTTTAATAAGATTGGGTCGTTGATATTACATGATTCATATCATTCCCATCCAAATATATGTGTTCATCAAAGCTTCAAACTGAAGATTTCAAGATCCCACATTTCAGAATCCCGATGCAATTCGGGCTATCAGAGCCCTTCATCAGGGGAAAATGATCTGAAAATAATAAGCGGAGGATACAATAAAAACAAACGGTCCTTCCAGCAGGGACACTAGCTTTTACAAGCAACAAGTAATGAACCATGTACAAGACAAAGATACTTATGCTTTACTGGATTACAATCCAACTAATGAATTCACTACCATTTTGAAAGCTCTCCTTCAAAAGGCTGTTGACAATGGGGTAATCAGCGCAAAAGTTGAAAGATACCTTTTACAATCTGATCCCAAATCTCCTACTTTATATATGTTACCCAAGGTACATAAGAGTATACAACAACCGCCATTCAGACCCATTGTGTCAACCAGAGGCAGTTTACATGAGCCCGTAGGCAAATTCCTTGATAGACATCTGCAACCTTTTGTACTCAACATGCGGACATACATTAGAGATACCACCGACTTCATTTCCAGACTGAATCAAATTCAGATAAAAGAAGACGAAGAACTTTGGTTGTGTACAATAGACGTGAAATCACTGTATACTTCAATACCACATAATTTGGGTATAGCGGCCATAGAAAATGCGCTCTTGAACTCTGATCTAGATTTCAACTTACAACAATTTCTCATGGAACTTCTCAACTTTACCTTATACCAAAGTTATTTTAAATGGGAAGAGCAATGGTTTTTACAGTTATCGGGCACTTCAATGGGCAATTGCGCCGCTCCGGCGTACGCGAATATCTTTATGCAACAATTTGAAGAAGAACATATTTTGAATAAAGTTACATGGATTGAACATGCTAGAGTTTTCTTACGCTACATTGACGATATTTTCATTTTATGGCATGGACCACATCAAGAACTGTTAACTGCCCTTAATGAGTTGAATCAAATCAATGAACTGATCCAATTTACTTTTGAAACCAACAATGAGTCCATGGCTTTCTTGGACGTGCAAATCAAGAGAACTGCTAACAGATTGGAGACAGATATATTTCGCAAAAATACAGATAGGAACAATCTGTTGAATTTCACCAGCTTTCATCAACAATCCTTGAAGAATCATTTACCTTACTCACAAGTGTTGAGAGTCAAGCGCATTGTTTCTCAATCTGAAACATGCTCAAAACAAATAGACAAAATGCTCAACAGATTTGCTGAAAGGGGTTATCCTATTGAGATTTTAGAACAAGCCAAGACACGATGTGCATCCAAAACTCGTTTTGAATTGTTAGCCAAAACAAACAAACCGTGCCAGAACCGCATGGTAGTGGTATCAAAATTTTCGACCATGAGCAAACGCTACAAAAATGTCATCAACAAACACTGGCCTATCCTTGCAATGGAACCTGACTTCAAGGGGTTATTTTGTAACAAACCCATCTTTGCTTACACCAGAGGAAAGAATTTGAAGGAACTACTAACACAACCTCAAACGAATATCTCCTTGCCTAGCTACAAGGGCACTGCACGTGTTTAAATTGTAGTAATTGCAACAATGTCATTAGAGGCACATGGACGACCCACCCCATGAAAGGAACACGTATAAACCTCAAAGCCACAGCTACATGTGACACCACCAATGTGGTATATTTGCTCAAATGCCCATGTGGGTTGCCGTACGTGGGTAAGACTGAAAGAAAGATCAAGACTAGACTCAACGAGCATAAAAGCAACATTAGAACCAAAAACATCAAGTCTACAGTTGCCACCCACTTCATTGACAACAATCATAACATTAGTCAACTAAAGTTCCTCGTACTGGAAATCGTGGAGAAGGTTGAAGGCAGAAATAACAACAACTACCTCCTACAGAGAGAGAACTATTGGATTAAGGCTTTGAACTCTTCTAAACCTTTTGGTCTTAATGACAGAATGGAGTTTTCTTGCTATCTCTAGCTCCCTTTTCTTCTGGGTCTCAATTTGAGTCACTGTCTTTACTTCCTTGTTTATTCTTCTTCATCCTCTGTTTTTACATAATCAGTACATTTAGATTTCTTTTATCTCACATTGTTGATCATTCTTTTTCATTCTATATTTATTCCTGCTCAATGGTAGTGGCCTCTCATCTATACTGGTTGTTTCACCCCCTATCCCGATCCTTGTATCACCCTGTTTTGCCTGTATTCTTACTCTTGTATCACCACTGCTCAGTCCGCATTCATTTATTTATCTTTATTATTCATTATTTTTTTATCCCTGTCACACTGTTGTTCTAATCTCCCACTTAATCTTTGGCTTTCATGGACGACAACGTTGACATTTTCTATAAATTCGAGCTTTTACAGCAGCACGCGTCCCTCCTGGACGTTACAAGATGGCCGCCACACTTTTTTATATTTTGGCTCGCTTTTGAGTCTGTTTTTTATTGACTTAACCACACTCCTTGCATGGCTGCTCTCACATTGCTGATTGACGCGTTTAGACGCGGTAGCTTCTTAAAGCACCGGTGAGTGTTTTTTCCTTTTCCCGTTTGTTTCGGGCGAGTAACTATCGCATACATTTTCGATTTGGGTCACACGCTATGGCAGCACAGTCACTTACACCGGCTTTAACCTCAGGCACTTGCGCTTTATATTTTCAACCCACCAGACGCTTTCTTAAGCCCATTCACCTCGGGCATTATTCACTCTTATTTTTTATATCACCCGCTATAGCAGCTTCAGGCACTGGGCTTTATATTTTTAACCCACCAGACACTTTCTTAAGCCTATTCACCTCGCATATTATTCACTCTTATTCTTTATATTATTCATCACCGCAGCACGTCTCGGATTTGCTTTCCTTATACGCCTTTGTTAGAAATGGGGGTCTCTAGTTGGCAATGGCTGGCCACTGTCCAAGTAGGGACCCTTCTTCCTAAGTCAGAGTGAGAGGGCTACCCTCTTTAATACCCCTGCTCAACCCTGTGGTAACGTAGCACGAGCAGGTAGGCTTATCTCAGAGGCAGGGTGTGAAGCATTTAGGATCTTACACAGTAACACAGTGAGGAACACTACAAAGGGACACCACACAAGTAGTTATTATAAAAAATAAGTATCTTTATATAAGGGCAGATTTATCACAAGACCAATAACTGTAAAAGCCACAATACTGTCAAAAATAGGATAGCTGTTGAAGGGCTGTCAAAGATAGTTCAAAGGTTGCAAGAATAAGGTTCAAATTCAAGGCAGGGGTCTCTGCGCCCTTTCTCGTTCAGAGGTTGCAAAAATAAGGTTCAAATTCAAGGCAGTGGTCTCTGCGACCCTTTCTCTCATAAGACTGTCAAAAATAGGATGGCTGTTGAAGGACTGTCAAAAAATAGTTCAAAGGTTGCAAAAATAAGGTTCAAATTCAAAGCAGTGGTCTCTGCGACCCTTTCTCTCACAAAGTACCTGGGTTTAGTAGCAAAACCAACAAAATGTCGCAAAGAAGTGGTAGCGATGATTTTCCTCACGCGAGGCCGGCGATGCGTTAAAATCCTTGCCGCAAGGGAGGATGATGCGCCGATCTGCTGATGCGTGCGGAGACGATGCGACCAACTTCTGCCCGCTAGGCCGCCGATGCGCTGAGACCTTGCCGCGAAGGCGATGCGACGATCCTGTTGCGTGTGCGGAGACGATGCGACAAACTTTTGCACGCTAGGCCGCCGATGTGATGACTTTCTTGCCGCGAGGGAGAAGTCGATGCGACGAGCCTGTTGTGTTGTGCGATCGTGTTGCGATGCGAAGAAATGGCGCTCCGCGAGGAGCGACGAAATCCGGTGCGATGCGATGAAAATGGCGGACGCACGGCGTCCGCAATGCGATGTCTTGAAGCAATGATCCTGTAGGGGTTGCGGCGCTCGGCGACAGCCGCGCGATGATTTTCCAGCGCGTCTCGGCTGCAGCGGCTCGCAAAGGGGCGTTAGCGATGGTTTTGTGTTGCGAGCACCCAGCGGCAGCAGCGCGATGATTTTTCCAGCGCTCTCGGCTGCAGCAGCTCGCAAACGTGCGTTAGCGACGATTTCCAGCACTCTTTTCTCTGAAGCAAAACTAGAGGCCCTAGAACTCACAGGAGCCTCATCAGCAGATAGCAATCCTCGCAGGGAGGAAGCAGGAGGTTGGTGGTGGAGTCAGATGTGCCTGAGACTCCAGCAGGAGGCTAGCTCTTTTCCTAGCCCTTGGGTAATTGCTGTAACAAAAATAAAAGTTCTCTCAAAAGTCCTTTTCTCTCTTCAAGGTCCAGTGGTCACTGCTGCAGGCCAGTGCAAGAAAAACACACAAGCACAAGGACAGTCACTTCCTGCAGATTCCTCCAGTGGCACGGACAGAGTTTCCTCTCCAGATCCAAAAGCAATACAAAAGTAGGGGTTTGAGCACAGATATTTATACCCCAAAAGCCTTTGATCCTTGAAGCTACCAGTCCCTGAACCTAGCCAGAACCAGTTCTGCTCAGGCCTGGAGCACTTTGTTTACCAGGCTGCATCCTTCCTTTCAGAAAGAGGGGTCTGCTAGCAGACACACAGTGGGAGGTGGAGCCAGCATTCACCTTGCCAGGCACAGCCCTATTCAGATCAAAGAGCCACCCCTCCCCACACTCTAAATGCAGATCTCTCTATTCAACCCAGGTCTGACTCAGCCTGCCCTGCCCCTCTAAAACCAGACACCCAATACACATAACAGCAGAGCACACTGGAAGGCTTAGGCAAGAAAATACCTACTTTCTAAAAGTGATATTTTCAAACACAGAATATAAAAATAAACTTCACTAAAAGATGTATTTTAATATTCTGAGCTCAGGCATACTAAATTCGTTTTTCTACCATGTTCCTGGGGCCAGTTAGGACTATAGAATGTAATAGTCAAACTGCCCATTCTAGCCTATGAGGAACAGGTAGCCTTACAGTAGTGAAAAACGAAATGGGGTGTAATTCACTACCAGGACATGCTACACACACCAAGGCATGTCCTACCTTACACATACAATGCACCCTACCATAGGGGTGACTTACAGGATGCCAAGGGAAGGTTCAGGGGCTGGGAAGTGGGTGCACTTCACAGCCAAGATGGCAGTTCTGTACTGCACACAGACACTGCAGTGGCAGGTCTGAGACACACTTTACAAGCTGCTTCTGTGGGTGGCGCAAACCAGCGCTGCATGCCCACCAGCAGCATTTGGTTTACCAGCCCTGGGCACACACATGCCACACTACTAGGGACTAACAGGTAAACCAAATAAGCCAATCAGGGATATACCAATTCACATAGACATATTTACAAAGGGAGAGCATATGCACTTTAGCACTGAACAGCAGTGGTAAAGTGCCCAGAGTCATAAAACCAACAGGAACAGGTCAGCAAAAATACAGGAGGCAGGCAAAAGTTTAGGGGTGACCCTGCAAAAGGGCCATTTCCAACACAACCCCCTTCCAGCCAAACGCAGGGTAGACCAATCACTACTTTGATGGGCTTCCCTGCTTCGAGCGATAGAACATGGAACTGGCCCGCAACTGCAGGGGCATATGCCAGCTCTACTCCAATCTGAACCCTGGTGGATCCCTCTGTCCACACTCCCAGGGCCCACTAAGATAACCAATGGGGAACTCTGCCCCTCACCTGTGGACACCACCTGTGCAGCACCTAACCTTAACTGGCCCCCAGGTGTGTCCCAACAGATAAACGATAAGCCACAGTAGCCACTGACAGTAGTCAGGGATGAGACCCAGGCCTTATACCTCTCAGGGCTCACTAAGACAACCAATGGGGAACTCTTCCCCTTACCTGTGTACACCACCTGTGCAGCATCTAACCTTAGCTGGCCCCCAGGTGTGTCCCAACAGATAAACAACAAGCCCCAGTAATCACTGACAGTAGTCAGTAATGAAATCCAAGCCCTATACCTCTCAGGGCTCTCAAACTTTGTGGCATCAGAGAGTGAGGGGCAGTAACCCCAGGTGCCTGGCACCTTTTGTACACTCTCCCTCCTGTCAGGTCAGGCAAAGCACCCGGACACTGACCCACCAGCCCTGGGCCTGTACCCAGCGGCTGGGCCAGAGACTGGGTTGGGCTCTCCCACACCCGGTCCTCCTCTTTGGGGCTCGGTACCCTCCCACCTGGAGCGATACCCCCTTTCAGAATTGTCAGGGCACCTGAGGCAGGTGTCCTGCATAATTCGCCCACCAGTTCAGGGGTTCTATCCTGCAACTGGTATCCCAGCATAGGGTCTGTACCCTTAGGCTGGGCGGAGGTCAGGGGTGAGGCTGCCCTCTCTCCGCCCCCTTTACTGGGGCCCGGCACCCTCCCACCTGGAGAGGTGCCTCCATAACACAAACCGGGAGGGGCACTTTTAGCAGTTGCCCCTTTCTCCAGATCGGGGGGGACACCCTGAACCTGGCCCCCCAACCTAGGGTCTGTACCCTTAGGCTGGGTCTGTGCCTGGCAACCCAGGACTTCTGGGGGAGTACACCAATTCCCCCCAAGGAAAATACACTCTTCCACTAGTTCAGGGTCTTGTCCCTGCAACTGATCCATCAACCTGGAAGAACCCTCAGGTGGTACCGGGGTCAGAGGCGAGGACTCCCTCCCTCTGCACCCCCTTCCAGTATACTGCACCCTCCCACCTGGAGTGGTGCTTTTAGGAAAAAAATGGTCGGGACACTGCTTACAGTTGTCCCTCCCTCCAGGTCAGACAACACCTGGACCTGACTTACCATCCCAGGGACCAACCCCTGTGGTTGAACAACTGCCTGGCCACCCAGGACTTCCTGGGGAGCACACAGGCTCCCCTCAAGGGAAACACACCCCTCCACCAGTTCAGGGCCTGGACCCTGCAACTGACCTACCAACCTGAAAAACCCTCAGGTTGCACCGGGGTCAGAGGCGAGGACTCCCTCCCTCTGCACCCCCTTCCAGCATACTGCACCCTCCCACCTGGAGTGGTGCTCTTGGAAACAAATGGTCGGGACACTGCTTACAGTTGTCCCTCCCTCCAGGTCAGACAACTCCTGGCTCTGACTTATCAACCCAGGGACCAACCCCTGTGGCTGAACAACTGCCTGGCCAACCAGGACTGAAGTGGTGTCACCATGGTCACTCCTAGGGGGCTCAGCCCTTCTGACTGGCCCCTGACCCACTGGCTCTCCCACTGGGGACTCCTTCCCCCTTTCATCCCTCAGACTGGACTTCCGTACCCTCCCCTAGGAGTGGCACTGCCAGGCACAAGAACTGATGGAGGCCTGACTACAGGCGCTCCCAGCTCACCTAACACTGGGGTACCCCCACAATGGACGGTCCATCCAGACAGACTAGGCTCCCCACCTGGTGTTCCCTCATGGAACCATCCAGTCCTGGGGACTGAGGCTGGGGCACTTCGGGACCGATCCCAGTCTCACTCCTGCTCCCACGAGACAGGATGTGAGGCCCTACAACCTCCTCACAACAAGGGGACCCAGCTGTAACACTCCTAACCTTTCCCAGCACTCTGGGTTGGAAAACTTCTGAACCACTTCTCTTAGGGTCATTCCCTAATGCCTCTACAGAGCCTCTGGTACTCACCCAGAGGTCTGCCTCCTGCGCAAGTTCCCTAGGATCAGAGAACTCGCACTCTAACACATGTTGGTTTAGCTCTGGAAAATAGGAACTCACAATATGCTCTCCCACAATTGGATTACACAGTTCCACGCAGGTGCTAACCTTTACCTCACAATCCAGTGTCTCACACACGTACCCCACACCACTCTCTTGAAATGGGCGAGACATTAACTGACTGTCTCTATCACTCAACCCACACTCTTGTGGGCGGTCCTCACACTCATACACCAGGACTTCAACCACGGGGGAACCCCTCTCCCTGCACCTCTCATCCAGAGTCGGTAGAGTATCCCTCCTTTCACTAGGACTATGGGCCCCTGCGCTAGTTCCCCAATCCACCTCAGGGACACTGCATATTAATGGAGCTACCTCATATCCTTGAATCCCCTGGTGTAGATCAACCCCCTCCTTCAAGTCAGGTGCTATATCTCTGGGTGGGTGTACTACACTGTCATCACTATATACTTCAATTTTGCTGCCACCACTGGACCCCACCCTCTCTGGGGAATCCAGACAATTAAAACTGCGCTCCAGGGGTAACCTACCCTCTTGAGCTAACTTCTCCTTTTCTGCTATCTGCGCTAGGTGCGCCTCCAGCCGGGCAATCTCTATTTGGAGCCTCTCCAATTCCAGCTGGTACTCCCTCTCCCTCTGTCTGTCCAACTCCTCTGGGGACCATGAAGGGGATTGGGCACTACCCTGTGCACTAGATCCAGCAAGGGACTCCCTACCTATGGGACCTTCCCGCCTGTCCCCCAACTCCTCTGGGGACCATGAGGGGAATCTGGCACTACCATAGGCACTAGGCTCATCAAGGAACTCCCCACCTATGAGGTATTCCATAACACTTTCTTCCTCCTCTTCAGACTCTCTAGAGCCACCCTCAGACCAACTACCCTCTTGGTAGGTGTACTGGGACTCCAAGAATCTCCATCTGTCTTGTTGCCAAAGTCTCAGGGATGTCTGCAGGGATAGCTGAGTCTCCTTCCTACTGACTGATAAGCCCTTCTCCTCACAGAACCCCCTTAGCTCCTCTAGACTGTAGGTTAACAGATCATCTATATAAAAGGTAGGTCTCATTTCAGCAAGACCCATTGTAGCAATATCTGGCAATATCAATAATAAAACAAATAGGCTTGCCCGTTGTAACAATCACGGGCAATATCAATAACAGATAGAAGAAAACTTCTCAAGAAAATGTATGCGGGTAAAAAATCACCGGCAATATCAATCACAATATAGGATCCAACAATTTTCAAAAATGTATGCGGGTACTATCACTGGCAATATCAATAAACAATAGGCTTGCCCATTGTAACAATCACGGGCAATATCAATAAAAGATAGAAGAAAACTTCTCAAGAAAATGTATGCGGGTAAAAAAATCACCGGCAATATCAATCACAATATAGGATCCAAAAACTTTCAAAAATGTATGCGGGTACTATCACTGGCAATATCAATAAACAATAGGCTTGCCCATGGTAACAATCTCAGGCAATACCAATAAAAGATAGAAGAAAACTTCTCAAGAAAATGTATGCGGGTAAAAAATCACCGGCAATATCAATCACAATATAGGATCCAACAATTCTCAAAAATTTATGCGGGTACTATCACCGGCAATATCAATAAAACATAGGCTTGCCCATTGTAACAATCACGGGCAATATCAATTACAATATGGGATCCAAAACTCTCAAAAAATGGGCGCAGGTGAAAAATCACCGGCAATATCAATCACAATATAGGATCCCAAAAAAAACTCTCAAAAAATGTATGCGGTACGTTATGGTCTGCACTCACTAGTAGTGTACACTGTAATTATTGTATGCGATCATAAATGCAAGTCCAGATCCTCACCGCTGGCCACCAATGTTAGAAATGGGGGTCTCTAGTTGGCAATGGCTGGCCACTGTCCAAGTAGGGACCCTTCTTCCTAAGTCAGAGTGAGAGGGCTACCCTCTTTAATACCCCTGCTCAACCCTGTGGTAACGTAGCACGAGCAGGTAGGCTTATCTCAGAGGCAGGGTGTGAAGCATTTAGGATCTTACACAGTAACACAGTGAGGAACACTACAAAGGGACACCACACAAGTAGTTATTATAAAAATAAGTATCTTTATATAAGGGCAGATTTATCACAAGACCAATAACTGTAAAAGCCACAATACTGTCAAAAATAGGATAGCTGTTGAAGGGCTGTCAAAGATAGTTCAAAGGTTGCAAGAATAAGGTTCAAATTCAAGGCAGGGGTCTCTGCGCCCTTTCTCGTTCAGAGGTTGCAAAAATAAGGTTCAAATTCAAGGCAGTGGTCTCTGCGACCCTTTCTCTCATAAGACTGTCAAAAATAGGATGGCTGTTGAAGGACTGTCAAAAAATAGTTCAAAGGTTGCAAAAATAAGGTTCAAATTCAAAGCAGTGGTCTCTGCGACCCTTTCTCTCACAAAGTACCTGGGTTTAGTAGCAAAACCAACAAAATGTCGCAAAGAAGTGGTAGCGATGATTTTCCTCACGCGAGGCCGGCGATGCGTTAAAATCCTTGCCGCAAGGGAGGATGATGCGCCGATCTGCTGATGCGTGCGGAGACGATGCGACCAACTTCTGCCCGCTAGGCCGCCGATGCGCTGAGACCTTGCCGCGAAGGCGATGCGACGATCCTGTTGCGTGTGCGGAGACGATGCGACAAACTTTTGCACGCTAGGCCGCCGATGTGATGACTTTCTTGCCGCGAGGGAGAAGTCGATGCGACGAGCCTGTTGTGTTGTGCGATCGTGTTGCGATGCGAAGAAATGGCGCTCCGCGAGGGAGCGACGAAATCCGGTGCGATGCGATGAAAATGACGGACGCACGGCGTCCGCAATGCGATGTCTTGAAGCAATGATCCTGTAGGGGTTGCGAGCGCTCGGCGACAGCCGCGCGATGATTTTTCCAGCGCGTCTCGGCTGCAGCGGCTCGCAAAGGGGCGTTAGCGATGGTTTCGTGTTGCGAGCACCCAGCGGCAGCAGCGCGATGATTTTTCCAGCGCTCTCGGCTGCAGCAGCTCGCAAACGTGCGTTAGCGACGATTTCCAGCACTCTTTTCTCTGAAGCAAAACTAGAGGCCCTAGAACTCACAGGAGCCTCATCAGCAGATAGCAATCCTCGCAGGGAGGAAGCAGGAGGTTGGTGGTGGAGTCAGATGTGCCTGAGACTCCAGCAGGAGGCTAGCTCTTTTCCTAGCCCTTGGGTAATTGCTGTAACAAAAATAAAAGTTCTCTCAAAAGTCCTTTTCTCTCTTCAAGGTCCAGTGGTCACTGCTGCAGGCCAGTGCAAGAAAAACACACAAGCACAAGGACAGTCACTTCCTGCAGATTCCTCCAGTGGCACGGACAGAGTTTCCTCTCCAGATCCAAAAGCAATACAAAAGTAGGGGTTTGAGCACAGATATTTATACCCCAAAAGCCTTTGATCCTTGAAGCTACCAGTCCCTGAACCTAGCCAGAACCAGTTCTGCTCAGGCCTGGAGCACTTTGTTTACCAGGCTGCATCCTTCCTTTCAGAAAGAGGGGTCTGCTAGCAGACACACAGTGGGAGGTGGAGCCAGCATTCACCTTGCCAGGCACAGCCCTATTCAGATCAAAGAGCCACCCCTCCCCACACTCTAAATGCAGATCTCTCTATTCAACCCTGGTCTGACTCAGCCTGCCCTGCCCCTCTAAAACCAGACACCCAATACACATAACAGCAGAGCACACTGGAAGGCTTAGGCAAGAAAATACCTACTTTCTAAAAGTGGTATTTTCAAACACAGAATATAAAAATAAACTTCACTAAAAGATGTATTTTAATATTCTGAGCTCAGGCATACTAAATTCGTTTTTCTACCATGTTCCTGGGGCCAGTTAGGACTATAGAATGTAATAGTCAAACTGCCCATTCTAGCCTATGAGGAACAGGTAGCCTTACAGTAGTGAAAAACGAAATGGGGTGTAATTCACTACCAGGACATGCTACACACACCAAGGCATGTCCTACCTTACACATACAATGCACCCTACCATAGGGGTGACTTACAGGATGCCAAGGGAAGGTTCAGGGGCTGGGAAGTGGGTGCACTTCACAGCCAAGATGGCAGTTCTGGACTGCACACAGACACTGCAGTGGCAGGTCTGAGACACACTTTACAAGCTGCTTCTGTGGGTGGCGCAAACCAGCGCTGCATGCCCACCAGCAGCATTTGGTTTACCAGCCCTGGGCACACACATGCCACACTACTAGGGACTAACAGGTAAACCAAATAAGCCAATCAGGGATATACCAATTCACATAGACATATTTACAAAGGGAGAGCATATGCACTTTAGCACTGAACAGCAGTGGTAAAGTGCCCAGAGTCATAAAACCAACAGGAACAGGTCAGCAAAAATACAGGAGGCAGGCAAAAAGTTTAGGGGTGACCCTGCAAAAAGGGCCATTTTCAACAGCCTTGCACTCAATAATTGTTACTTTATACATTTTTATTGCTTCGTTTTTGACTCGGCGTGGTTTATTCTCTTTCACTACTCAGAATTCCATCACCCAATACCGGCATCGCATTTCCTGCTTTACATATATATTTTCTCACGCATATAATGATTATTTCCTGCTGGAAGGACCGTTTGTTTTTATTGTATCCTCCGCTTATTATTTTCATATCATTTTCCCCTGATGAAGGGCTCTGATAGCGCGAAATGCATCGGGATTCTGAAATGTGGGATCTTGAAATGTTCAGTTTGAAGCTTTGATGAACACATATATTTGGATGGGAATTATATGAATCATGTAATATCAACGACCCAATCTTATTAAAAATACTAATTTCAACTATTTATCTTGGACTTATCCATTGTTTGACACTAAAGTGTATACAACTTTTTCTATCCACAACATTCTGGCAATTCGCTGTGCCCAGGGGGACGTTCCCTATACAGGTGACGCTTACTTCTTCATTGTTTTCACACCCCTTGACCAGAGGGTGAAACCCCAGGAGCACGCTACAACTTTACAATTTCGGTGTGCGCAGTCCTATTTCACTCCCTTCACTAACTTTTACTTACACAGCACCCTGCCCTGAGGGCTACCTAGGGCCTACCTTAGGGTGACGTATATGCAATAAAATTGGAGTTTAAGGCTTGGCAAGTGGTTTTAAATGCCAGTTTGAAGTGACAGTAAACTGCACACAAAGACCTTGCAATGACAGATCTGAGACAGGTTTTAAAGGCTACTTGTGTGGGTATCGCCACCAGTGCTTCAGGCCACTAGTAGCATTTAGATTACAGGACCTGGGTATATGCTATACCACTTTACAAGGGACTAATGAGTAAACTAAATATGTCAATGAGGTATACACCATTGTCACCATGTTTAGGGAGAAGCACATGCACTTTAGCACTGGTTAGCAGTAGTAAAGTGCTCAGAGTCCTAAGGCCAACAAAAAGATACAGCAAAAAGTGGAGGTAAGCAGGCAAAAAGTTGGGGGAAGACCACTCTAAGGATGACAGGTCTAACATGTGTCCCTCCCAGCTGAAAGTTGGGAGATCTACCCAATCTCTAGGGAGTTCTCATCACAAAGGTAGAAAAACCTGGATAGACCATCAGCAATGGTGTGGTGTACCCCTGGTCTGTGTTCCACCCTGAAGTCCACACTCTGTCAGGAAATGGACCACCTCAACAATTTTGGAATCTCACCCCCTTATGTGCATGAGCCTCCTGGGGGGCCTATGGTCAGTCTGAATCAGGAAGTGAGTGCCAAACAGGTATGGCCTCAAATTCTTCAGTGCCCAGACCACAGCAAAAGCTTCTTTCTCTATAGTACTCTACCTTTGTTCACTGGGGAGTAACCTCCTAGAGATGAAGGGTATAGGTTGGTCCAGGCGCTCTTCATAGAGTTGTGATAAAACTGCCCCTATGCCATGTTCTGAGACATCTACTCCTTGGAGAAGTCAGGGGCCCTGAACACAGGGGCTGTGCAGATGGCCTGCTTCAGGGAGTCAAATGTAGTTCAGCATGCCTCTGTCCAACTCACATTTCTGGGCTGCTTCTTAGAAGTCAGCTCTGCCAAGGGGGCAACACTTGTGCCATATCACTTGAAAACCCTCCTGCAGTACTTAGTGAGGCTCAATAATGCTCTGACCTCAGTCTGGGTTTGGGGGGCTCCCAGGCCATGATAGTCTCTATCTTGGCATGGAGGGGCTGCACCTTACCCTTGCCCACCAGGTTTCCCAAGTATACCACAGACCCCTGTCCTAGTTAGCACTTACTGGCCTTGATAGTCAGGCCTGCCTGTTCCAGGGCCTGAAGCACATCCTGAAGGTGAAAAAGATGGTCCTTCCAACTGCTAATGAAGAAAGCTGTCATCTAGACTGACAGTTGAGAAGATCTCCATACCAGCAAATATCTGATTCACCAACATCTGAAAGGTGGCAGGGCCATTTTGTAGCCCAAAGGGCATCACAGAAAATTGGTAGTGGCCCTCTGAAGTGAATAAGGCTGCCCTCTCCTTGGCACCTTCTTTTAGGGCGATCTGCTAGTACCCTGATGTAAGATCAAAGATATTTAAGTACTGGGCAGCCCCTAACTGGTAGGGGTAGGTGAGAAACTCCACTCCACCGGTGAAGTTCGCAGAGTTTTGCCACTCCACGCTCCACTTGGGGCGTGGAATTCAGCAAAAACTCCTGCAACTGCTGCATGTTAGAGTTTACCAGTTCCCACCCCAAATAACTAAATCAGACCTGCGTGAAATTGAGTTTACTTGCACAGGGTGGCAGCATTGCACCACTAGAGCCTACCAGCACAGTTTCAAAGAATTGTGTTATCAGAAAAGCGTTAAAGAAATGATTTTGACTCCGAGTTGACAGTGCAGAGGTGAACAATTTATATGGTTAAAAATGTTAGCCTTCGGTTGTGATCTGAAGTCTAAATACTGAGGGTTGCTTCGGACGAGTACCGCTATACTCCTACAAGAGACACTTATCTAACAAGCGTGACATTCACTCTTATATTCAGTGAGAAAGGGGGTGTGCAAGACTGTTGACAAGCACTGAAGCATGTCCTCTACAGCCTTGTCTGGGCTCTCTGCGCTCTTCACCATCAGGTCCAGATGACCAAGGACACCTCAAGTTTGTCCATTAATGAGCTCTGGTTGCCATCTCATAAGGGAGCGTATTCTCTGCAAGATGAGGACTGAGATAGAAGGGCAATTCGGAATCATCCTGGAATGGCCTAGAGCAGAGTGTGAGGGTCTTGGAAGCTGGTGCGCAAAGACGAAGGGGGCCGCTTGAAAACACACTGTGCAGAAGGACTTACAGGTAAGTCCGGTAGGTATCCTTGGAGGGAGGAGGTTGCAAGGGCTTGGAGACCAAGGGAGCACAGCTGGTTGGTCAGAGTCAGGGGTGGTGGGGCCAGGTGCAGAGCGAACAGGTCAGCCGGGTTTTCTCACGGTCAGGAGCAGGCAACTTGGGGAAGCTATCTCGGGACAGCTGGGCCATTCAGGAAGTGGGTCTCGGGTGTCTCGACATCCCTTGAAGGGTGTTTGATTCTGGTGCTTTGGGAGTCCAGTGTGGACTCTTCTTCTTGATTTTTGCAGCTGTGGGTCTGATACCACAGGTATTCATGCGTCGCGGCTCCGATAGGCCCTGGTGACCCTCCAGAGCTGTTCTACTTTTTTCCTACTTCGGGTCTCGGGGAGCAGCAAGTCGACAAACCAGACTTCACTGGATCTGTGCCTGCGGGGTGCAGGGGAATAATACCTTCACTCCAAGTGAGCTTCTTGCTGATTTCTTGAAGGCTGGAGGTGCTCAGGGATTCTTGGAGTCCTTTCAGGTTATAGGGCAACACAGCAGCAGCACTGTGATGCCCTTTGGTTTGAAGAATGCCCCTGCCACCTTTCAGAGGCTGGTGAATAAAGTCCTTGCTGGATTGGAATCCTATAGTGCAGCTTATCTGGATAATATTGCTGTCTTTATCTCTACCTTGCAGGATCACCTGATCCACCTCCAAAAGGTCCTGAAGGGGTGCAGGGGAATGATACCTTCACTCCAAGTGAGCTTCTTGCTGATTTCTTGAAGACTGGAGGTGCTCAGGGATTCTTGGAGTCATTTCAGGTTACAGGGCAACACAGCAGCAGCACTGTGATGCCCTTTGGTTTGAAGAATGCCCCTGCCACCTTTCAGAGGCTGGTGAATAAAGTCCTTGCTGGATTGGAATCCTATAGTGCAGCTTATCTGGATAATATTGCTGTCTTTAACTCTACCTGGCAGGATCACCTGATCCACCTCCAAAAGGTCCTGAAGGCTCTGCAGAGTGCAGGCCTCACTATCAAGGTAAGCAAGTGCCAGATAGGGCAGGGCAAGGTTGTATACCTGGGCCACCTTGTGGGTGGAGGGCAAGTTCAGCCACTAAAGCCAAAATTCAGACCATCCAGGATTGGGAAGCTCTAACAACCCAGGCCCAATTCAGGGCCTTCCTTGGCTTGACTGGGTACTACAGGAGGTCTGTGCAGGGATATGGATCTATTGTGACCCCACCCTCACAGAACTGACCTCTAAGAAAATGCCCAAAATGTTTAACTGGACAATAAGCTATCAAAAGGCTTTTGCCACCTTGACAGAAGCAATGCACTCAGTACCCATTGTTAAAGCTCCAGATTGCACCAAGCAGTTCATAGTGCAGACAGATGCCTCTGAACATGGAATGGGAGCGATCCTCTCCCAGAATAATGATGATGACCATGGCCAACCTGTTGATTTTATAAGCAGGAGGGTTCTCCCCAGATGGCAGCATTGGAGTGCCATAGACAGGGAAGTCTTTGCTGTGGCTTGGTTCCTGCAAACCACAACAAAGGCTTCCCTGTTTGGTTCTCACTTCCCTGTTTGGTTCTCACTTCCTTGGCCAAACTGTCCACAGACTTTTCAGATGGCTCATGCAGACGAAAGGAGAAAACTCCAAATTGTTAAGGTGGTCCAAATCCCTTCAGTGAATGGACTTTACAGTGGAACACACACCTGGGACTGACCATGCCAATGCAGATGGCCTTTCCAGGTTGTTCCACTTAGGAGATGAAGATTCTAAAGGGAAAGGTTAGTCTCATCCTCTTTCGTTTGGGGGACGGCCATGTAGGAAAGTGCCTCTTTTTGCATAGTTAGCCCCCACTTTTTGCCTGATGCCTCATGTGATGTGATTTCGAACTGTAAGTGCACTGGGTCCTGCTAACCAAGTTCCCAGTGCCAGATCTCTTTCCCAAACACTGTACCACCATTGGCACAATTCAGTTACCCATGTAAGTCTCTAGTAAATGGTACCCCAGGTACCTAGGGCATGGGTACTTAAGAGGGTCCTCTGGGGCTGCAACACTGGTTGTGTCACCCCAGGGACCCCTCACCAAGGCTATGCACTCTGCCATTGCAGGCTGCATGGCTTGGTGCAGAGAAATCTGAAGAGGCGACATTGCATACAGCCCTGTGTGCCATGCCACCCATACACTGCATAAGATATAAGTAAGTCACCCCTACTGTAGGCCTTTAGTCCTAAGGCAGGGTGCACCATATCCTAGGTGAGAGCATGTCAGCATGAGCAGATATGCCCATACAAAGTCCAGCTTATTCTGGGATGTTGTAAGTGAACAGGGAAGCCATGAAGAGTACATGGGCTGGATACTTGTCAACACAAATTTCCTAGCTCCATGATGGATTCACTGATTTCTATGATGTTTGGTACCAAACATCTTGTCTTAATACATGCTCACTGATGCCAGTGTTGGATTATTAATAAATTCACACAGGAAACCGTTTCAGAGGGTCTCCCAAAAACCTACCATTCACTGGTGTGGTCCCCTACTTGTTTTCACCAGTCTGCCACCACCAGATATGCTTCTGACCTCATGGGGTGAGAGCCAGCACTCTCAGAGGACAGAGACAAAGCCTGCTCTGGGCGGCGGTGCTTCACACCTCCTCCAGGACAGAAAGTCCTTCCTGAGTGGGAAGTTTCAAAGGTGATACTGCCTCTGAAATCCATCCCAGGGACCTCCAGATAGTAGAGGAAACCAAGCCCTCTTTCCTGCTCCACTTTTGGTGGGAGCCAAGGTGGAAAAATTAGTTAGATGCGGTGGAGGGTCCCCACTTAGCCCGCACCACCCCTAGGGTGGGGCAGGCAATGTGAACCCCTCTCCTGAAATTCCACCATCTTGGGATGGTGGAAAAACAACCTATCAGGGCTTGGGTAGTGCCCCTTCCCAGAGGAAGTGGTCACTAGAGGGTGTGGACACCCTAAAGGTAAGTAGCCCATTGGCTACCACATGTCTCTCCTTGTAACTTCCGTTTTTAGGTGCTACCCAGTCTTGAAACCTGAAAGGACTCCAAGAACCCCGGAGCACCTCTAGCCTTCAAGAAATCACCAAGAAGCTCAAGCTCCCTTAGAGTGAAGGTATCACTCCCATGCACCCTGCAGGCACTGATCCCATGAAGTCTGGTTTGTCGACTTGCTGCTCCCCAATGACCTTGATGCAGCACTGAAGTAAGACAAGGTACAACAGCTTGGAAGGGTCATATATGACTCCCCACCAAGGTTGGAGTCACCAGGATGTACAGGAGTCGGGACGCACCAATACCCGGGGAATCGGACCCCCAACAGAAAAAAACAAGAAGATGAGTCCATACCGGATTCCCAAAGCACCAGAAGCAAGCACCTATTGAGGGATGTGGAGACACCTGAGATCCACTTCCGGAGTGGCCCAGCTGTTCCGAGATCACCTCTCCAAGTTGCCTGCTCCTGAGTGCAAGGACCTGAAGATGCACAAAGCCTGGCTGACCTGTCCGTTCTGCACCCAACCCCACAGGCCCTGACACCGACAAATGAGCTGTGCTCCTGTGGTCCCCAAACCCTTGCAACCTCTTACCTCCAAGGAGAGCCACCGGACTTACATGTAAGTCCTCCTGTGCAGTGTGTGTTTCAAGTGGCCCCCTTCGTCTTTGCGCACCAGCATCCAAGACCCTCAGCACTCTGCTCCTGGCCGATCCGGTATGCTCCCGAATTTCTCCTGCTGGAACTTTGGACCTTGTCCTGGCATCGACCTAAAACTAGAAAGTGAACTTTGTGAAAGCGTTGCCTGATTTTATATGCATTTTTATACTTTTCCCCCATTGTTTTCAATGGTGCACAATTGCACACAAAAGTGATATATTTATTATTTTCTGAACATTGAAAAATGGTAACTTCGAAAGTACTTACCATAGAACTGTGTACTTGGTCTTAAAAATTACATAAAATCAGCTTTATTTTCATAAATTGGTCTCGTGTTTATTCTTAAGTGTGTGTCATTTATTGCCTCTGAGAGTACAACAAATGTTTAGCACTACCCTCTGATAAGCCCAACTGCTCGCCCACACTACCACAAAAAGAGCATTAGAATTGTATGCTTTTACCTCTGCTTTCCTATTGGGGATTCACTGGACTCTCTGCAAAGTGTACTTCTTTTTAGTACATTATATAGAGAGCTGGCTTCCTACATAGTCCGAGAAGTACAGGAGATGTTCACTCTCCTATTCCTGTTCCCCATCGGTCTCCAACAGCATGGTGATCTCAGACCTCTCAAAGTGGGGTTTGAGACGATTGATGTGAAGCACCCTGTGGGGTTGCCAGGGAATCGTAAGGTCCACCCTTCTTCTCAGTCAATTCATGGGGCCCAGTCAAACAGTCCTGGAGGGTCCCTGTGTTCCACATGTTCCATAACCCACACTTTCTGCCCAGGCTGCAACTCCACAGTGGTAGAAACCACTCTTTCATCGCAGCATCACTGGCTTTTAAGTTGTATAAAGCTTGCTTACACAACTTAGCCATTTGGCTCCAGAATTCCAGCATGTGGCTCACTACATCATGGGGAATCTTCCTGGGAGCTTGCTTCCACCCTTCCTTGACCAAACTCAGAGGTCCTCTAACAGAGTGCCCGTACAGAAGCTCAAAGGGGATGAAGCCCACTCCCTACTGTGGTACCTCCCTGTTGGCAAAAAACAGGCATGGCAGAAGGATGTCCCACATATTCCTCAAGGCCTCAGGTAGGCCCCTAATCATGCCTTTTAGGGTCTTGTTGAACCTCTGAACTAGCCTATTTGTTTTGGGGGTGGTAAGGAGTGGAGAACTTGTAATTTACCCCACACTCCTTCCACATTGACTGCATGTATGCAGACATGAAGTGTGTGTCCCTGTCAGACACAACTTTCTAAGGAAACCCAGTCTGGGGATCCATAGGCCCAAGAATGTAAATGGCTACACGCATAAAGGATGTGCCAATGACAGGGAAGGGATTAAAGGGGCTTTTAGACTTTACCCTGTCTTCCTACTGGTCTGGCAGGTTACACAAGTCCTGCAGAATGCATCTGAGAAAGTCTTGATCCTGGGTCAATAACAATGTGGGAGAACCCATGCAAAGGCCTTGTCTTGGCCCAGATATCCTGCCAGGGGAATCTCGTGAGCCAGCTCAAGTAGGAAGGCCCTGTAGAATTGCAAGACTACCAGGGCTATAGTTGTTCCATGCACAGGATCCTTAGGCTCACTGTAAAGGAGGTTGTCCTCTTAATAAATGTGATAACTCCCAGAGACATCATCTGCTGCTTGGGCTTCATCTATTTTCTTCTGCCCTCAAGAATTGGATACTCCCTTTGTGCCCTACAAAACTCCTCTTTGGTGGGTCTTCCTTCTACATTCCATCCAGCAAGTATAGGCAGGTCACCAAGGGAAGCAGTGTCCTCCTCAGTGGGCTCCAGGGTGGCCACTGAAGGTGACCTATTCACCTCACTGGCAATCTGTCTCTAGCAGCTTGCTGGGCTGAATATGTGATGTTACAACGCATGCCATTATATCGCATGCCGCTGCAACGCCAACTTTTACATCAACTTTCAGTCGGGGAGGCGCTTCAAGTTGGAATAGATTAATTTTCTATTCCAACTCCAGTGTGTGCAACAGTAGGGAAGGTGTTGGAGTTAAATCCAACACCTTCTACCCACTGCTGCACACCTTTTTCGTTGCAACGCCATGCGATGTAATGGCATGCGTTGTAACGGTTCCGTAGTAAAGGCTGTTTCCCGGCTGGGCTATTGTTCCAGGCTCCAGCCCTTTTTGACTCCCATCCTGGACAGCCATGGACCTTGTTGTTGCACAGATCCAATCAGGTGACCTCAACATCTCCACATGAGCTTGGAGCTCCAGTGTGCTCAACAAACAGTCCACAGGCATGACAGGGATCACAGCAACCTTCGGAAGAAGTGAACCCCACCCCCACTCAAATGGAATAAGGGCCACTGGATAGTGACTGTTAGAAATGGGGGTCTCTAGTTGGCAATGGCTGGCCACTGTCCAAGTAGGGATCCTTCTTCCTAAGTCAGAGTAAGAGGGCTACCCTCCTTGATACCCCTGCTCAACCCTGTGGTAACGTAGCACGAGCAGGTAGGCTTATCTCAGAGGCAGGGTGTGAAGCATTTATGACCATACACAGTAACACAGTGAGGAACACTACAGAGGGACACCACACAAGTAGTTATAAAAAATAAGTATCTTTATATAAAGGCAGATTTATCACAAGACCGATAACTGTAAAAGCCACAATACTGTCAAAAATAGGATAGCTGTTGAAGGGCTGTCAAAGATAGTTCAAAGGTTGCAAAAATAAGGTTCAAGTTCAAAGCAGGGGTCTCTGCGACCCTTTCTCATTCAGAGGTTGCAACAATAAGGGTCAAATTCAAAGCAGGGTTCTCTGCGACCCTGTCTCATTCAGAGATTGCAAAAATAAGGTTCAAATTGAAAGCAGGGGTCTCTGCGACCCTTTCTCATTCAGAGGTTGCAAAAATAAGGTTCAAATCCAAAGCAGTGGTCTCTGCGACCCTTTCTCGCACAAAGTACCTGAATTCAGTAGCAAAACCAACAAAATGTCGCAAAGAAGTGGTAGCGATGATTTTCCTCACGTGAGGCCGGCGACGCGTTAAATCCTTGCCGCAAGGGAGGATGATGCGCCGATCTGCTGATGCGTGCGGAGACGATGCGACCAACTTCTGCACGCTAGGCCGCCGATGCGATGACTTTCTTGCCGCGAGGGAGAAGTCGATCGCGACGAGCCTGTTGCGTTGTGCGATCGTGTTGCGATGCGAAGAAATGAGCTCCGCGAGAGAGCGACGAAATCCGGTGCGATGCGATGAAAATCAGCGGACGCACGGCGTCCGCAATGCGATGTCTTGAAGCGATGATTTCTTTAGGGGTTGCGAGCGCTCGGCGACAGCAGCAGCGATGATTTTCCAGCGCGTCTCGGCTGCAGCGGCTCGCACAGAGGCGTTAGCAATGGTTTCGTGTTGCGAGCACTCAGCGGCAGCAGCGCGATGATTTTTCCAGCGCTCTCGGCTGCAGCGGCTCGCAAAGGTGCGTTAGCGTCGATTTCCAGCACTCTTTTCTCT
Source organism: Calotriton arnoldi (assembly GCA_963921515.1). NCBI lineage: Eukaryota > Metazoa > Chordata > Amphibia > Caudata > Salamandridae > Calotriton > Calotriton arnoldi. Next base: position 615,712 of record CAWUFW010007856.1, on the reverse strand, counting down.
GAAGCAAACTAGAGGCCCTGGAACTCACAGGAGCCTCATCAGCAGATAGCAATCCTCGCAGGGAGGAAGCAGGAGGTTGGTGGTGGAGTCTGATGTGCCTGAGACTCCAGCAGGAGGCTAGCTCTTTTCCTAGCCCTTGGGTAATTGCTGTACAAAAATAAAAGTTCTCTCAAAAGTCCTTTTCTCTCTTCTTCAAGGTCCAGTGGTCACTGCTGCAGGCCAGTGCAAGAAAAACACACAAGCACAAGGACAGTCACTTCCTGCAGATTCCTCCAGTGGCACGGACAGAGTTTCCTCTCCAGATCCAAAAGCAATACAAATTGGAGGGGTTTGAGCACAGATATTTATACCCCAAAAGTCTTTGTTCTCAGAAGCTACAAGTCACTGAACCTAGCCAGAACCCGTTCTGCTCAGGCCTGGAGCACTTTGTTTACCAGGCTGCATTCTTCCTTTCAGAAAGAGGGGGTCTGCTAGCAGACACACAGTAGGAGGTGGAGCCAGCATTCACCTTGCCAGGCACAGTCCTATTCAGGTCAAGGAGCCACCCCTCCCCACACTCTAAATGCAGATCTCTCTATTCAACCCAGGTCTGACTCAGCCTGCCGTGCCCCTCCAAAACCAGACAGCCAATACACATAACAGCAGAGCACACTGGAAGGCTTAGGCAAGAAAATACCTACTTTCTAAAAGTGGTATTTTCAAACACAGAATATAAAAATAAACTTCACTAAAAGATGTATTTTAATATTCTGAGCTCAGGCATACTAAATTCGTTTTTCTACCATGTTCCTGGGGTCAGTTAGGACTATAGAATGTAATAGTCAAACTGCCCATTCTAGCCTATGAGGAACAGGTAGCCTTACAGTAGTGAAAAACGAAATGGGGTGTACTTCACTACCAGGACATGCTACACATACCAAGGCATGTCCTACCTTACACATACAATGCACCCTACCATAGGGGTGACTTACAAGATGCCAAGGGAAGGTTCAGGGGCTGGGAAGTGGGTGCACTTCACAGCCAAGATGGCAGTTCTGGACTGCACACAGACACTGCAGTGGCAGGTCCGAGACACACTTTACAAGCTGCTTCTGTGGGTGGCGCAAACCAGCGCTGCATGCCCACCAGCAGCATTTGGTTTACCAGCCCTGGGCACACACAGGCCACACTACTAGGGACTAACAGGTAAACCAAATAAGCCAATCAGGGATACACCAATTCACATAGACATATTTACAAAGGGAGAGCATATGCACTTTAGCACTGAACAGCAGTGGTAAAGTGCCCAGAGTCATAAAACCAACAGAAACAGGTCAGCAAAAATACAGGAGGCAGGCAAAAAGTTTAGGGGTGACCCTGCAAAAAGGGCCATTTCCAACACAACCCCTTCCAGCCAAAACGCAGGGTAGACCAATCACTACTTTGATGGGCTTCCTGCTTCGGGCGATAGAACACGGAACTGGCCCGCAACTGCAGGGGCATATGCCAGCTCTACTCCAATCTGAACCCTGGTGGATCCTCTGTCCACACTCCTAGGGCCCACTAAGATACCCCATGGGGAACTCTTCCCCTCACCTGTGGACACCACCTGTGCAGCATCTAACCTTAACTGGCCCCCAGGTGTGTCCCAACAGATAAACAACAAGCCCCAGTAATCACTGACAGTAGTCAGTGATGAAATCCAAGCCCTACACCTCTCAGGGCTCTCAAACTTTTGTGGCATCAGAGAGTGAGGGGCAGTAACCCCAGGTGCCTGGCACCTTTTGTACACTCTCCCTCCTGTCAGGTCAGGCAAAGCACTCGGACACTGACCCACCAGCCCTGGGCCTGTACCCAGCGGCTGGGCCAGAGACTGGGGTGGGCCCCCCACACCCGGTCCCTCTCTTTGGGGCTCGGTACCCTCCCACTTGGAGCGGTACCCCCTCCAGAATTGTCAGGGCACCTGAGGCAGGTGTCCTGCATAATTCACCCACCAGTTCAGGGGTTCTATCCTGCAACTGGTATCCCAGCATAGGGTCTGTACCCTTAGACTGGGCGGAGGTCAGGAGTGAGGCTGCCCCTCTCCCCGCCCCCTTTACTGGGGCCCGGCACCCTCCCACCTGGAGAGGTGCCTCCATAACACAAACCGGGAGGGGCACTGTTAGCAGTTGCCCCTTTCTCCAGATCAGGGGGACACCCTGAACCTGGCCCCCCAACCTAGGGTCTGTACCCTTAGGCTGGGCCTGTGCCTGGCCACCCAGGACTTCTGGGGAGTACACCATTCCCCCAAGGAAAATACACTCTTCCACTAGTTCAGGGCCTTGTCCCTGCAACTGATCCATCAACCTGGAAAAACCCTCAGGTGGTACTGGGGTCAGAGGCGAGGACTCCCTCCCTCTGCACCCCCTTCCAGCATACTGCACCCCTCCCACCTGGAGTGGTGCTTTTAGGAAAAAAATGGTCAGGACACTGCTTACAGTTGTCCCTTCCTCCAGGTCAGACAACACCTGGACCTGACTTACCATCCCAGGGACCAACCCCTGTGGTTGAACAACAGCCTGGCCACCCAGGACTTCCTGGGGAGCACACAGGCTCCCCTCAAGGGAAACACACCCCTCCACCAGTTCAGGGCCTGGACCCTGCAACTGATCTACCAACCTGAAAAAACCCTCAGGTTGCACCGGGGTCAGAGGCGAGGACTCCCTCCCTCTGCAACCCCTTCCAGCATACTGCACCCTCCCACCTGAAGTGGTGCTCTTGGAAAAAATGGTCGGGACACTGCTTACAGTTGTCCCTCCCTCCAGGTCAGACAACTCCTGGACCTGACTTACCAACCCAGGGACCAACCCCTGCGGCTGAACAACTGCCTGGCCAACCAGGACTTCCTGAGGGTGACACATACCTAGCGTGTCGCGTGACAGTCTGCCTGGCACAGAGCTCACGACCTCCTGTCCCTCTGACAGTGCGTGAAGATGCCCCAGGACAGAAGTGGCGTCACCATGGCCAATCCTATGAGGCTCAGCCCTTCTGGCTGGCCCCTGACCCACTGGTTCTTCCACTGGGGACTCTTTCCCCTTTCATCCCTCAGACTGGACTTCTGTACCCTACCCCTAGGAGTGGCACTGCCAGGCACAAGAACTGATGGAGACCTGACTACAGGCACTCCCAGCTCACCTAACACGGGGGTACCCCCACAATGGACGGTCCATCCAGACAGACTAGGCTCCCACCTGGTGTTCCCTCATGGAACCATCCAGTCCTGGGGACTGAGGTTGGGGCACTTCGGGACCTATCCCAGTCTCACTCCTGCTCCCACGAGACAGGATGTGAGGCCCTACAACCTCCTCACAACAAGGGGACCCAGCTGTAACACTCCTAACCTTTCTCAGCACTCTGGGTTGGAAAACTTCTGAACCACTTCTCTTAGGGTCATTCCCTAATGCCTCTACAGGGCCTCTGGTACTCACCCAGAGGTCTGCCTCCTGTGCAAGTTCCCTAGGATCAGAGAACTCGCAATCTGACAGGTGTTGGCCTAGCTCTGGAAAACAGGAACTCACAATATGCTCTCCCACAATTGGATTACACAGCTCCACACAGGTGCTAACCTTTACCTCACAATCCAGTGCCTCACACACGTACCCCACACCACTCTCTTGAAATGGGCAAGACATTAACTGTCTGTCTCTATCACTCAACCCACACTCTTCTGGGAAGTCCTCACACTCATACACCAGGACTTCAACCACGGGGGAACCCCTCTCCCTGCACCTCTCATCCAGAGTCGGTAGAGTATCCCTCCTTTCACTAGGACTATGGGCCCCTGCGCTAGTTCCCCAATCCACCTCAGGGACACTGCACACCAATGGAGCTATCGCAGGTCCTTGAATCCCTGGTGTAGATCAACCCCCTCCTTCAAGTCAGGTGCCACATCCCTGGGTGGGTGTACTACACTGTCATCACTATATACTTCAATTTTGCTGCCACCACTGGACCCCACCCTCTCTGGGGAATCCAGACAATTAAAACTGCGCTCCAGGGGTAACCTACCCTCTTGAGCTAACTTCTCCTTTTCTGCTATCTGCGCTAGGTGCGCCTCCAGCTGGGCAATCTCTATTTGGAGCCTCTCCAATTCCAGCTGGTACTCCCTCTCCCTCTGTCTGCCCAACTCCTCTGGGGACCATGAAGGGGATTGGGTGCTACCCTGTGCACCAGACCCAGCAAGGGACTCCCTACCTATGGGACCTTCCCGCCTGTCCACCAACTCCTCTGGGGACCCTGAGGGGAATCTGGCACTACCATAGGCACTAGACTCATCAAGGAACTCCCCACCTATGAGATATTCCATAACACTTTCTTCCTCCTCTTCAGACTCTCCAGAGCCACCCTCAGCCCAACTACCCTCTTGGTAGGTGTACTGGGACTCCAAGAATCTCCATCTGTCTTGTTGCCAAAGTCTCAGGGATGTCTGCAGGGATAGCTGAGTCTCCTTCCTACTCACTGCTAAGCCCTTCTCCTCACAGAACCCCCTTAGCTCCTCTAGACTGTAGGTTAACAGATCATCTATATAAAAGGTAGGTCTCATTTCAGCAAGACCCATTGTAGCAATATCTGGCAATATCAATAATAAAACAAATAGGCTTGCCCGTTGTAACAATCACGGGCAATATCAATTACAATATGGGATCCAAAACTCTCAAAAAATGGGCGCGGGTGAAAAATCACCGGCAATATCAATCACAATATAGGATCCCAAAAAAACTCTCAAAAATGTCAGCCACCACAACTTGGTGGAATGCATTTGGAATTACATGCTCTGGGAATACCAGCTGACTCCTTACCATAGTCATGCTGGCACCTGTATACCTCAGAGTCTCAACACCTTGCCCATTGATGGTGACCCATTGCCTATACTTAGCAGTATTTGAGGGCACATGGATCTTAGTAACCATCTCACTGTCATCTAGGGACACTAGGGTGACCTCCCTGTTAACTGGGACAAACTCCTCCCCCAGCACTGCACTAGCCACCCCTGGATTCTTTCCTTGGATGGGAGGTGGAGCTCTTTTTGTACACTTGAGATCTCCCTTGTAGTGTCCCTACTTGAGGCACTCATAGCACTTGATGGGCTTGGGCTGCTGACATTTATCAGGGTAGTTTTTCTTCGGGCGGCCAGATTGGGAATGAGAACCAGACCGTTTCCCCTGTGAGTTGTTTTGGGGGCCTTTAGACAACTCAGTCTTTTACTCACACTCCTCCTCTTTCTACTGGGAACCCTGACCATTCATTTAGGAGCCCCCCGATGCCTTCTTGGAAACTTTGGTGCTGACCCAGATGTCCGCCTCCTCAGCAAGTTTCCTGGGGTAAGTTAACTTGCTATCAACCAGGTTTTGGCATAGCTCTGGAAAACAAATATCAAGCTCCTTTAAAATTAAATTGTATAGTCCTGAATAGTCATCAGAGTGTCCCTCTCCACAGTGGGAATATTCCTCCATAAACTACAACCCCAGTACTCCTCTGGGACCTTGTGCAGTCTCAGAGCCACTTCATGGGATGCAAACCATTTGTCTATGTCATCCCCCACTACATAACTGGGCACCAAATCTTTGGGTATCCTGACTCTGGACTCACCAGCGGACACTGCAGGTGTGCTGCCAGCATTGCTGTTGCTGGACCCCTCTCTCAAGGCTCTGACGTCCAGCTCTCTCATGCTGTGCTCATTGGGCATTTTTCTTATTTCAATGTCCAGCTTTCTCTCCTCAAGAGCCTGCTCCTTCTCTAATTTAGCAAGGGCCTGCTCTTTGTCTAATTTGGCAAGATCCAAGTTTAGCTTCATCTCCTCCCTCCCTGCCTGCTCCTCTGGGGAAGGTTCCTCGAAGACACACAACTGCCTGGTCTGCAGCAGACTTCCAGTCCTGGGAGAATGTTACCCCCCACTACAGCAGGCTGCTTGACAAGACCTCCAGATAGGTCCTGCTGCAATTCCTCCTCAAACTCTGACCCCTCCTCCTCATCCTCTGAGTTGGTCTGGTGGGCTGTTGCCCATGCTCTTAAGGCTTTCTGAAGCTCTGCCTTCTTGGCACTTCCCTTTGTGAACACCCTTCTTTCCTGGCAGAACCCCTTAAGCTGAGCCACGGTGTAGGTTTCTAGATTAGCCAGCTCAAACTCCATATTGCCAGATAAGGCCACAGACATTGCAGAAAAAAATTAGCCAAAAAGACTTTTGGAAAAGTCAAAGATGTCAATCAGGGAGAATTGAAAAGGGTTCAAATTGGTCTTAATATAGAGTTGTAGTGAACAATGAGTTACTATATGGTATTGCACAAACACAAGTCCTATCCTCTCCGCTGATCACCCATGTTAGAAATTGGGTCTCTAGTTGGCAGAGGCATGTACGCTGTCCAAGTAGGGCCCACAATCCTAGTCAAGGTAAGTTAGATACACACAAAAAGATAACCTATGCTCACCCTCCGGTAGCTTAGCACAGAGTAGTCAGGCTTATCTAAAGAGGCAATGTGTAAAGTATTTGTGCAGCACACACACAGTAACACAATGAAAACACCACAAACATACTCCACACAGGTTTAGAACAATAGAGAGTAATATAATGAATAAAACAAGACCAGAACAACAAAAATCCAATAAGTAGAACCAGAGTTATGAATTTATAAAGAATAAATAAAAAAATGGTGCTTAGAAGTAACGCTAACGGATTACTTGAGGTCGCAATATACTGGGATAAATCCAAAGTTCAGGCCAACTGCAATGAAGAGCAGGCCTGCTACAGGACTCAGACAGGTCCTGCTGACAAGTACCTTTGATGGAGCAAGCTTCGACATAGAAGAACTGAAGCGAGGAGTCAAGGAGGTGTTGCGTCGTCGTCGATCCCGAGAATGGATGCAAAGCGTTGGTGTCGATCTGTGCAGTCGATGAAAGCTTCGTTGTAGAACCCTTTCACGATGAGGTGTTGCATCGATGTCGAGCCTCGCTGTCCATCGGCGTCGAGCCGCGCAGTCCATCAAGGCATTGTCGTTGATCATCTCCTGCGTTGACGTCGAAGGGCAATGCATCAGTTCTGATCAGCGCAAAGTTGTCACTGCGTCGATTTTGATGCAAAAACAGATGTCGGGGTAAAGCAACTCCAGGGCACCCTCTTCAAACTCTGGTACAACCCTGCATCTGCCCTGTTGCTTATCACAGCCCCACACAGTCTTCCTCACCTCCAGCCCCTCAGGGCAAGCACTGCACAAGTGAGAGGTCCCGCAACAGTCCTGCAATAGTCCGGCAACAGCACCACTACAATTCAACACTGGGGAGCAGGTGCTGCGACACTGTCAGAGTAAGCCGGAGAAAGGAGCTGGAGTGAGAACACTAAAAACCAAAGGAGGCAGGAAAAGCTAAAGTGTCCGGATCTAAAAAAGTAGGACTAATAGTGCCCCCTGAATGTGCAACACCCTCTGTAGTGAAACATGAGGATACTCTCCCTCTTACTTACCTCTGACTAGGGCAGAGCTAACCCAAGAGCCCCTGATGCAAGCAGGGCTGGGGCAGCCACCAACAGGGGCTGCTAGGTAGCAAGTCTGATGACTGGACCAAGAGCACACGTCTTCAATCAGAGGGCTCCAGTGCTGGTCACAGGGGGGAAACAGTACACTGCTGTATTTGGCCTCAATCTGCCCAGTGGGACTTAGTGTCCCAGAAGTCCCAGCACCAGGAGGCGCCAACCAGAGAGCGCACAATTGGGGGAAGAAAGGAGTGGACACACCCCCTCCTAACGCTACTTAGTGCATCGCAGGCCCCGCTGCGGGACAAAATGGATAAGGTGGGCCCATCCTGTGCCAGTCAGCGACCAGAGGAGGCTGGTCTGGGCCACCCCCTGAAGGAAGTGGCCCTTAGGGGCCACTCGGGTTACTTGCAACCTCCTGTTATGCCTTCCCAAGAAATGAAGAGTCGGTCAGACAGTAGAGAATACAAATATACATTTATTAGCAATACTCTGCAGAGGAGTCCAATCTGACCTGCACCCTAAGATGTCTGCCGAGGGACTGACCCGCCCCAACCGTCTGCAGTGAGTAATCATTCTTCCCAAGAAGCCTCCAACCACGTCCACAGTGGAAAGTTACCAGCCTGAGCCGAACATGAACAAAGAAGGCACAAGAGGATGGGCTACCACCTGCCAGATGGGTATATGCTATCTATAATTCGAGGTCACCGCGCTGAGTCTCAGCGTCTCCTAACGTGGGAGCAGAACTATACACTCGGATAGGTATGCGAGGGCAGAATGGCCTATTCATTAGTAAGTCGGAAAACAGCCTTGAACAGAGAGAAAATAATAACGAAATACAGTGTTCTGCTGAGGCAAGCAATACGAATGATGAGGTCTAGTTCAGACACGGCCTAAGCACCCCAATAGGGATTATGAAATACAAAATGGAGTCACGCTGGCTAACTACAGGAAAGCTTGCACGTTGCAGGGATAACTCAGTGGGTTGCATAACGTGAATACAAATGGCGTATATTTAGCCACACACTGCTAACCTAATATGGTATAAAATGAGTGCGTTGCAGGAATGGGATTTTCAAACCTAACAGACCCTCCTTTTAGCATGGGTGGCTAAATGCTTTATTAGGCTATCCGGTAGGGTCTTTACAATTCTAAGTGGGAAGGAAGAAAATGCATAGTCACTCAAGCTACAAGAGAGAATAAAACAACACATGAGGATCAATATCTACTTAGTATTCAAAAATGCCCTCGTCGATAAGCATGATGTCCTGGATATCCTGCATCATCATAGTAGAGACCTTAGTATCACGTCCTGGCAATTTAGGGGCAGGGGTGAGCTTGCTCACACAATAGGTGCAACATGCTGGAAGGCAATTAATGCATAGGCAACATGTGAAGATGACACCTGCAATAACTACGAGGGCGAATAGTATCTTCCAATCCCATGATGTCAGCAGACCCTAGAAGCACCCCGTGAGGGACCATGATCCATTATCCTATGTAATTTCTGTATGGCGGAGAACACAGTAGGGGCGTTATCAGGAATGTAAACACAACAACTGCTGCCGATGACGCGGCAGGCTCCACCCCTATCAGCAAGGATGACGTCTAAAACCATCCGGTTTTGAAGAGCAACGAGTCTTGTAGCCTGAAGCTCGACTGTAATATTAGTCAGTATACCTGCAGTAGTGTTAATAACTCGCTCAACTACTCGGGCAAGGCGACGAATATTACGACTATTGAACATGGGGCCCCAGAACAGCAGAATGCCCTTCATGATGTCAGAAAACTGCTGTAGGGAAGTATCTGTTTGGTCTGTATCTTCTGGATTGACAACTCTCTTGGCCCGATGCAAATGTAGATCCCTACGCTGTAGCCTATGATCCTTGTGATAATTAGATGGTGCAATGTAAACGGGAGGTAAAAGAAAAGAGACATAACACCGGCCAGACCATCCCCTGGGAAGCCATGTATAGGCCTGCTCCCCACAAACGAAGTATACATTTGGAAGTGTGAGCAAAGGTGGGCTACTAGTAGTGTTCAATCGGTATGTGTAGTTGCAACTGCTCTGTCCTACTGGAACGGTCCCTGAACCTTCAACACAAAAACTAGCTGCTGTATTGATCACAGGGACGGGCATGGCTTTGTCCTCAGTTATATTTCGTTCCTGGAAACATTTAATATATTCAGTAACATTAAATCCTTGGAAATCCAACATTTCATTTTGTGACCAAGTGACATTCTTATTATTTTCAAAGATATTCATACAAGCTTCTGGATGTAGGGTACCCTCCTTTCCATCTGCCCCAGGTGTGTATCCTTGGTGTACCACTATATTCTCCAATACTGCTTCATAATCAGCCTGTACCATATTCATAGTGTCGGCATGATAGTGCATATATACCATAGAAAGCAACTGGAACCAGGCCTCACAACTACCCAAGTATGACAGGGGCAATGACACCAGCAGATCATTCTTGTGCATAACTGAAGGAAGTAAACCACACACCCAACAGTTTGTGGCATTGGTGGTGCTGTGTACCTGATGAAGCATCTGCAGGAATGTATTCTGGGCATAAGTCTGTCTATGTCTCTCTTTATGCGTGGCCAGTGTAACAAACGAATGCTCAGGTGGAGCCCGAGTAGTCCCTATCAAAGTGTGTACGGGATGCTGTTCTTCTAAATACCACACCACCCAGAATAGTGTTATCGTGACTATGAGAAGAAACACTACCACTACCACCCTACTCCCAGTAGACCAACTAGACCACCCCGGACCATTCTGCTGTAATGGTGGGGCCACCAGAGGCTGTTCCTCCTTCATGACTGCACGGCCAAATGGGTACATAGAAAGAAACCTTAGGAATTGGAGCCACAAAAATACAACCGACCGGAGGGGTACACTTCACCCAGTGTCCTCCTAGCCTCACTGGTAGGCTCCTATTGTTCAACGACGGTGCTATGAAGCACTCCCACGGGGGAGCTGCGCGATCGCAGCCCTCGCTGGAAAACAAATCCTCTTCTTTCAGGATAGGGCACCCTCCCTCCTGGGCAAATACCCTCAACGATCCTGTCCGGTGTCCAGGGCAGTGCACTAGTGCAATTCACTCTAATCTAAGCAGGTATCTTAGACGTAGCACCTACGCCCTAAGCTCGAGTCCTTCCCTAACTCCTGGACTGTCCTACTGGCGCACTGTCCTTCCTTCGGGGCCGCAAGTTGTACCTGACAACCCCAGGCACTTCTTCATCAGCAAAAAGAGGAAGAAATTCAGGCTCAGCAGGGCATTGAGACTCAGGTGTCTGTGCACTAGAAGTGGGAGCATCCGGGGCGGCCCATATCTCTGGGGCGACCGCCTCAAGTAAGGCCGCGTCGCTTTCTTCGTCTGTCTGCGCCCACCTCAATCGGGCATCAGAGAAAGGAATGAAATGGGGCACTCGCTCCCCTTCCTGGTCACCGATGCCTTCGAGGGCCCACTGATCATACGGAAGTGGTAGAGGTATCCTTTTGACATGCGACGCATGCACCCAGTGCTTCCGGCCTTCAATCTTCACTGCAGTGCGGGTTGCGAGCAGGACAAGCAGGGGCCCTTGCCACCTCGGCTCCAGGCAGTTCTTCGGTTGAAATCTCTTGACCATAACAAAATTCCTGGGTTGTAGCTGATGCCCGGGCCCCTCTGGTACTGGTTGCAGCGTGGCGTGAATCTGTTGGTGGACAGAACGGAGATCTTTAGACAATTCATACAGATAATCTATCAGCAAGGGGTACTCTATCTCGGAGAGCGCTTGGTCTTGGGACGCCCAGACATTGGCGGGGCACCCAAAGACCACCTCGTACGGGGACAACCCTGTTTTAGAATGCGCTGTCGCTCTGGTGGATAACAAAGCCAAAGGTAATGCATCTGGCCATCGCAATCCTGTGCTTTCTTGGATCTTCGCTAACTTCAGTTTGAGAGTACCATTGTACTTCTCAACCAGACCTGCTGACTGGGGGTGGTTCGCTGCATGAAACTTCTGCTTAATATGCAAGCCCTTACACACCAATTCAATGTCTTTTGAGTTGAAGTGACTTCCGTTGTCACTCCAGATCACACGTGGCAATCCATAGCGCGGGAAGAACTCTTTTAAGAGCGCCTTTGCCGTTGCCATGGCCGTATTCTCCTTAGTGGGGTCAGCCTCAATCCACTTACTGAATGCACAAATTACTACAAGCACATACTTCAAGTTATTAACTCGTTCCATTTCGATGAAATCCATCTGGAGAACCTCGAAAGGGAAGGAAGGCGGTGCAAAATTACCTGTGGGTGTAGGAGTACCTTTCCCAGGATTATGTTTCAGACAAATGATGCAGTGTTTCACTAGGTGTGTGGCTACCTTAGGGATATTATCATTTCGCCATACTGGGTCTAGTAGCTTACATATTCCTTTGGCACTAATGTGTGCGGGCCGTGGGCCATAGTGACAACAGGGAGCACATAGGCATTCGGCAGCAACCATCTCTGCTTCCCAGACAAGTCAGTCACAACACCCATCCTCATCCAAATGCCCTGTCCTCTCCTCCCATACTGCCAATTCATCTACTGTCGCCTCGCCCTGTATTTCCCTGACATTTTCCAATGTGTCCTCGAACATTCCATTGTCTGGAACCCACCTAGCGGGACCTGCCACAAACCTCTTTTTCATCTTTGATCTAGCTGTCTCCTTAGCTGTCTGATCTGCAAAAGCATTTCCCCTTCCAACATCGTCTCTTACTGCTTTGTGAGCGCTACATTTTATTATTGCCAGCTTATCAGGAAGTGTCAGTGCTGACAACAGTCTACGTATCAATGGACCATGCTGTATTCTCAACCCATGCGAGGTCAAGAACCCTCTCTCCGCCCAGAGGCGCCCGAAATTATGGGCCACCCCAAAAGCGTACTGGCTGTCGGTGTAGACATTGACAGTCAGTCCCTCACTTAACTCGCAAGCCCTAAGGAGGGCAACCAATTCTGCAGCCTGGGCCGATTGGTATGGGATACGGGATGTCTCAACTACAGTGTGTAACGTTGTGATTGCATAAGCTGCAGTGGTAGTGCCATCTGGTAGTTTGAAACAAGAGCCATCGACATATAGTTCCCCTTGGGGTTCAGATAAGGGAACATCAGTCAGGTCTACCCGTCCCTTCGTTTCTTCCTCAGTCCGAAATAAACAATCATGGACATCATTGTCCTTTTCTTCCGAAGGGAGGGGTAGTAACGTGGCTGGGTTCAGAGTAGCACATCGTTTGATGGTAATGTGCGGAGCAAACAGAGTTAACTCATATCCAGTGAGACGCGCACTAGTAAGGTGCTGTGTCTTTGTCTTATTCAACAGTGTGTCCACAGCATGAGGTACCATGACTGTGAGATCCATATCAAGGACGAGCCCTGCCGATTGTCTGATAGAAACTGCCACCGCCGCAGAAGCCCTCAGGCAGCTCGGGAGAGCTCTGGCGACGTTATCAAGAATAGCAGAGAAATACGCGCAGGGTCTCTGCTTACCACCAAAACCCTGTGTTAGAACAGAAAGCGCGCAACCGTCCGCCTCATGTACATAGAGCAAAAAAGGCTTCTGGTAATCAGGAGTACCAAGCACAGGAGCAGAGCAAAGCGCAACCTTTAATTGCTCAAAAGCTTGCTGGCATGCAGATGTCCAAGGCAAGGGTTCATGCACATCTTTGGTGGTCAGGTAAAGAAGGGGTTTTGTTAGTAAGGAATAGTTAGGGATCCAATGACGACAATACGACGTTATCCCAATGAACGTGCGTACCTCATGTTGGGTCTTAGGAACAGGCATATTAGTAATAGCAGCTATGCGTTCAGGTGTTAGTCTGTGACCCTACTTCGACAGTAGGTGACCTAAATAGGTGACCTCCTGTCGACAATATTGAAATTTTGAGAGTGACACCTTGTGTCCATGGTGTGCCAAATGTAACAGTAAGTTAACCGTAGACTCTTTACAACCATCCTCAGTGTCCGAAGCCACAAGGAGGTCATCAACGTACTGCAACAGCACATTACCAGGGGGAAGTTCCAAAGAATCCAATTGACTTTTCAAAGCTTGGCTATAGATACTAGGACTTTCTGTATAGCCTTGTGGAGCACAGCAGAATCTAAAGCTCCTTCCGGCTATTGCAAATCCAAACAGATATCTGCTATCTGTATGGATTGGAATGCTGAAGAAAGCATTCTTTAAATCAATCACAGACAAGAATTTTGCAGACGGGGGAATCATTGTCAATATCGTGGTAATGCCTGGGACTACAGGATACTGGGGAACCACTATTTTGTTAACCTCTCTAAGGTCAATGACAAAGCGATAAACATCAGGGTGGGCATCAGAAGAATCCAAAGGTGTCTTTTTAAGTATAGGAAGGATTGGGCTATTACACACATTCGCTACTGTCTCCTCAACCACACCAGACTTAATCAAATCCTGTATTATTTGCAATAAGGCCTTTTCTCCTGCCTGGGATATCTTGTACTGGGGAATACGTGGCAATGTAGCATTGTCTTTGATCTGTATAGAGAATGGTGGGATATGGAGCAACCCCACATCCGTGTCTCCTGTAGCCCATAATGAGCGTGGCACATCTTTAAACTCGGCGGGAAGTGGGGCATCCCTTGCGAGGCTTTGCTTGGCATGGCCCACTTGTGGTCCAATAGTCATGTAAACGCCGTCTGGAGAACAAAAAATTGTCACATGCAACCTTTTTAACAAATCCAATCCTAACAAATTCTCCCCACAATTTGACGTTAATAGAAATGGTGAGTCAACCGTAGTCAAAGCAAGAGGTTTGGAAATGGGGCTAACGACCGGCACGTCTGAGAAACCCACTGAAACATTGTTTTGGCCAGACAGAGCTGCCCCCGGGACCAGTGAACCGGAAACAGAGCTATTCATAGCCCCTGTATCAACTAAGAATTTCTCGGTCGTACCATGTAAATCTGCAGTGACATGGGGCCCACACTGATCTACAGGCACCGGAACTGGTCCCTTACCCTGTCCCTGGCTGTCCTAGCTGTGAGACATCCCTGTCACTTCGTCCATGTCATAGTCATCATGATAGTACTGTCTCCCTCGGGGGTCGTAGAAATAGTTCCCGCTCTGTCTATTAGATGATGCATTCTCTGACTGCATCTCCCCCCGGCCTCCTCCTCCTCTTCCATGTCCTACAAACCCCGACCTCTCGGGGCCTCACCTTTCTGCAATAACTCCGGGCACTCATTCCGCCAATGCCCCTCCCGCTTGCAATATGCACATTGATTGAGCCCAAGAGGTGCACTCGAAGTACCACCCCTGCTAGACCGGGGCGGTGGCTAGACCGAACCTGAACCTCTTCCTCTTCCTCTCGCAACTTGCTGCATCAACACCCTCGTCTTCAAATCCTTCGACTTTTTCTCCACCCTTTCTTTGTCCTCATTCTCTCTATGCTCGTAGTACTGTGCCATACGCAAAATCACTGACGGGGAAGAGGTGCTCCAAGTGCTTTCTGAAGCCTGCAACCTAGTCGCAATCTCAGGAAGCAGGTTAGTAACAAACCTGATGACAAACAACCGGACACCACCTTCCAACGACAGATCCTGGCCACTAAAGTTGAGAAACACTCCTTCAAACCTAGTAAAGAAATCAGACACACTCTTGTCCTTCTTCTGACGACATGCAGTCAACTTGTCCCAATCCACCCGTCTCGGCGGGATAAGGGAATGCATATAGGTGATAATGTGACCCGGTAATATCTCCGCCTTCGGCTTGTCACAGGGCTTGCGGTCCTTATCCCACGCCGTAATCTGATCCCATGTTCCTCCCAATTCCACCACATGGTCCTGTGTTTGCACTTGCTTCCATATATCCACCGGTACCAACAAGCCAAAGAACAACTCAATATCTGCTAACGTCATCACCATGGAGGAGGCCGCCTCGGTCAACTCTTTGTAAAACGCAGTCGGATTTTTCGGAGGGTCCGGCAACTGACTTTTAAGGGATAATTACCTCACTCCTCTTCCAATGAGTATAGATACACTGTTCATGAAACCGAGCGTCGACTCGTGGCCTAATTACAGTATTCGTAGAGTCGCGCAGTTCTGGTATTTCAGGATGGTAAATGGGATGGACCTCCCTCATGGGGCACTGGGTCACCATTGTCGGAACCTTTTGGAGCAATCTGCCCCGATAACCCACCAATGTAGTTACATTGCTAAAAACCTCATAAGGAGC